>JAYKKM010000034.1:720000-1085000 GCA_035772405.1 Chrysogorgia sp. JL179-B06 | reverse complement strand
ACGTGTGTACTTCTTGCCATCGAACATCAAACCCCAAGTCTACTCAAGCATGTTGTTGGTGTTAACAGTGCCGTGAAGACGTTGTACTAACTTACAGCAGAAAAAATGTATCGAAGGACTATTTCAGGTCTCACATTTAATAATGAGCGATTTTCCGTAAGATTATTAAGCCAAAAATGAACAAAATAAATGATTCACAACATTTCGCCTCAAAGCATCACGGTATTTTTGAGAGCCAGTTTCTCGATAATCTAAAAAATCAACTCTTAAACACTAACTTCCATATATACCAAGACCAAGAAACCAGAAACAATAGATGATTGTTGTAGAAACGTTATTGAATAATGGATTGTAAATCCGTACTTCAAAAAACATAATTCGCGTGTACGTCTGCATGGTACATCTTGTCAAGACATTAAATCTAAATTTCTATATTGAACTCACCTTAAACGTCGAAGAAAAATACTGTATACTGAGGGAAATAACAGTCCAGTTTCCAGAATCGAAGAACATCGTATGCGCGACAACCGATAAACGCAATATCCGGTCACGTGTGTGGTACACACAACTGCTCAATTTGGCCGATTGCATAGTGGCTACTGGATATATATCCAGTATAGACAAAAAGAATATATTAGATAATAAATAACCCTTAAGAATTAAAAGGTAAGTTTTAAGATCTTTTAAAAATGTCAACAGATGCAGAAAATCGAATTTCCCTGGGTAGGTCATTCCAGAACCTTGGTGCATTTAGTTTGATGCCTGATGAAACAACGAAACTCAGACAACAGAAGATGGATAGTTTAAAGGCTCTCAGAGATAAAATCCATTCAAATTGGCAAATTAATGGGTTATATCTATTTACAAGTAAAATAACTAAGCACTACTCTATGAAGGCTTCAAAAAGTGGGCGAGGGATTGTTGCGTATACGTATTTCTAGTAACGAAACGTGTCCCCATAGTTAGTGTCCAAAGTGTTATTGTCACTATAGTTGAGACACTCATTTTGGACTTTCTCCCGCATCTTTCGCTCTTTTGTAGCTTGAGATATCTCGGCTAAGCGTTCACGGGCTAGCACACGTCGTCGGTCTCACTGCTTACTTTACAACAATCGTTATTTTTGTCATCTCCTCTGTAGTAATATATGTTATAACAAATGTGTTGCTTAAAGATAGCTGTCAACAATCTCACAGACGAATTCCCAGTGGAATCTAAGCAAATTTTAGGAAAAACGTTTCCTATTCACAGCTAGTAGAATTATATGAATCCACTTCTGATAGTATACCAGAGTTGACTCGCTCTTAAATGCTCTAGTGCAAAACTCACAAAGATAACCTCATATCGCACAAATGCTGTACGTCTTGATGAGGTTTATCATCTGAACCCTCTGGGTTTGAGCGTTCTAAGGACTCGCTTTTGCTCACAACGCCATTTATCGTTGGCTCGATCGCAAATCACGACGGAGTGTTTATGTAACATTGCGTCGAGCTAGATGTCTGGGTCCCACCTTGATTTTCCTTACTCGCCGCGCATCAGATCCCTTCCACCCTGAGTCGTGTAGCTGTCAGAACCCTGTGATGGTAATAGTTAGGTGGTATCGATGTAGGTATTCGATGACATTCAAGAGTAGGTCTATTCAGTGTTCAGCAAAGTACTGATATGTTGTACTTAAGTAAAAGTAAAAAGTAACTCCTCAGTTTATACTTAAGTGAAAGTAAAAGAATGACCTGAAAATCTTACTTAAGTAAAATAAAAGTATGGCCTGAAAATCTTACTTAAGTAAAAGTAAAAGTATGGCCGGAAAATCTTACTTAAGTAAAAGTAAAAGTATGGCAAAAAATATTCCAGAAAAGTACTTCTGAAACAAACTATATATCAAACCACTAACCAACATAACAAATGACAATTGATAATCTGGTACGTACTGTACTTTAATCTGGGCACTGTTTGGCGGCGCCAACACAATAGTTGCCAACCATGTACACATGCAAAACCAACTTCACGCGATTTCTCCACGGAGTACTTCGCAACTCCGCGTTCCGAATTGCTTTTTTTACTTTGCCGATAAAACAAAAAGTAACGAGGTTAAAAAGTAATTACTTCGTTGCAAGAAAAAAGTATTTGTTGAAAAATATGCTTCGTTACAAGTAAATACTGATTTTTTTTTACTTAAGTAAAGTAACGAAGTAAATTTTCTTCACTGAATTTGAATACTGGGTCTATCTCATTCATAATCGACCTCATTCATAGTTGACTCTCGACTTATACTGGCCAGTTTTTCGGATCGATGTCAACACTGTCGAGAACATGCACACTTTTTGAAAAGTGTAGTTGACTTTAATTTTGAGCTAAAATCAGAGAATATATCCCAGGTTCATCATTTACCAATTGTTTTCTGTTTCAACAACACCAGTACGACAGACGGATAATCGTTTTATCTCCAGGGTCCACGTTTTTCGTATTACTTGATCGGTGTATGTACAACCAATACATTCCAAACATATTTTGCTTTAAACAAAATCTGTCCCCTCTCAAACAACAGAAAAGTTAGTAATGACTAATGTTCAAACCTGGGAACTCCTAATTTAGTACAGTAAATCTAACATCTCGAAGTGGAGGCGGGGTTTCACCCTCTCCTTTCAGTTAACTCATGTACTTTGAATTCATTCATTCCATGTAACTATATATAGACACACCTGATGAATATCATATGGAATTATTAGATTATTCTTTATTAAACCGTTTTTAGAATAATGTTTGAAGAAGCCAATATAGAATATGTAGAAGCTTATGTTATGCAATATTTACAAACATATAATTATCATTTTAATTTTAGACAATTTAAATTTAAATCTGGATTTGTTGATATTATAAATTAGAGTAAATAACATTTTAATAAATTTGCAAAAATAAAAAAATAAGGAATGTAATTAAAAGGTATTGTTTTTTCTAATAAAATATTTTTTTTGAAGTTTTAAAGTCTGTAATTGTTAATCTTGTCCAATTTTGGATTAGTTCAATTTCTTTTTCCCCAACATGTTGTCCGTCAAAAAAATAATGAATCAATGAATATAAAGCAATGATATGTCCTGTTTCATGACGTTCCATTTGTTTATAAATCAATTCCATTTGTTGGCTATTGATTTGTAAAATAATGTAAAATAATTTGTAAAATTATTTTCAACATATTCTCTTGATTTGTAATACATTCTTCTATTAACGGTTTCAATCTTTTGTATTTAATATTGTTTCTTGCAAGTTCTTCGAGAATGACATCCATTTTTGAAAAAAGTAAAAAACAAATTTCACACACATATTTATATACAAACCCGTTTATTCTTTACGTTATTTTTTTTTAATTATTTTTTTTAAATACACTCATTACGTGCTTTTCTATTTTCTTAAATGTTTTCCGATAGTTTCTTTCTAATAATCAAATTCCTATTCTAATATTTTTATATATATTAAATTTTCTAATTATTCTTTCTTTTTCTCTAAATATAAATTTTAGTTGTGTATATGAATCTAAATCTCTAACTATGATATCACTATCTTCATAGCTATTAATATTTATATAAGATACTGTTTCATCACCTGTTAATTTATGTTTTTTTATGTATATTAATTGTTTTTTAAATTGTTTTATTCTATCTTCTTCTTCATCGTCTTCAACACCTATTAGCTGTTGCGTAGGAGGAGGAGGTGGAGGAGGATAAGGATATGGTTGTGGGGGTAGCCATGGAGGGGGTCATGGTTGTATTGCTGTTGTTGGTGATGTCGAAGCTACAGGAAGAGACGAAATTGGTTGTTGCATAAGTATATTGTCAGGGATTAAATTTCCAAAGTCAAATGTATTTGATAAATCAAATAACGTTAGCGGTTCTTTTAATGGGTCGAATTTGTCGTCGCTAATTGGTTCTTGTAATGGGAGGAAACTTTTTTGTTGTAATTGGAGATCGTTTTCTTCCGGAATATTTTTCGATGGTTCTTGTAAGACATCGAAGTTTTCGTCGGGAAACGATTCGGGAATATTTTTTGGATAGGTTGTGGTAGATCAGGTATCGGTCTTTCCTCTACTGCTGTGAGTGGGTTGTAGTCTGGAGGTGACGGAGAAGACACGATGATTGTGCAAACATCGTCGATTAATTTTACACGCACCTCTTCATTTTGAGACTCTGACTCGGAATCCGACGATATATGCGACAGGTAAAGACCCAATTTCTTCTGTAACATTTCATTTCGTAATTTCGCCATCTGTGTAAAACCTTTCCCCTTGCCATATCTTGCGCGTTCTTTCTTTTCCTCTTTGTATGGATAATTTTTTGGTTTGCTTTGTCTGATCCTAGCCATCCTTGCGCGTTTTGTAAAAATGTTTTGAAAAACGTTTCTTAATTTTTTTATTTTCTAAAATAGTAAAGTGACTTTATTTGTTCATTTTAAACGTGTTTCATTGGTTTAAAAGTTTAAGGTCTTTTAAGGTTTTGAGAGAGCGACATTTTATTATATTTTTGGAAATGTTATTACAATCGTTCAAGGTCAGGTCAAAATGTTATTAATGGAATGTGAAGTATTTTGTTATTCTAATTCGGAGCAAGGTTAAATTTATTTTTTATTTTTAGGAATAGGGTAAAAAAGAACTTGTATAATATAAATTTAAATGCTGTTGTGATTCCCTTTCATTTTTATATATTTTAAATAAATCTTAACACATCTTAACTCTTTCCCTACGGCTGAAAAACATCAAAAATTGAACGACCACGTTGTTCTATTGATATCTCCTGAAATAACCATAACTGTTGCGAAAGCTATACATTTTCTGGAAGCCCAATAAACCGGCTTTTACTTGTGCTTTTAAATTTCCCGAACAAAACACATTATGCTAATATAATTAGCATTAATTCTCATAAATCAGGTTGAAAAATTTACATTTTTCTAGAAAAGGCCATCTTGCACGACCGCGTAGCATCTTGAAAACTCAAAATGCCACCAATCGCAGAGTTGTTTATGAAATCAAATCAAACTTGGCGTGTGCGTGGATTTCATGTTCCTGGCGCTTGTCGAATTTCAATTTTTAATCTTGCGTTACCGTGTGCCGTGTTTTTCGATTGACGACTTTGCGGGTCTTCAACGACCCGTTTTAACTGCGCCGGTCGGGAAAGAGTTAATATACAATGGCCGATATTTTTTCGCATCGATCAATTTTATATTTTCGCCTGAATTTTTCATCATCGTTGTAAGTCGGCTAAACAACACACATATCAAATTTTAAGCCAATTTGGTGAATTATTTCCTACATTTCTAAACACGGTGAATTTTGACCTTTTTCACCCACATGCATAGAACGTATTGTCTTTGTGGTGTATAGATAGCTTGCGTATATATTTAAAAATATGAGCTCCCGTGCGGGTGGACCGGTGCGGGTGGGATCTCTGCAGAGACTCTGCTTCGGGTAAGGGGGGAGCAGAGAAGGGGGTTCATTTTTTGTCACTGACCATTTGTTTGCTTTGTTAAACTGTATTTACATTGATTATTTTCAATTCAACAGATAATAAACTGCTTTTCCTTTCACGCTTTTTCTTCGATTATTTTAAATTTACCTATTATTGCTTATTAACTCTTTCCCTACGGCTGAAAAACTTCAAAAATTGAACGACCACGTTGTTCTATTGATATATCTTGAAATAACCATAACTGTTGCGAAAGCTATACATTTTCTGGAAGCCCAATAAACCGGCTTTTACTTGTGCTTTTAAATTTCCCGAACAAAACACATTATATTAATATAATTAGCATTAATTCTCATAAATCAGGTTGAAAAATTTACATTTTTCTAGAAAAGGCCATCTTGCACGCCCGCGTAGCATCTTGAAAACTCAAAATGCCACCAATCGCAGAGTTGTTTATGAAATCAAATCAAACTTGGCGTGTGCGTGGATTTCATGTTCCTGGCGCTTGTGGAATTTCAATTTTTAATCTTGCGTTACCGTGTGCCGTGTTTTTCGATTGACGACTTTGCGGATCTTCAACGACCCCCGTTTTAACTGCGCCGGTCGGGAAAGAGTTAACAGATGTTGGGTCATGTTGCTAGTCAATTGCGCTACTAATTCGTCTAGTCTGTGAATTTGTTTTTAAAATAAAAAACCGGTAAGATCTTAAAGAAAGCATGTGTTCAAACTTTTATTTTTATTATCGAAAAGCAAAACGTTCAACTCGTCATATGTCTGTCTGAGACTTTTGGTTCTTTATTAAATCAAATTTTGCGAGCGCGGGTATATGAAATGTGAAACCCGTCACTAGTGTCAATATGGCGCAACAGAATTATTATTATATGTTTGCGAATTCATGTTGTTAATGGTATAAACGCTAGGTAAAAATGAATTTGTAATAATATAAATTCAAAAGTTGATGTGAATCTCTTTCATATTTATTATTTCAATAAATCATAACGCTATTTTCGTTAGACAGATATTTTGTCGTGAGACATTTGCTCGCGTCAACAACAGCATTACTAAATCCGTCTAGTCTGTGTATTGTTGATTAAAAATCAAAAATCGAGGTGAGATCTTCAAGAAAGCATGTGTTCAATTTCAGAAAACAGGGTTATATCTTAAAGAAAGCAAGTGTTCAACTTCGTTTTTTTTAAAACGAAAGCAAGAGTCAACTCTTCACTTGTCTGTCTGAGATTTTTAGTTTGATTATACAAATTTTGCGTGTGGTATGAAATATGAAATCCGTTGCTATGGTCAATATTGGCGCTACTGAATTATTATCTGTTTGTGTGAATTCGCGTTGTTATATAAATTTTGCTATAAAAGATAGGTACTAAACGTTAAACATCACTATTTTTGAAGATGTATTCTCCTGCGCGAAATACTTGGACTTTTGGTTGGCGTTCTAAAGAAGACGCTGATAAAATGCTTAGCGCAGCGCAAACAATTAACACACCATTTTTTGTGTTTAACATGGAAGAAGTCTCGTTTTTTGAATGTAGTCGCCCTACTGAAAATAGCCGAGGATATATTCAAGGGATGGTTATTTTTAAACATCTGTGTTATGAAGATAAAGTTTGGAAATGGCTTTACTACCCCGCAGAAGTTTTTCCGTCAATATGGACAACGGCGCGCTTGAAAAGCGAAATGTTGGAGTGAGGATAGATGCCGTAAATTAGCCGATTATAAAATATTTCATTGTCGAAAAATACGCAAACAACAATTGGTAGGAAAGGCAAAAATAGTATTATTAAAATAAATTAGTATTAGTATTGGAATTTTGTACATTATTAAAATGTTTATTGTTTATTCTTGATTATTTGAGTTTTTTTTCTTCTACCACTCCGTCTAAGCACTCGTGCATAAGTCTCCCCCAAGCCTCTACTTCTTCCACAATCTTTCATTTTCTTCCGCGCGTCATCATTGCTCTTTCTTCTTCTTTCTCCGGTCGCTCGTGCACCAAAAACACACAAAAATTGCCTCCATCATAATATCCCTTCATTTCATTCGGTAGCCATTTTTCTTTTCTTTTTACAATTTTTTATATAACCTTCCTGTATGATGGTATGATTACTTTTAGGGTGTATAACATTGGGTAGGTAGGGTTTTTATATTTGTTTATAGGTGTGGTACAATTATTTAACCAATCACCTTTCACTGGCTTAAAATCTAACCAATCACATTTTGAATTTTTTTTGACTGACAGTAGTTGAACACCAATCACAACTTAAATCTATTAACCAATCATAAAATTTGAATAAAATGGTGTGCAACTAATGAATAAAATGGTGTAAAATGTTTTATATTTTAGAAAAATAGTATAAATATTCCGAACAAAAACACAAAAAAATTTAGTTATGGTTTCATGCGAAGAGTTAACACGTTTGGATTGTCCCTATAATTCTATTAATGATTATTCTTTTTTAAAAGAATCATCGACACATTATTTGAAAATAATTACACATTTGATTGACTGTGAAGCTTTTAATTTAAATAGTCGATGGAGTTATCGTGAAGTTTCTGTTATTTGTTTAGAAAATGGACATTTTGAATCTTTTCAATGCTACGATTCATCATTACGGCACTTTAAAGATTTGGATTATTCAGAAAGAAAAAACTATTATTTATCAGAAACGCTTACATGGGTTGTATTATTTGAATAAAAAACGAGAACATTATATGGATCAAAAAGAAATGGTTGATCGTATGACATTGATCTATGGCTTACACTCGTATGTTTTTGGATATAAAGGAGGAACTCTGGAGACACGCTTAAGTGCAAAGCTTAAGATTTCTTGTGTCAATTTGGAATATTTTAATATTGATAAATATTCTACATTAATTGAAATGTATAATATTAAAGAAAAATGTTGTAAATTTCATGACTCAGACATGTTTTTTTAGTGCTCGAATTATGGAAAAAATAGATCGTGATGCGAAACAAAAAATTTTTTTATCGCATTATAAAACATTGACACATTGAACATTCATTTATTGTTAAGAATGGATGAGTTGAATGATAACCTCTTCGATTCTGCAAGATATTCTGACGGATATTTCACATGTAGATATATTTGGAATTTTCTTGATAGTATTAATTTTACCGTAGGAGTAAACTTGGAAAATGCCGCATTTACTCACGTTTGAGCAAATATGAAGCAAATGCGGCATATACCAATACCATGTTTACTTCTATAGTAAATATAACATTAGAATAAATTTGCACCTTATTTGCGCAGTTGTAAATTTGAGTAAATCCATTTTTTCATGCAGTGTTGATTCTATTACTTACAAGATTAAACTATATTTTTTATCTGAAAGAAGAAGTAGGTGGAAAGTATTGTTTTACAATTCAATTGTTTCAAGATAAAGAAAAAGAACTTGTTCCTGATTGTATATTAAAACATTTTGAATGTTTATTTTCAACGTATATGAAGCATAATTTACTAAATTTCTGTTTTCGTTATTCTAAAAAAACAATTAACATTTGGTTAAATGACAATTTTCCTAAAAATTTTCATTGTTACGATGGTGTTTCTTCTTATTTTATTTTTAGTATATTTAATGATTATCTATATTGGAAACAAAGACCAATTAATAGTGTAGAAATAGCACGTTCAATACGTAGTTTTTATTTGACAACAATGAGAAATTATCGTCATATTCCTAATGCTGAAAAATTCACTCTTAAACGACTCGAATTGATTGATAAATAAGGTAAATAAAAATGGAATAATAAATATTTTTTGTGACAAAGAAAAGATGTAGAATATTTTTTTTCAATATTTTTCATTTTTATTTTTTTTAATATTAATACATTCTTATTTTCTCTAAAAGACCACCATATCTACGTGGTGCCCCATATTGACGTCCTGCTTGATTTGTTTTTCGACCAGTGTATTGGATTATTGTTTTTTTTGGATTAAATTGATTTTTCCATGCGAACAATCCCTTTCCAGCATTTGGAATAGTTGATTTTTTACACGTAAGTTATCTTCTTTAGCTAAATGGATCCAATATTTTGGGGTATGTACTGTACGTTTACGGCATCTATTATTTTTATAGTATTACTTTTGTTACATCTCTGGTTGTGATTAATCAACTTCCTTTATTACACAATGGTTCATACTTATATAACATAGTATTATTAAGATAATCATATTAGCATATGAGATAAACAGCTTACATTAACATATATTGACATGCACTACCAACACCTTTCCCTTCATAATTTTTTTCTCTTTAAATTAAAATAAAATCACGAACAAGTAAATGTCAAAGAGTTCAATTAAATATATGTGTCTTATTATAAGTCCTAAAGTGTTTCTAAGTTTATAACCTACAGCCAACTTATGTACTACAGTTGTTAAATCTAATTGGTTTTCTTCGAATTCTTGTCGACCGACGCAAAGGTTTATCTGTCTCTCCCTGTTCTGGTGAAAAATATTCTGAGTTGAACGGTTCTGCCATTAATGGAGATTGCGTTTCAGGATTTGATGCTTCCATAATAACAGGAGGTTAACTTTCCGAAGTAATATCTTTTAAAGCTAATGGCTCAATAATAACTTCATCATAGACTGTTCTAACCGGCGGGTTTGTAGGTTCCACTATAGCCTTTCGAATTTGTCTGTGGTTTAGACGAACACGTCCCATCGTCGTCTGTACGACACATGATAGTGGAGCTGGTTTTTCAATTACTTCACCATAAATCCAAGGTTTATGTTTGTTGATTGGGTTTCGTTTCACAAATACTTTCTCCCCTCGTGAAAATGTTTTCAGCGGTGGTGCAACATTTTGATCATAGTATGATTTGGACCTTGCTCTTCTTCTTGCAATGGCATTCACTACAAATTTGTACGGCACCTCACTCGTGCGCAGCTCTGATGACATTATTGGAAGGATGTCGCGCAGTTTTCTTGACATTAGTCTCTGTGCTGGAGAGTATGTACAACCCTGTTGCGGAGTGTTTCTATATGCCAATAGTGCCAAATAAGGATCCTCATAACGAGATTTCTTCAGGATGGTCTTTGCAACTTTCACAGCTGATTCTGCTTTTCCATTTCCTTGACTGTGATAAGGTGATGAATCCATACTCCTTAGCAAATTGAGCGTATTTGTTACCATCAAATTGTGGTCCGTTGTCGCTGACACATTCCTTTGGAATACCAAATCTTGCAAAATTCTTTTTCATCGTCCGAATCACCGTGCTTGCATTCGTGCTCGTTAATGAGTCCAACTCGAAAACATCGCTTGAATGATCTACGGTGACAAGATAATCTTTTCCATCAAGACTGAAAAGATCAAAGCTTACTTAATCCAGGGTAATGTGGAAATATCGTGTGACAACATTGGCTCTGTAGGTCTTTGAGTTATATATTGTGCACAAGTACCACATGCTTGACATGTTTCACAGATGCCTGCTTGCATTCCTTGCCAGAACATAGTCTCTCTTGCTCGCCGAATGCTACTTTCTGTTCCTTGGTGTGCCCGGTGTATCTTCTGTAACATTTCTGGCCTTAACGATGGGGGAATAATCACTTGAACAACAACTCAATCATACGTCGATATTTCGTCTCTATAATTCCAATATGGTGTAATATCTACAGATACGTTAGACTTGCTACTGGGCCATCCAGTCATAACCATCTTGTGTAGGGCCTGTAGCGTTACATCTTTCTTTGTTTCTTGCTTCAATCTAAGAAACGTATCGTTCGTTAATGTTGATGGTTTAAACTCCATCGTCGCCAGCTCAATACGGAAAACGTCCCATTCTTGTATTCCAGCTTCGGTTGGTCTAGGTAAGGATGCCCGAGACAATGTGTCGGCTATATGCATTTCTTTACCCTTCTTATATTGGACTGTAAAGTTATACTGTTGTAATTTCAACATCATTATCTGCAGTCGTCTTGGCGCTTTACATAACGGTTTCTTGAAAATCGTCTCCAACGGCTGATGATCGGTATGGATAGTGATGTCCTTTTTCCATATAGATATTAGTGCCATTTGTTCATACCCGTCACTATTGCCAAACACTCCTTTTCGATTTGGGCGTAGTTTCTTTCGGTGGAATCTAGGGTTTGAGATGTAAAACATACAGGTTGACCTTCTTGTAATAAAGCTCCTCCAATCGCTTCTTCTGAGGCGTCAACTTGCAAAGTCACCGGTTTGTGACGTCGTAATATCGCAAAACAGTGGTGGTGGCGATAAGTTGTTTGGCTGTTTGAAAAGCATTTTCTTGGGTGTTCGACCAGATGAATTCTACATCTTGCCTAGTTAGTTATCTGAGAGGAAGAACTTTTTCGCTGAAATGTGGAGTGAATTTGGAAAGGTACTGACACATTTCAAGAAACCGCTGCATTCCAGCTTTGTTTGTTGGCCTTGGCATTTCTTTTATCGCCGTTACTTTAGCTGGATCCGGTGCTACTCCTTTGTCTGTTAGGTTGTGTCCCATGAATTTAACTGACTTGGACTTGAATTGAATCTTCTTTGCTGACAATCGCAAACCAAACTCGCTGTATTTCTCTAATAAGGCTACCAGGTTTTTGTCATGATCTTCATCAGCTTTCTCTTTAGTTTCTCCACAGCCAATTATGAATATATCATCTGCGATGTTGATCACGCCCTTGAGGTCTTCCAAAAACTCATGTTGTCGGCGTTGATATTCTTCTGGTCCTGAAGAAATACAAAAAGGCATACGTGTGTAACGATACCGGCCATTTGGACCTTGGAAAGTCCTGAGTAACGAAGAAGGCTCGTCTAACTCGATGGTGTGGAAAGCTTCTGTTACGTCAACTGTTGAAAAGACTGTTGCGTTTGCTAGTAGTGGAAGTTTTTCTTCTATACACTGTTAATTTTAGGGTGTTAATTTAGCACCAAAAGTGGTGTTAAATAAAAAGGTACAGAATAGCACCTTTTGGGGTGCTATTTTAACACCTCTATTTAAGGTGTCAATTTAGCACCTTGCGAAGTGCTAAAATAGCACCATTTTTGGTGTCATAATAACCCGGATTTAAGTGTTATTTTAGCACTTATGCCTTAGTGTTAATATAGCACTTGATTATGGTGCTATTTCACCACCATAATATCCTAAAATATATGCATAAAAATATGTATATTATCTACTTTATACTATCTATCCAATGAGCGAGTGTATGTTTATGAGCTAATAGTAATGTTCAATTCTTTAATAAGTTTTTGCACAGAAATCCTTTTCTTCGCTTCTTGACGGCCGACTCAACATAATAGCCTCCAAGAAGGCATAAACATTCGATACACGCCTTACAAAAAAAACCTTTAGGAATTCCTATAGGAACTTAACTATAAATTCCTATAGGATCCCATTGGAAATTGGCCCGTGACCCTATAGGATCCTATAGGATCCTATACAAAATCCATATTGGAGATACTACAGGTATATACGGTAGATATCCTGCCAATTACACAAATTGAAAAGCAACAATTGAGACAAAAATGTTAGTTAACCAAATGATTTATTCAATTAATTTCTACAGGAATAAAAACTTACAATTTCAATAAAGTTAATTGATAACTCCAGTAAAAAATCCCATTTTGATAAAAAATCCCATTTTGATAAACAACCTTAGGGAAACCCATACATAATTGGCCGGGTTGGAGTTTGAACTGCCATGACCTTATATAGTATAATATATGGTATACTAGTCTGACGCTTACTGCTTGAGCTACAAGTCAAGTTGGAAGCAAGTGGAATGCTGGTACTTGGGTTTATGATATTTTGAAATTATACATCAAGACATTTCTACAACAGTATAACAAATTCACAAGTGTAAATAGAAATGCAAATGACTATTGTGGTTTTAGCCTGATGTTAATTCAGCATCCATTATTATTTCACTGATGAAGATGATGCTCTCATATTAGTGACCATATTATATGGTCACTAATATGAGAGCATCATCTTCATTCAGTGATATATGCTCTAGTATTTGACAATTAAATACATTCATAATAATGGTCATAGGTATATTGTGGTACTTCAGGAAAATACTGGTTTTTATTTCATGATGTTAATTTTTAATGACAAGTGAACACTGAGTTTGCTTATATGGTATACAAGCTGGTACGTTTCAAGCAAATGCCCTTTGTCAGAGAGATGTTTTCTGTGATGAAGGACCTTTTATATTTTTATTTGTGTAAGCAAATTCAATGTTCTCTTGCCATTAAAACAAGTATTTTCCTGAATTACCATAACACACCTATTACCATTCTTATTGCACACTTTTATTGTACCATTGAGTTTGCTTGAAAATGCATGCTTACTTTTAGTCTAATAAAAGTTTGAAAACTACAGGTCTACATAATAAAATCTATGTTGTTTGTCACATAGACTAAATGTCACTTTTATAATGTTTATATGCTTGAGCATCCCATTAAAAGGGGGAGCAATGTCTTGTGGCATTCATCCCTATCTTGTTTTGCTTTGGATAGTCAAAATCTAACAGGTAGAAAGATGCCAAAAACCCCACAGTAGCTTCCTTCATATCTCTAACATCAGTTTTGAATAAGATCCTTTTTTCCACAATTACATATACAAAATATTTATCAAATACCAGCACTGGTAAATTCCCCACTTGTTTTGTACTCCATGTATCTAATCTGGATCTTCATAATCCTTAAAAGAAACAAATATTAGTTTAGTACTGTAAATAGAAACAAAAGATTTTCTAATTATATTTTAATATCATACAATGTCTAGGAATGAGTTGTGTTAGAACCTGGATGGAAAACAAAACTAACTACTTTTCCAAACGTGCAGACATTAAATGTTTTGTTATATTATATAAATCTATTCAGACAACAAAACATCACAAAACATACTTATCAAGTACCGTACTAATTAAAATTTGTCCATTTTTAAACACAATTTTGTTGAAGGGACAGTAAGATGAAAATCATACATCCCAATTTTGCATTTTGCTTAGAAGTACTCTCAAAATGATGACGAATAGCATGCTCGCTTGTTGTCAATATCTCATCTTATTGTAGAAATATCCTAGTTTTTGAAAGATGCAAATGAGATACCTTGCAACATAATCTGCACAAAAAGAAAAACTAAATGAGTAATACAGTGATGGATCCAGCTTGATCTGGTAGGGGGTGCTAGTGAAGTGAGATCCTGAGGCGTGGGGCATGACCGAGGCAGGGTGGAGTGCCCCTGAGGCAGCTACAGCAGGGTATGGTGGAGCAAAGCCCACCAGAACATTTTTTTATACCTATTAATACCTATGAATCATATGATAGCTAATATATGAATCATAGGGGGCTTTCCATTTACACGGTCAGACTGGTTAGTCTGGTCAGAATGGACCTCCTCTTGATTAGGCCCACATTTTCCGGGCAGACCAGCCGCACTCCTCAAACGTATCGTGTTCCATTTAGCAAAATATTGCCGGACAGACCGGTCTGACCGTGTAATTGGAAAGCCCCAATATATCTACTGTATGAATCATATGATAGCTATGATACCTAAAAACTGAATTTGACAAAGCAATTGGCACCCTCACTGCACCCCCATTGGCCAAGGCCAGGGGGTGCATATACCCCCTGTAAATCCATCACTGGAGTAATATACCTAGTATACTTAGGATTCTCTCTCAAGGCATCTCATTTGCATTTAAAGAAAATATTGACCAAGCCAGAACACCATTCTTCCTTATTTAATAATGTGAATAAAGTACAGTTTTAGATGGTAATTTAACATAAATAATGGTAGGCTGAAAACCAAGGTGAGATGATCTAACCATTGAGTCTAGGATGGAGTACCGTACTGCTACATGTTAATGTTTTAAATTTGTCAGAGTGTACACAGTCTTTGACAAACTTAAAACATAAAACAGGTACCCCCAGTCAAGGAGTTGGTGAAGTCGGTGTACTGTGCATCCACTGAACACCCAGTTTTTGTCGGTAAGGAGAAAAAATTTTCAAATTATTTAAAAATCATACAGATTTTTGAAGGTATATACAGTACTTTATGTATATGCTCTTTCACAAGCATAATAAAAAATTTATTAGTTGATAAAATAAACTCAAACTTACCAAAATAAGCTAAATAAATTTTTCCAGCTGCTCTTATCTTAGTTTTATTTAAGCAGGAATGGCAACTTCATCTAGAAACAACCTAATTAAAATACAGAATTAGATAATGGTTGCAACCACTCAACCAATCCATGTTGAGTATTCCACTGCTCTATACCCATAGTGCTTTAATTCATGATTAGACAGGTTAATAGTGAACTCTATATAGTATATAGAGTAGAGTCCACTAAAAGATATTTTGTTTTCTTTTGTCATAGCACAGTGGATTCTATATACTGTAGAGTTCACTAATGAATTCAATAAGTCAATGGTTCTGGTAAATGTGTGAGGCAAAAAATAAATAGTAACAGTTAAAATTACTTTGCGGTTTCAACCATTCTCTAAGATGGTTAGATAATGATCCCTCATGCTCTATGGGATACAGAGTCCCTCGAATTAGATAGAAGTACACTCGGGGCCTTCTAACTACTGTAATTCTTGGGATTCTATATCCCATAGAACACAAGTCTCATTAAACTATCTTGTTATGCAAATATATACAATAGTGATTATTATTAGTATTACGATACATGATGATCATCAAGTTCAAATCCTCAGAAAATGAATCCCAGACAGTTTCCTAAGTATTACTGGTATATAGTGAATTTTGCATATGCAGTGAATATAGCAATCAAACCAGTATATCATTGTGACCTTCGATCTCCATAAGAGTTTTGATATTAGAGCGTGTCACAGGCAATCAGACGGTTACAGGTTCACTCCCTGTCTGGGATATTTTCTAAGGATTTGAGCTTGACAATCATCCATGTATCGTCTAAGCTGGTTCACTTGGCACTTTGTTTGCCACATGCATTTTAATTCCATGAAAAATCAAAAATGTATAACTACTTGACAACCGGTATGCAATATCACATGAAGAAATATTTTGAGTAATGCCAAATGTTTGGAAGTTGAATTTATACATAAAAATTATGATAACAACACTTCTAAAAGCAATGCCATTACTCTCTGAATTTGTGCTTTTCAGCAAGGATTTAAATGACCTTAGAAATTCCCTTTTGTTGATTGTTGTTCATACTCTTAATCATTATCACAAACAAATAAAAGGTTATATAAACGGTTATTCCCGATAAATATTTGTATAACATACCGTTTTGTTTCCTGAGACCAGATAAAGGATGGGCTTTCTCGATCATTCAAATTATTTTGATTAATAGACACTTGATTATCCACATTTCAATTGAAAAATAACTCTTCTCACACAATGGAATACTCTAAGACAAAGGTTTTGATAAGATAAGTTCAGGACAACTATTTGATTTGCTTCAAACGTTCAGATGCATTTAGGAGCTATATAATATATTTATAGTAGATCAGAGTGAGACTTACCTTCGTCTTCGAACTTTGCTGAAAGCCTGAAAACGCATCACTGCCGTATTTACCCTCGCAGCCAGTATTTTGTAAGATCGACGAATAATTGATGATCAGCCACTTCTTTAGAATTGGTAACACAAAAAGCAATAAAGAATCCAAGACACAAACCACGAGAGATTCAAAATTTCAAATATGGCGCAGCAACATTAACTCGCTAGGACCTCTGGGAAATGTCCATATACCCTTCACCAATCCCTTCACAATCCCTATACTTCCCTGGAATCCCAGCCAAAACATTGCTAAAGATGCCACAGAAGGCTACCTGTGGAGGAGGCTAGTAGAAATTATATATAATATCAGCTTAATGTCAAGTTGAGCGAGCCAGTTATAAAGCTCTCCGGTGAGGGGGAGGGGATTGGGGCGAGCCGCTAGGCTAACTCGAATGACACCAAGACGACTCCGCGTCGCGTTTGCGCAATGTTTATTCACTTTCAGTTATATACCGGCGGTAAAGAGTATGTTGAAATTGACTAAGAAATATGCTATTGTTACAAGTAAATTTCATTGTCGGTAATATTATTCTTGTCATCTTGATAAGAAATTCATATTTAATCTTGGTTAATTATTGATAAGAAAATATGTTCTCGTTTTAAGTAAAATCGATTTGTTTTTGTGTATGAATATATATTCTATTTTTCTGGGTAGGCTTTTACTTAATAAATGACAAAATATATAATAATTACATGATCAGATTTTCTTATTTTGTGAATTTTTATTATCTCAAAATAATTGTTTTTATGGAAATCTTATCTTTTTTAACATATTGTTTTTCTTGTAAATAAAATAATTTTCTTATTTCAAGAAAATATTTTCTTTAATAGTTTAAGAAAAAGGAAAATATTTCTTACTTTAAGAATTGTTTTTCTTATCAAGAAAATCATATTCCTATTTTAAGAAATTGGAAAATCTCATTTAATTCTTATTTTAAGAATTTTTTCTTTAATTAAGAAAATTATTTTCTTGTTTTAAAGACTAATAATTCTTGAAATAAGAAACATTTTCTTAATAAAAAAATGACTTTTTGCTGTGTAAGATGCACAATTAAGTGAGATAGAAAATCGACCGAAGGCCCGACTGAGGGTCCAAGACAGCTAGTGAACTGATATATTCTTATAAACCAATGACCAAAATTTTAGGTGAAACTTCATATAAATCCCGAAATGACATCACAGACTATCGGTAGTAAAATTTGAAATTAAAATCGGCTGTTATTTTCAAAATAAAGCATTATAGCATTATGTTTTAAATTTGGGATATTTATATGAAACATCTGCTAAAATTTTGCTAAAAATATAATTTTTGTTCCTATAGGATCCTATAGGAATTCCTATAGGATGGGAATTTTCCTATAGGAATTCCGATTCAAATTCCTATAGGAAAGTTTGTTCCTATAGGATTCTATAGGAATTCCTATAGGAATTGCAAGGGATCACCACCATAATATCCTAAAATGTATTTCCTTGGCACACAAACTGCAATAATATTTATAAAAATATGTATATTATCTATAATATATGTATAAAAAACTATAATATATGCATAAAAATATGTATATTATCTACTTTATACTATCTATCCAATGAGCGAGTGTACGTTTATGAGCGAGTGTACGTTTATGAGCTAATAGTAATGTTCAATTCTTCAATAAGTTTTTGCACAGAAATCCTTTTCTTCGCTTCTTGTGGCCGACTCAACATAATATAGCCTCCAAGAAGGCATAAACATTCGATACACCTGGTGTGTATTCCATGTTTAATACATAACATGTACCAACGTGGAGTACCACTGCCATAGGTATTTGATTACTGGTAACTGAAGATAACTCCAGGAATATTTGTCCTTCTACAGCAATGAACAGGAGATCCATGTGGGGAAGATCTCCAGATCCAACAAACCTTGGGTAGGTTGTCTTGGAAACTTCTTCATCATTCGATTCATCGTCCTAAATATAAAAATCAAAACATTATTTATATGGCACAGTACATGGTTTACAAACATGATATTACGCTTGTTCCAGGCCTAGAACACAAAAGGGGTAGTTAAATACACTTTTAAAGTGGAGACCAAAGTCAAGGCTCAGACAAGGGCTCACAGACAGTTTATAAATAGCTTAACCCATTAACTGGCAGTACCCTACCACTAACAAGAAAAACACCCTGGTGTTTGACACAGTAAAACACTAAAGTAGGGCATGTCCGGGCACCTTGCCAGATAATGGGCTAAAAGAAATACGTTTTAACATTATATTTATTGTTAATTGCAAACACTTACATAACAAATTTTTAGAAACAATAGTTCTGCTGCCTCCTTTAATACATCTTGTAAGATCAAAGCAGCCACTGTACTCTTTATCTCTGTTAAGAGAAAAAGAATATGAATTAAAAATGTGTTAATTCACAAGCAATTTGCTAGTGCATGGGGGCTCTAATGAATGGTGGACCTAGGGAGGATAAGGCACCAAAGGTAAATTTTGGGAACAGGATACTTTGGGTTTTATATGCTCATGAAAAAGTAAGAATTATTTAAATTATGTACCTGGTTCTCTATCTGGCTCCTCGTCCAACAACCTCTCCATCATGCTTACCAGGGATTTTATGCTTCTTTTGGTGCACCCGGAAGCATACTTGATCATTTTCTTCACCAGCAATTGAAAGGTACTTGCCATATCACGAACCAACTTGTTATTATTTAAAATCCTTCCAAATTCTGCCTTCACTCCACTGCCACTCATCTTTTAGTTGTTCAATTTAACCAAACTTGCTTTGCGATCATATAAATAGCAATAAGTTACTAAGAATTGCGATATTTTTCCCAATTTACTTGTCTATAAAACTTCGCCGCTCCTTCATCGTCCGCCATTTTGAATGCGAAAAACGTGTTTATGTGGTGCTAATTTGACACCCAAAATTTAACTCTTGAAATGGGGCTATTTTAGCACTTTCACTTACAGGTAAGGTGTTATTTTAGCACCTTAAAAAAGTGTTAGATATCTAAGGTGCTAAATTAGCACTTTTATACCAACTCATGATTTTATGGTGTTAAATTGGCACCCAAATCGGTGCTAGAATAACACTTGTCATTTAGCACCACCACAAGGTGTTGAATTAACACCTATGAAGGTGCTATTATAACACTCTGAAATTAACAGTGTAGTTGGTATTGTGTATACTGGTCTTTTGATTGCTTTGTTGATGATCTGACTGGGGTCAATATAGATTCTAATTTCCCATCCTGGTTTCTCTTTCACTAGCATATTTGAAAGCCAGTCCGTTGGCTGAGAAACAGGCACTATTGTTCCTTGGTCACACAGCCTTCGTAACTCTTCGTTTACTTTGTCTAATTTGGCGATGGGAACTCGGCGAGTAGGAGCATGTACAGGTCTGACATTGGGGTCCATCTCAATATATAAAGGTTCTCCAAGTGACTTGTCTCTTCCAGGTTTAAATACATGGCTATACTGTGTCAAGACATCTTCTTTTGTTAGTTGACCGAGTAGTGGGGATTTGACTTGGACATTTGTTTTCTCTAAATTATGTGCTTCATCGGCATAAATCTTCAAATAACCCAAGGCTTGTGCATCTCGTCCACAAAGTAGAGACGGCTTTGTTGGTGGTACGTCGACAACCAAGAAATCAATTAGCTGTATCTTTCCATTTTTTCACAACAAAGTGTTATTTGACTTTTTGGTTGAATGGTTTGACTTCCATAAGTGTGTACTATAGCTTTACTTTTCGAGACTTTAATTTTCGGGAACAATTTCTTCAACATACTTTCTGGAATGGTATTACAAGTCGACGCTGAGTCAATTTGTGTTCTCATTAATTTATCTCTGTCTTTGTCTATTAGTTTATTTATTTTTTTAGTTTTTGAGTTTCTATATATGCTCGATAAGGATACGAAGTGGTTGATGGTGTGACCAGTTTGTTGTTCAGATAAACTTCCACTTGAGAAAATAAGGCATGCATCCATAAATTAACAGGACCCACTTGGGCGGTGCCAGGTAAGTTAGTTCCATTTTATTTAAAGATGAGAGCTATAATCGTTCCAGATGCAAAGCAGTTTCAACAATATTATGTACGTGGACTACAAAGATCAGGCTGGACGGATGGATGCCGTCAATCCACTAGCAGAAGTTGCCGATGCGAACAAAGGATTAAAGGAACGTCACACACATACAAGCCTAAGCAAGTCTGTGGCGATGGAAGGAAGAATTCATTCGGATCTGTTCGCGCAAGAACGATATATTCTTGGTGCTGTTCCGATCAAGCTCAAGCTAGTGAGATCAAAAGCTCCCTTTTGCCTGGTTTCATCAGCAGAAGCTCCTGGTTTTAAAGTGGTTCTGGAAGAATGCGTGTTTCGCGCTCGCCGTGTTAACGTTTCGTCCACTACAATGATAGGTCATACACAGGCCCTCCAACATATCACAGCCAAGTACCCTATCAATCGTGTAAACTGCAAAGTGTTCTCCGTACCAACGGGAAACATGTCTGGAGATCAACAGAATATATTCCAAGGACTTCTTCCCGATAGAGTTGTGATTGGGATGGTGGATGCAGATGCTTACAACGGAGTTTATAACAAGAATCCTTTCAATTTTAAGAACTACGACACAACATTTCTTGCATTATCAGTGAATGGAGAACACCGGCCTGGCAAACCACTTCACCTAAAGTTTGCCGGAGCAACAGGGACCAACTATGTTTCAGCTTTCCAAACGCTGTATGCTGGTACCTTCGAAAGCAACATGCTTCATCCCCTCGCCAACAAGATGTTTCAGAATCAAGGCAACGGTATTACTCGAGACGAGTATGGAAATGGATATACCCTGTACGTGTTTGATTTAACAGCTGATCTGTATGTTGGAGATCATTTTCAACCTATCAGGGATGGGAACGTCTCCCTAGAATGCAAGTTCGGTACGGCTTTAACTGGGGCTATAAATATCGTGGTGCTTGGAGAATTTCAAAATCTTATCGAGATTGATGCCAACCGTAACGTACTAAGTGACTTCAGAAGTTAAAATGAACACACGTCAACTGCTTTGTGTCTTACAAAGTGACCCATATGCCAAATCAATGTTTACAGATGTTTTACCTTCGGACCGTTTACCAAGTCGGATACTGAAAAGACCTGGAGGTTTTATTATAAACGTGGATCCCAGCGATGGATCTGGTACACATTGGGTAGCTATTTACGTCACATCGGATGGAAAAGGCGAATTATTCGACTCTTATGGACAAAGCCCAGAATTTTAAAGCAGAAACTTTCAAACCTTTCTACAAGATCATAGCAGTACATTTACTTGGAATGAAAAGACTTTACAGTCACCGTGGTCTCGTGTGTGTGGACAATACTGTTTATTTTATGCTTTACATCGTAGTAGAAATATTCCCATGTCAACTATTGTTAGTATGTTTACTGATCAAAAGGAGTGGAACGATACATTAGTTCGTGATTTTATACGTAAATGGTATTTGTGTAAAAATAAAAAGACACGTTGTTATAATTGTAAAAAATATTTATTCAATAAAAATTTACAAAAAGATTATGAATGCCATTTATATGGATTTTTGTCTTTACGTTTCTTTCTTGGTTTCTTTGGTGCCCCTGTAGTGACGGCGGCGTCAGAGGGGGGTCGCTAGAAGCAGATGAAGGCTTGTTCCTATATTCCTTCACCAAATGTAGACGCTCTTCGTTTCTAACGATTCCTTCGGGTACATTCATACGTCCTAAAGCTTTTGCGAACAGTTGCCATCCTGCAGGGTTGAAATTCTTTCTTTGACGTAGAGTGTCGTTGACTAAATCAATGACGTTAGTACCTGGAATAGTTCTTCCTTCAAAAACCATCTGCCCTTGGTCGTTCCAACCAACCACATCTTTATTTGCTTTTATCTTCTTTATCAGTTGTACAGCTCTTGATTTCATCGTGGAAGGTACACTTTCTATGATATCATTCTTGATTTCTCCAGGTGGTTCAGGCATTGTCTCTGTTGAAGGTTCGGGGTCTGTTCCTTCTGCTGCGATAGGTTGGGTATGGGCAATACTTACTGGAACAGGTCGATGCATTCGTTTGTCATAGTAATTGAGATAGCGTTGAAAGGTCTGATTATACAACTTCACTTTATCGTCTTGTGTTATATCTTGACGTTGCATCAAACTGTCCATTTCCGAATCCAGTTGGTTCACTTGAGCAGTCAGTGGAAGAACCAAGGATTTCTTTGTAGCCATGTGTTCAGGGACCAGAACCAGTCTTTTGACATGCTCCATTATTTGGTTAGAAAGCTCGCCAGTTGTTCTAAGACTAGAGCGAGTAGAAAAGGTAAGAATCCGTTTCCTTTTTGTAAAATAACTCTCCTTCTTTTCGTGATTGGGTTTCTCTTATCAGCGACTGCTTCAATATGATCTGAGTATGGTGCAAGCTTTTTATACGTTTTTGGACTAATTTTAATCGTTTCACGGCAAATGTTCAATAGGCTCTCGGTTATGGCTACCAATAAATCTGTATCTGCAGCTTTTATGATCGCTTTTCGCATAGAAGGTTTACACTTTGCCAATACATTTAAAACATCGTGGTTCCTCTTCACACGGCGGGACATCCTCAAATGAATACACGTTTGACAGTACTGTGTTTTTATACGCTAGGTTGGTAGACATAATGAGTATCTGTCGGGAAGATTCCGGATCGAAGTCGTATTTCATCGCGACATGTCGGCGTCAAATCGACAAATATATAAGAATACGGTTCTTTTGTTGCCATCTGGTAAGCCTGCTGGAAAAATTTGGTATTGCTCGGGTACAACTGTTTGGCTAGGTGGATGGTTTGACTAGCATCGCGGACATTCTTAGTTAGAACCAAATAACTGGCGTTAAGTGATATAGTTCGATGCTCTTTGCTTTGATGAAACATATTCTGTACGATGTAAATAACGCTTAGATTACCATGGTGCGACTTTTTCGTGAATAATTTAGCAATCGCGGCATCTTTTTCTCCCATCATGTCGTCAATGATATAAAGGTTTCGTGTCTCTGGATTGATACTATCCAAGATGGAATCGGGTACGCCTTGGACAAACTGAATACCGGGAACTAGGGTCTCTATTTCCGCAAACGTGTCTTGATACTCGGAATAAAAATAAACAATGTTTTCTGGAGGCGGGTCGATCATGATGTTAGCGTTGGCTAACAACCGTTTAACAAAGGTTGTCTTTCCAGTCTTCGTTCCTCCAGAGATCATGAGCCCAAAAGGATGTGTTAACTGTATGGAATACATGACAAAACTGAATTGGTGCAACATATGCAATCTTATTTATACCATTTCGGACGTTTTGTAGTCTTAGTGTTTCGAATAAGTATATGTATCTCGTTTAACATGGCTTCTAAATTTATCGTATAATTTTTAGCTCGGATCAAATAGGATTGTCTATCTTTCGAAGAGAGTTCGTGAACATCAGCCTGATGATTTGATAATTTCAACAAACATTGCTTACCACAAATAGGACAGTCCTTACGTGTCCGTGGCATGACGTAAACTAAATGTTTAAAAATATATACACTAACTTAAATGTGTCCTGCAAGGACTTTTATGGTCCCACAAGTCCTCCTGCTTAACAATAATTGAGGGAGAACGTCCCGCAGGGACTAATTGCATCCTTGGCGTCCCGATATGGTATTAATGTCCCTTGGCCTAGAGGTACCCTACCACTCACGACCATCCTCACTCCCCTCAGAGCATCAGACATCATGTCGTGTTAAAAATGATATATTTTCAATTCCCTAATTACAAATGTTGAAAATTATTTACAAGCACACAAGATTAAAATCCATAAGGTAAAGTGTCAAAAGTATTTACAATAACACGCTTTGTATATACAACTCTATAGTCTTTACCTTCATTTCTATATAAAATACTTTTAGTATTTTTATCACGAACTATATTTGACGGAATATTTACATTAATTTTATTTGGGCCTATACCTCTAACCATGTTAGACATGGCCTCAAAATTTACGTCTTGTATAGTTCTATAATTTAGAGTGATTCCTCTCACTTTACACACTGTTTTACCATTGTTTATTTTGTAGCTATAGATTTTAGGGCCTCCAGAGGCAAAGGTCGCGATATAATCTCCATCCAGTTCGTCAGTGAGCTCTCCCTGCAGGTAGGAACCGGTCGGTGGTTCCCATTCGCCTTCCTTCGAGACATAAATTATGGAATCTGTGTTGAAGTACACCACGCGACGATCCAGCTGCTCGAGGACTCCATACAGCTTTAGGCGAGCATGGGCGGTGGTGAAGGCAGCAATGACCACGTTGGTCTTCCCGTTGGCCTCCACAAACTCATCAGTGTTCTCGTAATGGACATCTATCAGCTCATCGTTGATGAAGTTGGCATCGGTCACGTTGACTTTATCGCTGGAAAGGAGGTCGAAGTAATCAGCTGGATCCGAGATGATCTTAACCTGAGTCATATTAGGGCGCTGCGCAAATTTACCTATGAGAAAAGATATACAATAGAAAAGCAAAAACATTAATAATTGTGGTTTTAATTAAATTACGATTAAAATCTTACTTTCCCCAAAAGGAATTCAGCATCAGCTTAGCCAGCGCCCTCAGACCAGGATTCTTCGTGATCTGGTTCGAATCCAGCTGGATTCCTTCTTTCGCAGCATAGTCGGCAATGTACTGGGCCTTCTTTTCGTCTGTGTCGCAGCCTGCAGGGAAACCACTTGCCTCTTGCTTGATTTTGAGGAAGGTGTCGATGTAGTCCTTGAAGAGCCCGTCTGTATGCTCTGGAAAGTGCCACACCTCGTTGATTTTCACCAGGCGATAGCCCTTTTCCAACGCTTTTTGGAGCTCCAGAGTCACCCACGTTCCATGCAGAGCTCGATCAGCGTCGGAATGGCAGCATGGGTCTTGCTGGAGATTGTCGGCGCAAGTACGGCATAGTGGGAACATCAGCTTTCCTTGATTTCTGTACGGGAGGACGGGATGATAGAGTTGACGAGGAGGAAGAACTGAGCATTTCACCAAACCAAAGTATTTATCGATCGGTTTGAAGTTCTCCGTGATGATCTGTGGATGACCAAGTGGATATTCTCCGTATTTATTGCACCACGGGTACAAACTACAAAAGTCAACGTAGTGGATCTTCTCGTTGGTCTGCGCTTCGTAGAAGAGGCGTGTGGCGTTTGTCCGTCCACCAAAGAATCCGTGGCGTGGTTCCAGGGGCTCGGCAATCTCGAAGTTCTCAAAGAACGTCTTTATCTCAGGATCTGTAGCAAGCTGTCGATCAATGTCGAAAGTCCAAATCTCGACGACATTGTAGCCTTCGTCTTTGAGAAACTTGATCTTTTCCAAGGTTCGCTGGTGGAGCTCGTGCATGGACAGACCGCTGACACGATTGACAGTGTCTCTGGCGTAACACTTCGTACATCCGTGCCAGAGACAGCCCTGCACTTCCCACACCGTGTTCGTCTCGGCGTTGTATCCATTGACGAGGTATTTCCCAATACGTTGCTCTCCATGATTTCGGGCATGGCGGATGGCTATGTCATCACGCTGCGCGATATATGCAAGTATCTTCAGCGCAATAACCGACTGTTTGTTCTCGGGTTTGTAGCCTTGCGGAGGGATGACGGCAATAGTGTTCTCGCTAAGGAATGTCTTGCGGAAAACCAAATTGCAGGCGGAAGCAATGGTCAAGCATTGGGCGAACGGGTCGATGTCAGTTACTTGACGAAAGATCTCGCGGAACTCGAGGCAGCAACGGCGTAGAATGTCAACATCTGATTGACAGTAACTCAGGATTTCTTCTTGGAAGTCAAAGTCATAGTCACTGTTGACGAGCTCGTTGTACCATACGTAGAATTTCTCCCGATCGCCAGGACTCATGCCTTCAGGGTCGTAAAACTTGGCGTCTGAGAGCGGTCCAACGTAGTCTTGGTTCTCGGCGTGGTTAAAAAAATGTGGGAAGAAGCCTTTCTCCAATTCTGTGAGGCCAAAAGTTTGAGGAAAGTCAGCCAGACGCATTGGTATAAAACACAAAGAATCAATGAATTTAATGTTCAACTGTGGAACGGTAAGGGAGAGGATTTTAGCGCCGCGCGTAATAACTTCAGGAACGATACCATTTTTGTAGAGGTACTGGAGAATGAAATATCCATCGTAGGCCTGAAAATTATGAGCAATGAAGGTGCTGTTGGCGTTTTCTTTCTGGAACAACCAATCGCAGAATTCGTCTTTGGTATTGGGGCCCAAGAACACTTTCTCATCGCCACTTTCATTCTGGACCACGCAGAGATTGGGGATGTGCTGGCCGTCGTCTTGTGTACACTCGAAATCGAAGAACATCAGATTCTGATCTCTTTCTTCGCCACCATTGTCGTTGTCCACAACTACATCTTCGTCGAGGAAATGGTTGCGTTGGATTTCTTGGGCTGCTCTGGGGTTTCGTGTTTCGACAGGTTGGATGTAACACTGATGGTTGTCGGGCTCGACGTATTTCTGGCAAACGGTACATCGTACTAGGCCACAGTGATGGTCGTTGATGCTGGCTCTCGTGACGACACGTTGACACTTTTGGCACTTGGTCAGGGAAGTGCAAAGAGCTTTCTTCTGTCCGGTGGCGTCCTTGTGACGGGCGAAGCACTCATCGTTCTTGAAGAAACGGTTAGCAGTCTTGACAGAATTTCCACTTGACGACTGGACAGTTTTGTGTGTGGCACAGTTTGCAGAGGTCACCACACGGATGGTCTGTGATTTTGTCGTAGCCCTTTTTGCATGCATGACAGTACTGTTTTCTGGCGAGGAAGGCTGGCATACTCGTCATGACATCATAATGGTTGTCGTGATTGTAAAGGTATAGGTGTTTCTCGGCCTCGGGTCCTGAGTAAATTAGGGCATTTAAATGTTCCTTGGAGACGACATTGAGTTGGTAACCAGGGAGGACAGCCTGGAACTTCTTGATCTCGGGGATCCCACGGGGACCCATAGGAACACCGGCGGTCTCGTGAAGTTCGCGGGCTAAACGCGTTTGAAGTGGTCTTTGTGGGTTTCGGATGTGATTATACCGATCATCTTTATCCAATTTCTCTTTCGCAACGACGATCGCCCTAGCACAACACAGTCGTCTTTGTTCTTAATTTGGATGAAACAGCGTTTCTTGTTTAGATAGCTTTGCAAGTTGACCACATCCCTCCGTTTTCCTACACCACCATGAGGCATTTCGACGTGGACTTTTCCAAGGTAAACTAAGTGTTAGACTGAACGACTCTTTCCACTGCGGCAAGGAAACGTTCGGGGGTCAGACGGTCTCGCGGAAGGAATGGC
This sequence comes from Chrysogorgia sp. JL179-B06, assembly GCA_035772405.1. Classification (NCBI taxonomy): domain Eukaryota; kingdom Metazoa; phylum Cnidaria; class Anthozoa; order Scleralcyonacea; family Chrysogorgiidae; genus Chrysogorgia; species Chrysogorgia sp. JL179-B06. The sequence continues at coordinate 1,056,676 of JAYKKM010000034.1, read as the reverse complement.
AAGGAAATAGGCCGGTCGAGTTGGTGGGAATTTAAGATAAGGCGTACTTGGTCATGAGGGAACATGTCAACAGTTAAACGGTCAAACAAATGCTTAAAAGCACGATTTAAACTGACATAACATCAGATACCCCATGTATATTTAAAGGTTTAAACTGAACAGCGTAATCGGTACCTGTAGTCTTGAATTTTCTCACGTTCACTTGCTTAGCCGATTTGATGGTAAAATAATCGTCGGGTTTTAGGCGCTTAGGGGAAGACTCGGTATCGTCATCACGCTTGCGTTTGCTGCTTTCGCCGACTTGGTTCTCCAATGGTTCCTGGATTTCGGGTTGTTCGATGTCGTCATCAGGGCATAAAAACTCGTCGTTTTCCCAATCTTTGTTGAACAGACGGCATTGGCTATCGGACCAGTTGGACATGAGATCGGGGTCAATATTGACAGGCATTTCGGTTTCTCTGCGAATATCTTCGGCCATTGCGTTTGTCCAAATAATCACTTTCTGCTGTAAAACAAGCCGTTTTTCCTCCTCACTGGGCACAAAACACTGCTCCAAAAACTCCAGAGCACTCTCGGTCTCACAACTCTTGATCAATTCGACCATATCAATATAAAAACATAAGTGGCAAAATCATAAGTATACATTCGCAAAATCATAAGTACACTCAAGTTTCGCCCGAAAATAACGCTCGAAACACAAACTTACCGATTGAGACATCCTGAACACAGCCAAAAAGAGAATAAGTCCAAAAAACACTTTCTAAACAGTTTCCGAAGAAGACTTTCGAACCTCACGAACACGATCAGTACTCGAATGAAACACAAAACGACGCTATTTATTTTATAGCAGCAATCCAACCGCGCCAAGAAAGGGGATTGAAAACTGACCAATGAGATTGCAGTCAGTGCTAAGTTATCCGATCTTACAAAATAATGATCCGTATTTCATCATAGCTTGCGTCACTTTGAAACTCCACAGTTTGTTTCATTAAATATTCAAAATAAATATGAGTTGTGACACTAACGACCTATTAATGACCGTTTCCTTTGTCTGTAACATGTGCTCTCAGTCAAAATTATTCAAATGTATCAGTCTTAGTAACCTAACAAAATGCATGACAACATTAATGAAGTCAGCTACATAAACCAAACCGATATATAGTTAACCGTGTTAAACATTTGTTTCGATTGCATCTAGATAAGCAGTTTTGATAAAGTTTTATTTCGCTTACAGGCAAATCAATACGTTTGAAATCGTTTGTCGTTCTTCGAATAGCTTGCCGAAGCCTCTCTCTATTGAACGTAAAGGCGATCGTATAAATCTTTATGTTGGTCGAGACACGCGCTAGTATGAAAGTATTTTCTTCAGCATCTCGTTAGTTCATTCCAGATTATAATATTCAGCCAAGATCGATTGTGCGCATGCGCTGCTTTCGGATTGTCTACTGTCCCACATTCACATTGCCGTAGGGAGGCGAAGTGTATAGATGCAAAGGCGTTTCTTATATTATTAAAAGAAATAAGAGTTACCTTTTGATAATGACGTAATGCCTTCGGAAATCAAGTTCGGAAGGAGTCGGAATGAGGGCTGTGTGAGAGTACTAGGGGAGATTGAAGCTGAGTGACGTAAGCATAATAATAAGTCCTACTGGTACACGAGCTAGGGTTAGGGATCCTGAAGGTTTAATGACGTAATCTGAATAAATACTTAGGGTTAAGGCTTGCTGACGTAACGCGCCGGTATAAAATGAATACTAATGAGGAAGGGTTAAGGGCTTGCATACTAATTACTTCCGTGTCCATATGGGGGGTATCACTACTTATAACAACTCTAAGCTCTAGGAGGCTTAGTTTTTATGTTATTTGCAAAAAACTGTATTTTGAGCCAGTTTGCGGCCAATTTTCAATTTTTCGATAGATTAAATTCAATTTTAGATGATTTTATTAGGAAACAACAATTTAAAAACTAAGTTTCAAGGTATAGATTTACAACTAAGAATAACTCATTGCATTTATCATCTTCTTTGTACATCGCTCTCCTCTTCCATTCTTCAGCAAAGCCTTCTGACGTGCTCTTATCCCCTTGACAACTTGGAGCAAATGCTGCCGTTGTTCCTCGGATCTAGTGATTCTATCAAGATGATAATCGGTTAGCATGCCAAGGGCTCTCTCTGCTGAGTCGCTAATTACCTTGATTGAACTGGTCAGAGCCGAAAGCTTGATGAACGTCTCATCTGCTGACCATTGTGACACCGGTTTAGAGAGGAATGTTGGCTCTATACCACAAAGTCCAAAAAACGTCCAGGAATCAGGACCCACAAAACGTTTCAGTCGTACTGAACTGAACTTCTTAGTGGTTGGCATATCCTGTGAGGCTGATGGTGTCTTCCCTTTATACCGAACAAGCTCCTTCACCATCTCAGCATTGTCTTTCCTGTCCGTGGTGTCGCTGAACAAGGCTAGTATAGCCACCCGCTCACTCAGATACCACAAATCTGCTTGGAGTTTTTGCTGGGGCCGCAATAGTTGAGTGTCTCAGTGACCTACTTAAACAGCAGTTTGTTAGGGAGGATTACAAGGAAATGGCACAGCTGTCACTGTTATATCTTGGTGGTACTGTTGGAGATGGAGAGAAGGCTATCAACATCTATGCTCCAGGGGCACACTATCATGCGAGATGGATGGCTGCAATAATCTACACCCTTAAGATAGCCCTCTTCAAAGAGCAGCTAACTGATGTCTTTGATTTGGATACTCTCGAGATGATAGAATAATAACTTTAATAATAACTTTATTTAATGAGGCTACACATAACAGCTGAGAATCTGACAAACCAGTGGGCCTCCTAACTACAGTATAATATATATTACAGTATAATATTACAGTATTAAGGTTATAACGTGAGAAAAATTTCACACCATCTAGAATTAATAATAAAATAAGATATGGGTAAAACAAAACAGAATAAATTACCTGGTAAAAATGGATATGTATACAACATCAAGTTAAATATTACGATAAAAAGATCAGTATATAAACATTATTATAACAGTGCTTCAAAGTTGTCAATATTCTTATAAGAGTCCATAAAAAATCTCTTCAAAGCTGTCTTAAGCGAATGTACAGTATTCATTTTTTTAATGTTAACTGGTAGACTGTTCCACAGTTTTATTGATGATACAGTAAACGATCTCACTCCAACACCACTACGATTAAACTTGGGACAGACTAAGTTTATGGATCCAAATCTGGTTGATCTATTATGCAGTGAATTGTTAGTTAAGAATAGCTCTTCTATATAAGATGGGGCATTTCCAGACAATCTTTTGTGAATAAGTACACATTTGTTAATTTTGATGTCATCATAATAAGGAATCCAATTTAGTTTGTTGAAATTCTCTACCGTCCTTGTTTTGCCATCTAATCCAAGAATGACCCTAGCAGCTCTCTTTTGCAATCTAAAAACGCGCAGGAGTTCCTCTGTTGCACATGAACTCCATCTCCATACCGGGCTTCCATACATCATGACTGGTTTTATCACTGCGTTATAGTAGATTTTTCTTTCTCTTATGGGTAGGTAGCTCCGGATTTTTTTCAGAAGACCAATTCTTTGAGAAAGTTTATTACAAAGTTTATCTATATGTTCACGGAATGAGAGGTTTTGATCGATGATAATTCCTAGTAGTTTATGGGACACTACTTGTTTGAGTTCGGTCTGCTTAACAGAAACTGCAAGATCTGGATTTGGTGTACGGGACCCTAATCTCTTGCCAACAATGAGCATAGACTTGGTTTTCGCAGCATTTAGAATCATGCGGTTGTTTTCCGACCAACTATAAAGTGTGTCCATATCATCTTGCAGGTCTGATTGGATTTGGAAAGTATTTGAATAATGAGATGATGAGGTGAATGTTGTGTCATCAGCATAGGCATCCACCACTGAGTTTACTGTCACTGAAGGAAGGTCGTTTACGGACAAGAGGAACAAAAGAGGTCCCAAGACACTTCCCTGAGGAACGCCGTAGTCAACAGATAGAGGCGCTGATTTAAACCCATCGATGTTGACGAACTGTGGGCGACCATTTAGGTAGTTCCGTAATAGTTCAAGGCCGTTTTCATGCATACCGTATACTTTTAGTTTGATAAGGAGAATCGAGTGATCTATAAGGTCAAATGCTTTGCTATAGTCAACAAAAATTAAGCCACTGACATTGTCATTGTCAAGGTTGAATAGAATATGATCAATAAGATGTATCAGTGCTGTGTCTGTCGAATGTTGTTTGCGAAAGCCGGATTGCAGATGGTACATTAGGTTATTTTCTTTGAGGTAGGTAGATAGAGCATCATGGATATGTCTCTCATATATTTTAGAAAGGATGGGAAGAACTGAAATAGGTCTATAATTGTCTTTGATTTCCTTACTGCCTTGACCTATGTAGATGGGGTTGATTTTGGCCGATTTCCACTTGGATGGAAAGCTGTTCGTTGTAATACAGTGATTTATAAGTCTTGCAACAGAACAAGAGATTGCTGATGCGGCTATCTTCAGGATTTTAGGGCTCAGTCCGTCAGCACCTGTTGCTTTGTAAGAAGGAATTTGTTGAAGTTGAATTTGTACCTTAGAGGACGTTATCAACGGGAGGTAAAAAGGACTGTGAAAAGGAATCTTGTTCTTTAGAAAATTTACTAATGACGTATTGTTAAAGTCAAGCATTGTGTTTTTCAGGAGATTTGTCGGCATATTCGTGTAGAAGTAGTTAAACAGATTAGCAATGTCGTTCTTGTCTTTGATTGTTTTTCCTTCTTCGTCACTGTGTTGAATACAGTTTTCTTTGTTTGACGTTTTTGAAAGGTCGTTGAGCAGCGTCCACAACTTTTTGGGTTTTTTTTGGTTCTCATTTATTTCAGATTTGCTAAATGATTTTTTGGCTCGTCTTATTTTGGTTGTAACCTTATGTTTTGCTGATTTAAATGAGGACCAGTCTGACGGATCTTGAGAAGTTTTTGCTTTTTCAAGAAGGTAATCCCTGTTTAAGATCTCTTTGTTTATTTCATTGTCAAACCACATAGGTTGAGTTTTTCGCTTTATTCTTTTTTGCTTAAGAGGTGCGTGTTTATCTAATATTTCGTTGAAGATAGCATACCATGAATCGGTTATGTCATCTGTCGTTTCAAAAACAAAGGGACGTCCCATGGGGCAGCATTTAGGTCTTTCACAAATTCGGTTTCGTTTAGATTTTTCAAATTCCTATACTCGATCGATAAGTGGTTCGTACGATGGTTTGGTGATTCCTTATTATTCGTTTTGAAACGTCGGTTTATAAAAATTGGTAAATGATCAGATAGGCCTATGTCTCTTGAAAAAGCTGTATTTTGAATTCTGTCAGGATGGCTTACCCAAATGTGATCAAGGCAGGTTTTTGACACCGGTCGGGTTATAAAATTTACGATCTGGGTCTGGTGCAAATTTTTCAAGGTCTTTACCAAGCCGTGTTTTTTAAAATTTGCATTGTTTAATGCATCAATATTAAAATCACCCATGACTATCATCTCGAGGTTTTCAGTGATATAAGCGTTTTCGATATTTTCCCCGATATTTGTATTAAGTTCTTAAGATATTTGTATTAAGAATCCTTAGGTGTCTTCCTTGTTCTGTTTTATGTGCGGTATTGGTTCAACTGTCCTAATGCCGCTGCAGCACCTGCTCTAGACTTGGACCTGCTAAAGCTTTTTGAGAGAGCATCCAAAGCAGTTAAGGACACCCAAATGCTTGAGCTTATCAATGCATCCCAGCAAAAACTCCATGCACATTTGTGGTATCTGAGTGAGCGGGTGGCTATACTAGCCTTGTTCATCGATACCACGGACAGGAAAGACAAGGCTGAGATGGTGAAGGAGCTTGTCCGGTATAAAGGGAAGACACCATCACCAACACAGGATATGCCAACCACTAAGAAGTTCAGTTCAGTACGACTGAAACGTTTTGTGGGTCCTGATTCCTGGACGTTTTTTGGACTTTGTGGTATAGAGCCAACATTCCTCTCTAAACCGGTGTCACAATGGTCAGCATATGAGACGTTCATCAAGCTGTCGGCTCTGACCAGTTCAATTAAGGTAATTAGCGACTCAGCAGAGAGAGCCCTGGCATGCTAACCGATTATCATATTGATAGAATCACCAGATCCGAGGAACAACGGTGCTGTTTGATCCAAGTTGTCAAGGGGATAAGAGCACGTCAGAAGACTTTGCTGAAGAATAGAAGAGGAGAGCGATGTACAAAGAAGATGATAAATGCAATGAGTTACTCTAAGTTGTTAATCTATACCTTGAGACTAATAAAATCATCTAAAATTGAATTTAATCTATCGAAAAATTGAAAATTGGCCGCAAACTGGCTCAAAATACAGTTTTTTGCAAATAACATAAAAACTAAGCCTCCTAGAGCTTAAAGTTGTTATACAAGCTAATATAAAGTCGACAATTGCGAACATTTTATGCCTATAACCAGGTCTCTATATCATTCCTAAGCCAAGATATGAGTATTTGGGAAGCAAACTTCCTGCACGTAACCGGAAATCATAAATATGGGGTGAAGGACACTTTAGGGTTGGGCAATCGGCCCCAAATTTTGTGGGTGTTCTAGTTGGACGCTATATTGCAAATTTTGAAAAGGGATTGAAAAAATTGGCGATGGTGGTGTAAACCTGCAATGCCCTAACCTTTAGTCCACAAATAATGTATGGAGGGTAATCATCCTGTCACAAATTTAGGGCATGCATTTTCGCATATATGGACCGACATAGTTATCGAGCAAAGCGTTAACCGTGACAGTAAGACCAAAGGAGGGATAGTCGGAATAACTCAAAGCAGGGATGGATCTAGGATATTTTGTGAGTAGTTTCCGAGCGCCGAAGGCGCGAGAATCTTCTATGGGGGTACGGGGCATGCTCCCCCCGGACATTTTTGATTCTAGAGTCTCTGAAATGCTGTTTCCTGCATTTTTAGGGCAGTTTTAACAAGAAAATTTTAAGATCATTGACAATGACAAACCATAATTGTATGGTCTATTTTCTCATTGTGAATGACAATACCTGGTTTCCAAAATTGTGAAAACCAAGTTACAGAAGATGTGAGGATGTGCAGTGTTTCAATTCTATTTCACAATCATCCTCAGAGAAACATGAAGAGAAAATTATGAATATCAATGATGCATGTTCACCAATATAATTATTATATCTTTTAATATTTAAATTTTTCATAGAGATTGGGTATTTATATTCAGGAATTCATTAGAAACCGGTAAACTCTGGTCGGCTACTTTACAAATCATCACCACCTACTGTACTTTTAGAATTTCATATTATGAAGTTCATATTATGTTGACTTGATGAGTTTACCTATCTACAATACTTCTTCAAGTGAGCCTGCTACTTTTAAAATTAATCAAACCCCTACATTATGTACAGTACTGGGGATTTAATTTACTATGTGAATGGAACCTAGTCTAGTACATGTTGCTAAGACTTATACATGCACAGTAAATCAAATATCATGTTTTAGAGGTGTAATCCATCATAATTTCTACAAAGTGAGAAGAATTTCTACAAACATATCACTTGGTATGCGCCGTTAATGGCTGCTTTGTTATGTGCTCTACCATTTTCTAATATAATAACGTTTTATATCTCATACATCTTTTACCATTGCTGGACATTATAGTCCAAACTATTGTCAATTCATTTCGAACTGATTCTTTGAAGTTATCATGCTGTGTTACTCAAGAAATAGCCTGGTTTTATTACGAGATTGGTGGAAGTTGCCTAACTCCGTTGGAGCGCGAAGTGGTTCATCGCTTCCAGTTTCTCCTTTTACCTGGTCTAAACTTCGGACACTTGGTCTCCTAGCCCAATTTAGAGGATGCAGAGGAGGAAATACGAAGATTTTATCGGCGCAAATTCCGATTCCTGTTGTTTACAGCCGCCCTAGGACTTTGAAGAAAACGTGGCCAAAGGTAAATTATACAATCTCATCAAATATTCAAGTTACCATTTCGAAGCCTGTGCATTCAACCGAGTCGGCCAATGTTTTTCCGCTGTTATCTCAGAGTGTTGATGGCGCTTCTAGTCATCCTATTGCATCTCCAATGCCTCAACGTCGAGTAAGCCATACAAACCACCGAAACCTATATAATATATCCTGTCGAAGTGTCATTGTCCCTAGTACAACAACTGGGTCATTTTCAACTCTCCCTACCCTCTTCGTGACTAATTCAAGATCGTTGGCAAGTAAAATTGATGAACTGTCAATTACTATATCTAACTACTCGGCAGATATTGTGGCTATTACCGAGACATGGCTATCCACAAATGTTACCAATTCAGCCCTTCATCTAAATCGATTTTCGTTACTTAGACATGATCGATCCGATGGCAGACGAGGCGGCGGTGTCTGTATATATGTTAATGATTGTCTACCGTTTGTTCATTTGAATGAGCTCTCTGTTCCTGAATTTGAATCCCTGTGGCTGTTACTAAAACCGCATCGTCTACCTCGTGGTCTAAATTCAATAATTATTGGTGTTATCTATCATCCTCCCGGAAACGATGACAGTGCCTTACAAGATCATATCACGGAGTCTCTTGATTGTACTCTCGCTTCTTACCCAAATTCTGGTGTTATATTAACAGGAGATTTCAATCAGTTCAAACATCAACAGTTATGCAACTCATTCAACCTTAAGCAGATAGTGAAACAAGCCACGAGAGGAAACAACATTTTGGACAAGGTTTTCACAAACCTTTCTAAATTTTATGATCCCCCCGAAGTTGTTGCTCCTTTGGGCCTTTCTGACCACAGTTCAGTTGTCTTAAAACCTCTTAAGTCTCGCGCGGGCCTTAGTTCCAGAACCCATCGTCTGGTCAGAGATGCTTGCCACTCAAAGCGTAAGATCGTCGGCAATTTACTCTCTAATGTCAATTGGACGCCGCTGTACCACATGGAATCTTGCGAGGATCAGTTTCAGTTCTTTTCCTCAATTCTAAACAGTATCGTTGGTGAATATCTTCCACTCAAGCGTGTGAGGGTAGATTCTAATGATAAACCATGGATTACGCCAGAAATTAAAGATCTAATTTCCAAGCGTCAATCTGCCTGGTCAAGTGGGAATAGTTCTATGTTCAAATTTTATCGGAACAAAGTAAACGTTCTCTGCAAAAAAGCACGTGGTTCTCATTACCAGCATAACATTGCTGATGTTCAACAATCTGATCCACGTAAGTGGTGGTCAGCGGTCAAGAACATCGCAAACCTCTCGCCATCCAAGAATATTTCCACCCTAATTCATGATGGCCTATCGTATTCCGATGTAGCTCTTGCTAACTTGTTCAATGACAAATTCACCACTGTTGGCTCACTTCTTCCCCCTCTGGAGTGGTCGCCGATTCCTGTCGACGTGTTTCCTCCAGAATTTTGCATCTCAGTTGAAGATACTGAAAATGCCCTGCGTGCTTCCAAACTTCATTCATCAGCGGGCCCCGACGAAATTTCTGGTTGGTTACTTCGCGAAAATGCGTCACCACTAAGTCGCCCTTTGTGTTCTATTTTTAACGCTTCTCTTCGCGAAGGCTACATTCCGTTGCAGTGGAAGTCAGCGATTGTTTCACCTATTCCTAAATCTACTCCCGCTCTTGATGTGGATAATGATTTTAGACCTATTTCTCTCACAACCATCATAAGCAAGATTCTTGAGTCCTTTCCCTATCAATGGCTCCTGCAGTCGATCTTTGATAAGATCGACCCACTCCAGTTTGGTTCTTTGAAAGGTTCTATAGTACTACTATGGCGCTGGTATATCTTCTCCATAAGTGGTATGAGGCTTCTGACAAATTAGGCTCATCTCTACGAATTTGTCTGTTGGATTTTTCGAAAGCCTTCGATCTAATCGACCATAACATTTTGCTACATAAATTACAGCTGATTGATGTCCATCCCGTACTCATCAATTGGATTGCCAATTTCCTGATAGATCGACAGCAAAGAACCCGGATTGGCACTCATTATTCTGATTGGAAACCTATTAAAGCCGGTGTCCCGCAAGGAACGAAGTTGGGCCCTCTGCTTTTTCTTGTTATGGTCAACGACCTTCGAGCATCTGTAAACACCGTTAAATATGTCGATGATACTACAATCTGGGAGGTTATAACCAAAGACTCTCAGTCAAACTTACCTTCTACCGTAGCCGAGTGTGTTGATTGGGCAGAGAGAAATAACATGAAATTGAACTTCAAGAAGACTAAAGAATTAATCGTCAATTTCTCGACTCGACCCACTGCGCACGCCCAAATTATGATCAACGGACATGGTATCGATACCGTCACGCATGTAAAGCTCCTTGGAGTTATCATTTCTAACGATCTAAAGTGGAACTACCATGTCGACGCAATCTGTAAAAAAGCCTCCAAACGCCTTTATGCTCTTCGGTTGTTAAAGAAGAGTTTGATTCCTAATGAAGTCCTTGTCACTGTATATAAAACTTGTGTAAGACCAATACTGGAATACGCATGCGCAGTTTGGCATAGTTGCCTACCTAATTACCTAAGTAATCAAATCGAGTCTATCCAACGAAGAGCTCTCCGTATAATATATCCTCTACTCGAATATAATAACGTGTTGGAAATAATTAAGCTACCGACATTGTATGATCGCCGTTGCTCTCTTAATGAGCGCTTTTTTAATAATATGATGTATCACTCGCATAAGATCAGTTGTTTAGTACCTCCAGAGAGACATTGCAGATACAATCTTAGAACAAAATCCTCCTTGTTAATTCCTCGCTGCAGAACTGATCGTTTTAGAAACAGTTTCATAGTCACTGCTTCAAACAATTTTAATTCGAAATAATTTTGATACTATTTGATATTGTAATTTTACCCTTTTAACTATATGTGAACCGTTGTAATTCAGTTTTTTACTGCAAAAATGGTCTATTATAACTTAATAAAAAAAAAACAAAAAAAAACAAAAAAAAAACAAAAAAACTTATTAACCTGCAATGCATTATGAATTGAGTAAGACTTTACATATATACATGCATTAGAATTGGAATCTACTAAATACAATAGATCTAATCGTCACTGCACAAGATGTATGTCATTCTCATTCATCTGGGATGAAGAGCAGCAAATATGTCAATAATTTGTTCCAGGTCAAGGGGAATGTCTCTACGAGCATGCATTTAATACATATACAAAATTTATTTACATAGCATTTACGTGCACATTTACATATACAGGATATTGTGGTTCTCATTACCTACTCCAAAACCAAAAAAAACAATCAAAGATGCTACAGTATCTCTAGATAGCATCTTACTTACTAAATGCTGTTTAGATCAGAAATCTTTCTAACAGTCCCCATCATCACATCATGTATCAGCTACACAGAGATTATTAAGGCGCTGGTTCATGTAATGTATATACAAAGCTTTACTAAACTGACCTTGTATTAGCGAGGAAGAACGTACTTGATTTTGAAAGTTGTTGAAGACCTTGGTTTGGCAATGGAATGGACGACTGCAGAGGCTAATCGTACGAAAATATGGCTGCAAATCCCGCCATCGTCAATAACGATTTCACTTCGCGTGAGCCAAAGTTTCACTTCGCGTGAGCCAAAGTGAAAACCCACGAAGCGCCGGTCCTATTTATAATGTTTGAGTAGTTCGTGAGTGGTTTCCGTTAATTGGATTCACGACGATAGCCAATCAGAGACGATTTTGAGTAGTTTCCGTGGGGTTTCCACGCGAGCTGAGTAGTTTCCGTGGGGTTTTTCACGCGAGCTGAGTAGTTTCCGTGGAGTCTTTCACACGAACTGAGTAGTTTCCGTGGAGTTTGAGTAGTGCCCGGCCACAGGTTTCCACGCAACTGCACACGGCGCTGCCCGCCGGTAGTAAAAGCCGGGCGCATTAGAGCGTAGTCGCAGGGTATTATCGCCGGGAGCGATCGATATCCGTAGCGCCACTCGAATAATAGCTTTGAAAGAAGGAATCCGAAAAGTATTAAAGTACTAGATAACAAATCTATACTATTAAAAATATTTAAGAGTATTTTTTATCTTTCGTTCATCAACATCTGACTAGTTTCCGGAAACTATAATGACACTAGTCTGGATCCGCACCTGCAAAGACCAGGAGCGCTTGCGAGATGGTTCCTCACCAGTCACGAGAAGGCAACAGTAACAACCAAAACAAAAATCATGTTTGGTATAATCAACAGAGACGAGGCTGGAAATCATAAAGAGATGGGACCGCAGCGTATGGAGCGTGATGAGAAGGACGTACAAAAGCTGCTCAACACTGCTTCCAATGTTATGACAAATCCATTTGGCATGGATTATGTTGACGAAGGAGAGGTCAACAAACCACTCATCAATATAGCTACTGGTGTTGTCCTTCCTACAGATGATTCGAAGAGACTGTTGAATTGTAAAGAAGCGACATGTTGATTTAAAAGAAGTTCTCTCGTATGAATTGTCAACCATTCCTTTCGCCTTGGCTCATGCAGACGGTACATTACGGAAGGGGACGAAGAGTGTTCTTCTAGCACAACTCGAGAAGTTAGCCAACGTCGTTCCATGTCTATCAGTGCCATTCATTAATTACTATCCCGACAGTACATATATTTGATGGTATGGCCCTAGTTCATATGACCAAACCTGGTGGTATTTGTCGAAACATTGGAGTTCTTGCTGAAAAATATTTTGAGATCGTCATATCTCCATAGAGACGAGAAGGCTGTGACAGGGTGGCCGTGGTTTTTCATCGTTACGACAATCCCAGATCTATCAAAGCAGGTGAACGGCGCAGGCGATCCTTGACGTCCTCTATTGAAGTTAAGAATGGCGGTTCATTTACACCAGTTCTTCATCAGTGGAATAAATTCATCAGCAACGCAAAGAATAAAGGCACTCTTGCAAGTTACCTCAGCAAACAGCTGTGCGAACGTGGAAAAGAAAAATTACAACCAGGTCAACAGCTCGTTCTTGCAGGTGGTTTTGAAGATGGTAAATGAGTCGTTTCGGTTACCTCTGGGCAGATGAACGTCTGGCATCACTTGCATTCCAATCATGAAGAAGCAGACACGCGAATGCTGCTCCACGCAGGAAATGCTTCGGAATCCCACAGGAGAGTCGTAATTCAGTCGCCAGACACCGATGTAGCGGTCCCGGGTGTGCACTTTTACAGATTAATGTCTTGTGATGAGCTATGGCTCCGGACTGGAGTCAAGGATAGCGTACGTTGCATACCTATCCATGATATTGGAAAGACACTTGGCAAAGTCGTTTCAATGTTGCCAGGATTTCATGCCCTTACTGGATGTGATACAACCAGCATGCCATTTTGACTTGGCAAAAAGACAGCTTGGAAAGGATTGAAGAAGAATCCAGTTGTTTTCGCTGGAATTGCCGGACTTGGAGATACTGTACCACCATCTCAACAGGTCGCTGAAGCATGCGAGACCTTTGTTTGTCGGTTGTATTCAAAGTGCGAGAAAGCTGGTAATAGTGCTGACGAGGTGCGATACACATGGATGTTTTGTCAGAAGAACCAGAAAAGCGAGAGTCTACCACCGTCAACAGACAGTCTAAAGCACCATATCTTGCGTGCAAAAGTAGTAATACTATATATATTATTATTATCAATGTGTTAGAAACTGGACCGAGCTCTAAGCCAATCAGAATCGAGTATGATTTGAATTGACCAATCAGAGCACAGTCCAGTCCCATATTTCCAGGGGGGTGTCGTATTTTTAAGGTGTGGTCACCCTGTAAAGAACGACCAGCCATCAAATCAGGGGGGATATGCACCTGGTCGTATACAAGAGGTTTTTTGTAAATTTTGTATATATTTATCTCATGAAATCTGGTGTTGTTGTACGACCAGTTTTTGGTTTAACCTTGTGTTTGACGACCAGAGAGAGGAAGGTCAATCAAGGTGATCGTAGTCAATTTCATGAGATAGATATTTTAAATTCAAAAAAAAACTGTATAAACGACCATCATACCTCACCCAATGTGATTTATACTTACACGTGCCAAAAATACGTCCATATTATTTTTATTGGAAGAGTTGTACGATGTTGAAATAAAAATAATCAAATTTGGGTTTATAGAATTAATCATAGAAATTTCCGCCATGGAGCTCTTACCTCGACGCCATCTTATGGCCGAATGACTGATATTCTTTAGTTACGGTATTTTTAAAAAAAATGATAAAATTTGTAGAGGGTTCCAAAAATTATTTGGTGTTTTTCAAATAGATATATTTTTAAAAATAAATAAAATGTACTTACACACAATAACTTTTTTTGAAAAAACAAATCTTTTTATTGTTTTTATTTAATCTAAATACATTTCTTTATTAATGGAACTAAGTATGGAATCATCAGTTATCATAATTGTTGTTAGATATTTATACGGATAAAGAAATCCCCCCTCTACCACTTCTAAATATAATTTATACCTGGATAGCTTACCCGAGGGAAAGTATATACAGTGTCGTAAAATATATTTTTGATTTGGAAAATTCTGTCGAAGAGAATTAATATCACAACGGGTATATACTTTTTTTTAATGTTGTTTCTATTAAATACTTTTTCTTCCTTTACTTCGTCAGTCCCCAAAAATGCTTTCAAACTATCATTACTATCAGAATCACCATTATCCTGAATAGGTTTGACGGGTTTAAAGTCCTCGAAATTAAACACTTTCGACGTATGCGTATCCCGTACACGTACACCGTACGCGTATCCTTCTCCTTTATCGTTGTAATCCCATATGAGAGGGGAACCAGGCAGGGGTATGAGGTTGGGTTTTCCAGCTTCATTCGTTATTTCTTCTTTCGTAGCCATTTTTTCTTAAACTAAGTTTGTAGAGGGACATTTACGTATAAATGAAAAAGAAAAGTTTCAGCTTATTTATATGAAAGTTTTTTTGAGAAAAATTTTTTTTCATTTCTACAAAACCTGGGGTATAAAAAACGATATCATAAAATGGTCAGTTATTTTTGTTGAAGATGGCAGGGTATATACCCTCGCGAAAGATTTGGTCATTTCAAATGCGTAATCAAGAAAAGGCTGAAAAAATGATAGAGGCAGCGAAACTAATTCATACTCCACAGAATTGTCTTAAATTAAATGAAATATCGTTTTTTGAATGTAGTCGTGAAATTGTAAAAGATAAAGAATTGGGATTTCTTCAAGGGGTTGTTTATCTCAAAGAAGCAAGAGTTGATATTTTTGATTGGCTTCCATATGGGGGAGAAATCCTTCGTTCTTATGCAGATGATTTCTACCATTTTAAAGACAGACTATATGATCCGTCCACGTTATATCGATATGGAAAACGTCAGGGTAAAATGGGAAAATTATGGGATAGTGAAAGAATCTGTAAATTAGCTGATTATAAGAACCAGCATCGACAAAAAAGAAAAAAACTTTTAGAGTAAAGAAAGAAATTCATGTAATAAAAAATAACATGTTTTATTAAATAAATTTATACAAGAGAAAGAGTTATGTCTTTGTCAGTTTTTATAAACTTAACATTTTTATGTAAAAGATGAGGAACATGTTCCTCTGATAATATTTTTAGTGTTTTTCCAGATTCTCCATGATTGATAACTTTCAGGGTTACTTCATACGGATGTTGTAGCACACCATTTTTTTTTATTACAGAACATTGTTTTGTTTCAATTATTGTAACAGGTTTGCAATCCTCTACAAAATATATATGTTCAGGATATTCTATAAAAAGAGATTCACATGATAAATAGCACTGAACAGTATTTTTGGAGCAGTCAAAAAAAGTTATACTTTTCCTACATATACTAACATAACGTAATACGGACATTGTTTCAGTAATGATAAAGTTTTTTAGTTTAAACCTCTTATATGTGTCTCAGAAAAAAGATATTAAAAAAAAATCAAAAAACAGAACAGTATAAATAGATGGTTTTTTTCTTTTTTTTTTATATTGCATTGCTTGTCGTACTTCAGTTAACATAAAAAAAATGAAGTGTAGGAGTAGGAGATGTATAAAAAAAGCGAAAATAAAAAAACGAATACGAAAACGACGACGTTCTAAAAAAATTCAAAAAGGAGGATGGAAAAAAGATCATCCGAATTATAATCATAAGTTTTATGAATTTTGGAAATGGTAGACAATGTATTTAAAAAAAAATTTTATTAATCCAAATAAGTTTTTTTCCATCTTTGTATTCTATCATCACATTCACATAGATCAACTATTCTACTATAGATAAGTCGTGAGTAATTCTGTTTAGAAGGATAACAATAATGATGGTTTACAAAGCATTCTTTACATCTGTAATGCATGAAAAAATGATAGAAGGAATTCACTTCACAACAACAGAAACTGCAATAGACCATCTTGACAATATTTTTTTGAACGTTTTGTGAAAATTTTATAGTTTGACAACCTACTTTTATAGATTTTTTTGCAAAACTATATAAACAGGGTATCAAATATATTTTTTCTATTATTTTTTCAAACATGTGGTTGCGTTCAATGATTGATTTTGGAGAATGTGAATCTCATGCTTATCTTACATTTTATTATCGTACTCAACCCATACAATTAGTAAATTATGAACCTGTGATTCCCTCGTTGTTAAGATATGGATATTATATATATCTGAAAGATTGGCAAGGACCTCGATATTTCAAATTGATGCTAGTAGACGCGTTTGGAGCTCCGGAGGAAAATTTACAGAACCTCTTATTATTATTGAAGGGAAAATATATAAATATTAATAATGGTAATGTAAACTTAGCAAAAACTCAAACACCTATATTAAATATTAAACCCTACAATTTCATTAACCATAGGGGTAGAGGGAAACAAATATTTCATTCGTTGTAATGTTTTTAAAATAAACCTTGAAAGTTAGAAACAGAATATCGAGTTTTTATTTTTGTGTAAAAATTTTATTACAAGAAAAATAAATATGTTTACAAATTAATTTGTTGTGGAATTATTGAGTTACCATTTATTAGTTTAATTGTTTTATACACGAGATGATCACTTTTAGTTTCAAGAATTGTTTTTAGGGTTATTCCCTTCTCTTCTCCCTGAATTTTCAGAGTTAGTTCGTAGACTTGAGGTGGAGAACAAAATGGGGGATTACATTCTTTACATAGTATAGCGGGTTTACAATCCTCTACCAAATATGTATAGTTAGGAAAATGTTTTTGAAGAAAATGACATGAATAATAACGAGGAGTATAGTCATAATATGCTACACCCCTATAATTGAGACAGGTCACGAGATCTTGTTCTTGATTCATCTTGTTATCACTATGATTAAATCAAATATGTAATCTTATATATAAATAAAAAACACGAATTTTTTTAAAAAAAAGTTTTTATTGAGTATATGCTACAGCTTTTATGAAATTATTAGAATCTATTATTAGTGTAATTTCTTTTTGTAAAAGATCAGAAGCATCATAGTCAACAATTGTTGTTATGTTTTCACCCAGACATGAACAATTCCATTCATCATTTTCATATTCATGTTTCTTTTTAACTGCCAGAGCTAGATAATATGTTTGAGGCGTTGAGGGTATATCTTCATGGGGTATATCTTCAATACATTCGCATAATACCGTAGGTTGACATTTCTTTACAACATAGGTAAAGTGGTGTAATTCTTTGGCTAGAAAACGACTTGGATAATAGTTACTTGCATCATCAATTTTGTACGGGTTAAAGTCATCAGCAATTATTCTTTGATACCTTCTACCGGTATGTTCATCACAATCACGATACTGTACATGCGAATTCGACATCATTCACAAATAACGTGCCACATGGGGTAACGCGTTTATATATAATTTTTTTATAAAAAAAAATATAAAAAGAAAAATCAAAATTAAAAAAGACAGATATTCTAAAATAAAAAAGAATTTTTAGTAGGATATAAATAAAAATGTAATACAATGGTTTTTGCAAAAATATCATGGAAACCGTGGATGCACGATATAATAGATTATTCTATTCAAAATATCCCTGTGGACAATGTCTTAACGGAAATATGTGTGGGGAAGTGTGTGCGAATTATATACCGTGGAAAGATCCAAAAAAAAAACGTTGTTGTAGATTAAAGAGATGGTTGTTAAAGAAGATATGGTATTAAAAGATTTAAAGAAGAAAACCCCATAAAAAAAAAGAAACAGTATAAATAAGAGTAAAAAAAATAATTGTTTTTATATTTGTTAGACAATGGAACGTAAAGAAACAACAGATGAGCGATTCAACCGATTATATTATAACAAACATCCTTGTGGAAGATGTATTAACAAACACCCGTGTCCGATTCATCCAGATGAATTAAAACTTTCAAGACTAAACAGTTTTAAACGTTGGGTGTTAAACAAGTTAAATATACGGTGAAAATATACAGTGAATGTTTCAGTGGAAATAGGTTACGACGAATAGAAGAAAAGACGTTTTTTTAAAAAGATTTAAATGGCTGAGCGTGATTTTGATGAAATTCTTTATCCCGACATTCAATATTTATTACATGCTGAATTGTTTGAGATAGAAAAAACACGCGATTCAACGTTTTATTTTTTGGAATGGAGTGAACATCCCTATCAGTTTAGATGTGCTGATTATGATTATAAATATTTTAACATTTATGTGGAAGATAAAAATGAACAATCTATATTTCGGAAACGATATGGTGGAAAAAGATATTATAGATTTTTAATAACCGGTTTTAGCTGGACTATGTCATTTTATGATCAGTTAGTGGGGAAACATGTAGTATTTATTGATAGAGAACCGAGATTACCTACGTTAATTTCAACCCTTGATTGTTTTGAGATAAATAATATCCCATGTTATTCAAAAGCGTTTTTATATGGTAAATGTAAGGATTCAAGATTTAGATTAGTAAAATATCATTTTCGTGAAAATTTCGATGGTGAAGAGCTTTATTTAGTTCTTATTAAAGATGAAAATATATTATCTTTACTTAATGTGATTTATGGTAGCAGTAATGGAAATTATATTGTAACATTAATAACTAAAATACATTTTGATAAATCTATGTTGCAACAACATGTATATTTAGATTGTTGTGGGGAATTATGTAATAATTTTAATGAATTAAATATTTGAAATAAAACAGTTCAAAATAAATCGAGAAAAGCGTTTTTTATTTAAAAAAAAGAATTTATATACACTTATTGATCTATGAAATTATGTATACCACAATCACCTTCCACATGGGTTGTTATATATTGTTTATAATTAAGCTTTTTATTTTTTACATACTCCATAACTTCCAAATTTATATATAATCGATTCATAGGAAAGCATGGATTTAGGATTTGTTCACATTTACGTACAATAAATATTTGATTTCGACAATTTTCTTTAAGATAGTGAAGATCATACTGTTTGGGTTTTGACATATTGCTTGCATGAGATTCAACTGAAGAATGAACCAGAAAACACAATGTTTTTTATTTTATTTAGATTAATGTTTATTTAGCTTATTGAATTTGAAAAAAGCTATATAAAGGGTAAAAAATCTTTCAAAATCACAGCATTATGATTGAAACAATTTTAAGAGTTGTTCTTTATTTTCAATATTTTAACCAAGGAGAAATTGGAAATTTATTTTGGTTATGTGGATTATTTGATTATTATCGTGGAAAATATGTCACATGTCCCAGGATGAATTGTGAAAACATTCACCCAGGTGAAGAAAGCTATATAGTCAATATGAAAAAAATCAAGGGAAACCGTGGAATGGAATCCTATTTTATTCTAGAAGATCGTTTCTCTTATTTGATCCCGAATTTACAAGCAAGTCAAAGAAAATATTCCTTGAAGAGATCATGGCTTGAACAACGTACTATACTAGTTGAATCAGACACGTTATGCTGTAGTTTTTTTTCATTCCCCGGTTGTTTTAAAGAATTATTTATTGTATTACCCCTTGAAATCGACGACTCAGATTTATTTCAATGTTTAAAAACCAATGATAAATATCATTATACATATTTTGTACAAAATCTAACCTTTGAAAGAAAATACTTATCTTATACCCTGGGTTTTGGAAAAGAAAGTTTAGTACGCAAATTTAAGCACATACAGCACGAGAAAGGTGATTTTGCTCTTTTTTTAAATATTTATTTGTTAATGGTAGCACCTAGTATTTTCAATTCTTATACTTATTGTAGTTCAATTAAAAATCTTATCATGTTCACTTCATGTTTTATATTTTATTGTCGTGAACATAACCCTATAGGAAGTTTATTCAATAGACAAAAAAAAGGTCTTTCTGAAAAAAATATTAAATATGTTTTTTGGGATTTTATACATGATATAAAAAAGGGTAAAGTATCCTTTGATAAATGTCGGTATAAAAATTGTAAGAGTCAAAGTTATTTTTTTGAGTTTGATCCTTTGAAATTAAGTATTTTAAACAAAAGTAATTATGTTTTAAATGAAAATCACAACCAAGTTAATCATTCTGTGGTTGTTAAGCAAGATTATGGCGGGATTATAGGTGAATTTAAGTGTAAAGAGAAAATATTTGCATATGTAATAATGCTTGAGGAAGATGTAATAGAATTATTTATTATGATAAAAAAGTATATAAAAACAACATTGAATTATGATTTAGCTGCATACAATCCTATGTATGAAATGACTGAATCAAAATTGAATTGGGATAATTCACAGGACGAAAAACGAGCTTTAAGACACATTTAAGGAGGCGTAAATTTGCTTAAATCTGTTTAGCTGATTTAAGCCTGATTTAAATCTGGCTTAAATTTGTTCAGAGGTTTACGCAACATTTAAGCTCGTGTAAATTTGCTTAAATGCGGATTACAAATTTAAGCGCAGTTAAAGTTACCTTAAACCTGGTGTGATGTATTAACAAGTTTTCGTGCTTAAAAACCTATTTCCAACAGAAATAACTTTTAATATTTATATTTTATATTTTAATATTTTAATTTAAATACATCATGTTGTCAAAATTCCCTCTGATGCACCCTTCTTAACATGGTTGACGGTTTATATTGCTTCAACAATGTTATTCGCGTTCATACATTACGTTATAATTAAACTTAGCATTCGTGAATTTTCTCAGAATTTGCGGCAGACATTCGTGCGGTTTATAAAACAACTAAACCATTATTTAGTATAGAATATAAACTAGTTAGTTTATTCAAACAACTATGCAAATTTCTATTAAAAGCAATTATTTACTTCAGTATTTACTTCAGTGGAGTTGAAAAACAGTTGAACAACTGTTCAAACAAAATAATCGAGTATCTAAAAAGGATGTATTGCCAATACTTTGCAAACTCGGCAATGGCAATATTTCTGTAATAATGGATAAACTATGCATACATGGTAAAGTATCTAATGATACGGGAGGAGTAATTTTAACTACCCAGAACGGATTAACTCATTGGAGTTATTTTAACTCCACTTTCGGAGTTAAAGTAACCCTATAGAGAGGAGTAAATTTAACTATCCAGAGCGGATTAACTTCATTGGAGTTACTTTGACTCTTTTTTCGGAGTTAAAGTATTCTAAGAATGGAGTAATTTTAACTAGTCGAGATAGAGTTTCTTCATTGGAGTTATTTTAACTGCGAGTTAAGCAGAGTTAAAATAACCCAAGAAACGTGTCGTTCGTCGATTTATATATATATCGGTATTGCTGACAGACGCTAGGGCTTAAACAATAGTCTCCAGGAGTCCAATTTAGAGAAGTAATAATATTCAATAGGCTTTATGTGCGGGTTTATGTCATTCCCCAGCCAGTGTACACAACGTAATCGCAACGTTGCACTAAAGAAGGTTATGTATGGTTTGGTTAGATCGGACCTAGCTTTCCTACAATTAACGTAGATGCGGTGTTGTTTTGATATACCATATCGCAGAGGAGGTAAAAATACGTTGTAGCAACGTTGCGAAGTAACGTTTCTTTTCTATTAGCCCGCGTTCAGCCGACTAGGTTTATATATGCGAGAACCATTGGAACGATACTAGTATATTGACAACAATTAAATACTGATCTCGCTGACTATATAACGTCTAAATAGCGTTTTATAAAAGGTTTTCAATGAGAAGATGTTGTTTTATCATATTGTAAGGTTCTAAACAACAAAGCGTGTTTATGTATGTGACACTCCAATCTCAAGGTTTCTACGGTATATAGGCAGCTGCCAGCAGTAATAAACTGCCTGAAAACCGTCACAGTTAAAGGATAACATTTCTTAAGAAACCTCAAAACCATATGTAAACACTACTCTTAGTTAGTTCAGTTTTAAAGTAAACTACATTTGTGAAGATCAAACACTGATATCGAGATAAATAAATCGACTAGTAAACCAAACAACCGTGTTGTTTTTAAATGTATGGGGCTGGGTACGAGTTAACCAATGCCTTCCCAGATGTCCTAGCACGTTCATTTTTCAAACTCGTCTGCATTTCTGAATAACAAGAGCGCGAAATTTTAACTGTGTTATTCTTTTCAAATCCATCGATTAAATCTGTCTCCTGGGTGCATCATCGATTTTAAAGTAAGTAATAGTTTTGTCCTTTTACTTAATGTTGCCTTTCTATCATTATTTTCGTGATATCTTATCATTGTTGGCATTTGTTGCGAGATAAACACGGTATATTATGATACAGGTTTGTGCAATAGCATATGGGCTTCGCCAAATTTTGTTGACTGTGGTATATCCTGGCCACATATATCATGATTATGTATTATCTACATGTATTGCATCGATCGATTTTCAGTATTAAGCCTTTATAGCTGGTATTTATCAGGGATTGGAAAATTAAAGTTTGGTATTTCCGTATTTGTCCATATTAAAATAGTTGGGTTTATATTTAAAGGTTTGTTTATATTTCTACCACTTGATAATATATAACAACCATAAACACGTTGAATAACTGTTACAACCCTGATATAAGAAGTATTAAGTTATCTTGGGATATATTTCTTGCTATGGTTTCTATAGTAATAGTTTATTAAACACTTGAAAATCATACATGTCATGTAGATAAATGATCACAGATTATCAGTGTCTGTGCCTGATGCAAACTTGGGACATTGATAAGCCTATTTCGATTAAAACTACATACAGCAAATATAGTTTAAGTGTATGCAATGAAGATATTGTATGATATATGTGCTAAATTGCTAATTTTATTTTCTGCATCCTCTCAAACTTCTAGCTGTATTTGAGAGTTTTGATAATTTGGCAGTTGGTGCAAACCTTGCCACTTCAGGACTGTCTAGAGGAGTACAAAGTAAGTTAAAATAATGATCTTCTACCAATTGCTTTTAACACATTAGAACAAGGGGGCATTTATAATTTTATTTTGGCTAAAGCCATGCACTACATGTACTACAAACACTAGTTTAATTACTTAATGGTAGTCATAATTATTCTTGAGTACAACATTGTCATTAATCTGCTAACATATAACAGCGCTAAAAATAATGGCCGGTCAATAACTGGCGATATTAGCACCTTGACCGCTGCTTTTTAGTTTTCAATGACCATTTTGACCGGTCAAATATTTATGGAGCGGTTGTGTTTTGCTGCAATTGAGCATACATGATAAGATAATTTAGAGATTAATTTGAAGACGTTAATGGCACAGTGAATGTAATGAAATAGTTTAAATACAACAATATGCTATTCTTCATACACAGTTTATGTTAGTCGTATCAGAATTGAGGCATCCTTGTTGTAATGTGTGACCAGTAGGATTTGGCACTTCACTGCCAAATTTTAATTTCTCCTGCTCATCATGACCGACAGTTGCTCAGGTTTATTTACAGCGCTGATATAATGAAATTGCAGGACATCACAGAAAAATACTCCAGTGATGTGGGTATCCTGAATAAATATTATTATTACAAAGTCACATGGGTTAACTGGTGATAAGCCGGCTAAGTTGGTTACATTTACCCACAATTGTTTATCATATAAATTTTGTTTGTTTCACCATGATAGTAAGCTGATGGCACTTGCATTGTAATTTGTCAAAATAAATTGATAACTTTTGACTGAACCTTGAGAAGTACTATTATGTGGCCTTCTAATGATGAATATATTTTCATTTATGCTGTTATATCTTTGTTTATGAGAGATTTAACAATTGCATCATGCATTTATGTAAACCGGCAATTGTGTAAATGTTAACATGGGCTGGTTGTTTAATTAGTGCTAACTGTGAAATAACATTTAACCAGCGGCTTATTTTATTTGAGAACAAAGGCAAAACAATACAATATTTCTAAATTTGTACAATGTCTGAACAGAAAATTTCAAATAGCTTTGCCTGTGATAATTGGTCATCATAATTCTTACAATTGAATGCCAAATAATTCTGTGTTACTGTAAGCTCATCACCTTTTGAACAACTGGCTCCAAGGGTTTATTCGTAGATGGGTTGTACCGATTTGGGAGCTAACATGGCTTCATGTAAACATGCAGCCCCATGATGTGAACTCATGTTTTATATGATTTTTTAAAGTTGCTTTCTATATTTCTTTTTGTAGATTTTCAAAGAAGTTTATTAACAAGACTAGACACAATCATGGAGAAACAAGATGAAGCTCTTTCTATTTTAAATGTTAAGAGTGTTCCTTAGTGCTACCCAAGGTGTCAGTGGGAATGACATACTAGAAGATATCGTTCCTAAACCAGTTGACTGTTGAGGACCTGGAAGTGTTGTCTTAGTGGTCACCTCAATGATGAAGGTTTCAAGAGGAAATGGTGAGTTCCAACATTTCACTTTGTTGTGGTATATACTTCATGGAAACACTAGACCAGGTTTCCATCTGTTTTTTATACCATAAAATATGGTGGGAGACTTTATGTATTGTTACCATGAAGTATTAGGGTTGTCCTTATTTTTTTATTTTGTATAATCTCATCCTCCAATTGGTTCCAATTGGGTTAAAAATGCTGTGTGTAAAATTGTATTAAAAACTATTGATATTTAGGGGTAGCTCAAGGACCCTGAAATTTTTATTATACAGTGGCGCCCAGAAGTTTTTAACATTGTTTGCGTGTAGTGTGCGTGTAACGTGAGTGTACTACACAGAAAAACTACACGCACAGTGAGTGTACTACACGGAAAAACTACACGCACTGTGAGTGTACTACACGGAAAAACTACACGCACTGTGAGTGTACTACACGGAAAAACTACACGCACTGTGAGTGTACGCACTGTGAGTGTACTACACGGAAATTCTACATCATGCACAGTGCGTGTTAGTTATTCGTGAGAGTTTATTAGAAAAAGCGGGTTTAATTTTTACTAACACGATACATTGATAGACAATAGCGATAATTGAAAACTTCGTGTAGCTAGTGAGAGGGACATTCAAAGACTTGAATGCAACCTCCGTTTACTAGTCATTGAATGTCCCTCTCACTTACGAAGTTTTCAATTAAGCGCATGTGATGGTCGTTGATATAGACGATCATCACATGCGTCTTAATTGAAAACTTCGTATAGTGAGAGGGACATTCAATGACTTGGATGTTTTAAACCTAGCATTATTGCGTTTCTATAATATGTGGTGCTGAAAAGAAACAACAAATAAAGTTGACGGCGATATGTTATTCGTGAGAGTACATTAGAAAAAGCGGGTTTAATTTTTACTAACATGATACATTGATAGACAATAGCGACGACCATCACATGCGTCTTAATTGAAAACTTCGTGTAGCTAGTGGACATTCATTCAGGGACATTCAAAGACTTGAATGCAACCTCCGTTTACTACACGCACTGTGCATGATGTAGAGTTTCCGTGTAGTACACTCACAATGCGTGAAGTTTTTCCGTGTAATTACACTCACTGTGTGTGTAGTTTTTCCGTGTAGTACACTCATCGTGCATGTAGTTTTTCCGTGTAGTACACCCACGTTACACGCAAACTACACCCACGATGATGTTAAAAAACTTCTGGGCGCCACTGTAGTATCCGTATTACTCAGTGATAACCGTAAAGTTACAATTACTTTTCTGAATTTTATGTCTGGTTGCAAGGAGCATATCTCCCCTGTGCTTCGTATTCTTCACTGGTTGCCCGTGAGATTAAAGATTGTTTTTAAGATAGTAATAATTACTTTCAAGGCTTTGCGCCATGCACCTGTTTATATTACTGATTTGCTAACTAATTAATATAAACCTACTCGTACTTTAAGAGCATCTAACCGAAATCTGCTACTTGAGCCAAAATCCAAAATGGTGACTCGTGGAGAAAGAATATTCTCGGTTGCAGCACCAAATTAGAAGCATTGATATGTTAACTGTTAAGTAGTTTTAAGTCGGCATTTAAGACTTTTCTTTTTTAAAATTAATATTTTTTTGTTCATAGTGGTAATATATGTAGTAGGTTTTACCTTATAATGAAACTCTTTATAAGTAAAATTAAGAATATATTGTTGTAAGAGATTATTGAGACTATTGTATAATGCTCCTAATATGTCTTTTATTATTATTATTATGAAGTCAAGGGAATCATTGAGACTCGAGGGAAAACAAAACTAAATGGTTCCCAAGGGATCAGACATTGAGTGCTTTG
The DNA here is from genome assembly GCA_035772405.1 of Chrysogorgia sp. JL179-B06. NCBI lineage: Eukaryota > Metazoa > Cnidaria > Anthozoa > Scleralcyonacea > Chrysogorgiidae > Chrysogorgia > Chrysogorgia sp. JL179-B06. Next base: position 1,030,006 of record JAYKKM010000034.1, on the reverse strand, counting down.
TTATATAATAATAATAATAATAATAATAATAGGCATATTAGGAGCATTATACAATAGTCTTAATGCTCTTACAACAATATATTCATAATTTTACTTATAAAACTAATTACAGTTCCATTATAAGACAAAGCCCACTGCATTATATTACCACTATGAACAAAAAACATTAATTTAAAAAAAGAAAAGTCTTAAGTGCTGACTTAAACTACTTAACATATCAAAGCTTCTAATTTCCTGTGGTAATGAATTCCACAGTTTTGCTGAACGCTCTGTCTCCACGAGTCACAGTTTTGGATTTTGGCTCAAGTAGCAGATTTCGGTCAGATGATCTTAAAGCACAAGTAGGTTTATATTTAGTTAGCAAATCAGTAATATAAACAGGCACCTGGCCATGCAAAGCCTTGAAAGTAATTATTAGATATTAAATACAATCAAGCTGGGCTTTTGTAGGATTTTTGCTTGGATGTTTAGCTAGACTTTCACTAAGCAGTTGTTGCTTGAGCAGGCAACAATTGTTGCAATATTACCAACATGGGAAACATTTGATTGTTATTATGCTGGTTGAAGCCGGTGTAAGCAGGAATGGATAAATGAGTCTGCTGATTATTTGTTTTTAGTCTTACTCTTGATTTCATATGCAGGAGAACAATCCTGTTCAGCTAATAGCTGTTCATAGGTAACTGTGAACAGCTACAGTATTAGTAAAACATAATTGTTCTCCTTGTCTTGTCTTGACAACTTGTCTTGTCAACTTGTCTTGTCTTGACAACTTGTCTTGTCTTGACAACTTGTCTTGTCTTGACAACTTGTCTTGTCTTGACAACTTGTCTTGTCTTGACAACTTGTCTTGGCTTGACAACTTGTCTTGTCTTGACAACTTGTCTTGTCTTGACAACTTGTCTTGTCTTGACAACTTGTCTTGTCTTGACAACTTGTCTTGTCTTGACAACTTGTCTTGTCTTGACAACTTGTCTTGTCTTGACAACTTGTCTTGTCTTGACAACTTGTCTTGTCTTGACAACTTGTCTTGTCTTGACAACTTGTCTTGTCTTGACAACTTGTCTTGTCTTGACAACTTGTCTTGTCTTGACAACTTGTCTTGTCTTGACAACTTGTCTTGTCTTGACAACTTGTCTTGTCTTGACAACTTGTCTTGTCTTGACAACTTGTCTTGTCTTGACAACTTGTCTTGTCTTGACAACTTGTCTTGTCTTGACAACTTGTCTTGTCTTGACAACTTGTCTTGTCTTGACAACTTGTCTTGTCTTGACAACTTGTCTTGTCTTGACAACTTGTCTTGTCTTGACAACTTGTCTTGTCTTGACAACTTGTCTTGTCTTGACAACTTGTCTTGTCTTGACAACTTGTCTTGTCTTGACAACTTGTCTTGTCTTGACAACTTGTCTTGTCTTGACAACTTGTCTTGTCTTGCTTATAAAATATAAAACATAGTGTTCCCGCCACAATTTATCTCTTATCATTAAAACTGACTTATGTTGTAGAAATAAATTATTACAGGGTTGTGCAACACTTATTTTCCTAATTTATATTTTAGAAATTGGAAAGACGTCTAATTGGTTTTGCTGAACTGATGCCAGAACTTAATAAAAAGTGTACGCACAAGATGAACCAAATGTTGGACCTGGGGTATATGTCGAGTGAGGAAAGTGAATACGAAGAGGTTGAAGAGAATGCTGTTCTTACCAGAAGGCTGAAAAACTACAAAGTGCGAAGGTTAAGTTGGGAGAGACAGAAGATGAAAAAGTTGAAAGAGAAGTTGGATGCTGCTTATCTGAAGACATTGACTAAACAGTGAGGCCTTGTCCTGCTGGCCCAGAGTGGGCAGCTGTGAGACAGCCAAGCAGTTGAACTTGAACTAGAACCATGTATCTTTTCATGCATCATTCATAATTTGACACTATGCTCCGTAATATTCGATTGTTATTTGTATTTTTTTTAAACTTGTAAATAAATTGTTTATGCAATTATAGTACACACGTTGTAATCTTCTGAGTTGTGGGTATAATGGCTGGATTATGCATGAACCTTGATTTCCTTCGGTTTCAAAACATCTTATTAATGCTAACATAAGAACATATCCAGGATTAAAATTAATAATCCAAACAATGCAGGGAACACCAGTACATCACATTTAAGGTCCTAATTTAAGGCAGGTTTAAGCAGGCAAATTAGTTGCTATTTAAACGTGCCTTAAATTTATGATATTTAAGCTGCGTTTCATTGTGCGCTTAAATGTGTCTTAAATATTTGAACCTTAAGCTACATTTAAGTGCCCCTTAAATGTGCTGAAACGTTTGCTTAAAGCTGCTTAAATCCATGTTTAAGATACATTTAAGGTACATTTAATGCTGCTTAAACCAGTCTTATCGTCCTGTGATTTTTATAAAAGTATTAGTGAACAAACGTGTATGTAGAAAAAATGGAATTAAAAGATTGTATAAAATTTAAAGTGTTTGCGTATGATGTTATACGAATGGAAGAAGACGAAGAAAATGAAAAATAATTTTGGATGAGATGTGGGAGATTTTGTTTTGCCCTTCGAAAATTTTATATGGAAAAAAATGAAAAATGGAAAATAAGTGAATGTTGTAAAACTATTCATGAAATATCTATGAGTCATTTAACGAATGCTGGACATTACAGTCAAAACAAAAGATTTGTTGGATTTCATGAGGGGATTGATCCTTTATATATTCAACAATATATGGAACATTTAGATGAATTTTACGTAAAAAACTATCAAAGAAAAAATATATCAGGCTTGATTTATTATATTTTTGAAACCATTCATCCTTTTTCCGATGGAAATGGAAGAATAGGGAAAGCACTTGTTGCATTTCTAGAAAATAAAATAGAATGTAAAATAAAAACAAAAAAACAACATAAAAAGTTATGTAAAATTTTAGGAGTTATGCAAAGAAAACAAAATAGTTTATTTGATATCAAATGTTGTAATCAATTATACATGTTATTAGTGTAATAAAATTGTTTTGATGGAAATTTTTTTTAATTGTGCGGAGGGTATAAAATAAACACTGTCCCTACAGTGATTCATTCATTTACCGAACAGATTCAGAGATGGTGGAACTTTATGCGAGACAACAATATGATCATTTTTATAAAATGCAATCGTATACAGATTTGTCTGCAAAAATAATTGCACAAAAACAAATCAACGGTAATGCTATTCTCGCAAAAGTATATCCGACAAATAAAAGATGTGACAAGTACACATACAATAGCGCTGTTGAAGTGAAAAATGATCATATTCCCCCATTGTTGAATGTTCTTAATAAGATTAGCATTCAAGAGAAATTGGTGCAGATATTTTTTGAAGTGGTAAGATTTGAAAATTGTGACAAACATGCCGTTTGGTTGTTCGTACAGATGCGTGGGGTGGTTTGGAAATTTGTTATCAACATCAAGATAACGAATTAGCCGATGCAATGGAATTTGACGATGATCCAACGCCGACAACCAGCAACAACAACAACGCAACACCAAGTGAAATCGTATGGTCTGATGATTGGGGTAGTTTTCATATAAAAAAGAAAGATTCCTTGGATGAATATATTGTTGCCCTAAGAAAGTATAATCATGCAACAGGTCATAAATCCCAACCTACACCCGTCAAAAAACGAGTATTGAAGAAAAAGAAACCCACACTCAATTTTGACGACGACGTCGACGATGACGACGACAACGAAAAGATTGAGAAAATAAAAGTAGAAAGTGATGATGATGAGGTTTGTCACCGTTTAAGTCCATCAGTAATTTCAGAAATGTTTTATTATCGTTTTAGATGTTGTAAAAATATACAAGATACATTATGTTTGTACGGTGATACTATAAATAAAGAGTTAACCTGTAAAAATATAAAAGTTGATTTTATGGGGATATTACGCGACAAAGAACTCGTTGATGAACTTGAAGAATATTATATTAATTTTATTTCTTTATTATAGAAATGAGTAAAAAGAAAAAAACTAAATTTTCTGCTGACTTTATTGAAAAAGCTTCAAGATTATTAAAAGGAGAGACATTAACTGATGGGGATTATTCTAATTATAGATTACATAGTAGTAGTAAAAAAATATATAGACGTTTGAAATATGCTGTTAATAAAAATAATGAACAATGGGAAATTGATTTAGCTGAAAATAAAGATTTAGCCCGATATAATAATCAATATCGTTATTGGTTGGTGTGTATTGATATTTTTCAAGATTTTGTTGGGTAAAATTAATAAAAAAGAAAACGTCTAATAATGTTAAAAATAAATTTGAAAGTATTCTTATTGAAGAAGGAATAGCCCCTCTTAAAATTCAAAGTGATGAAGGAACAGAATTTCAAGATATACGTACGAAATTAAGTAAAAAATATAATTTTGAAGTATTTCATACGTATAATAGAGAAATAAAAGCATCCCATGTGGAACGTGTAATTGGAACTTTAAAAACAATGGTTCGTCGTGTTTTAACAATGACTGGAGAATTTGACTATATTCAGTATTTACCGCTTATTGTTAAGCGTTATAATAATTCCCCACATAAAGCATTAGCTGGTGCAACACCTTTTGAAATTTATCGCGAAGAAAAAAAAGGAAAAATACGTAAAGTAAAAAATAAAATAGTACGTGATCATTTAAATTATCCTATTCCCACTCAAGATCTGATACGAGAAGGTACACGTGTACGTATTGCAAGAGTAAAAAATAATATTTTTGAAAAAAGCAGTCTTCGACGATGGACAATGAGATATTTTTTATTAAAAAAGTATTTATCACCGATCCCGTTACATATCAATTAGAAGACGAACAACGTGAAGAAATTAAAGGAATTTTTTATCGTGCTGAATTACAAGTTTTAAAAAAAAAATGAATTTACACATTGCTAGTAATTCAATATCAAGAGGACTTCAAAAGAATTTGATTAATGATTTTGAAATGAAAATTGCACAACCCATTGATGCTTTGAACAATGAATGTTTTTTAGAAGTTTTACAAGTTTGTTATCCCCAAACAACTAAAAATATTGTAGGTGATGAATGTTTTTTTTCATTTATCATAACCTATAAGAATTTTATACCCGAAGAAAATAATAACTCGGTATACGCCAGCAGTGAGTTCGTTTTTACATCGGATAAATTTATTATACCCGACGGAATTTATGATTTGTCTTCATTAATTATATTTTTAAATAATATCTTAGAAGGATTTGAAATTTTTTTTACCATCGGGTCAAATGGGAAAGTAATTATTAATGTTAATGTTGAGATTGAGTATTGGGTATATGAAAATGCGCGTAAAGCAGTCGATGGGTTACAGGTGAATGAATTTCGATTATCTAACAAGACTACAATAGAAAAAAAGGGTATTCAATATGCTTCTTTTAATCAAAAGATTAATATATTATTTTCAAAAAAATTAGCTTTTATGCTAGGTTTAAAAAATGAAAAAGGTCTTGAAATCGTACCTCTCTTGTTTGAAATAAAAAAAGATAACCCTACACCTCGAACCCTTTTTTCTAAACATTTTGATTACTTACCCGATGTATCCGATGGATTAAATAAAATGTTTATATATTGTGATGAAATAGAACTGGGGTTAGTTGGTGATAGTTGTTCCGAATTGTTAACAACAGTACCCATTCAATGGAATCGACAAGGTGGTGGGGGGGATGGACAATTAGTTTATTATAGTTCCCCAAAATCATTGAGAAAATTTAAAAAAGACATTATAAGAGAAATTCATATTAAAGTTAAAGATACTACAGGAAAATTAGTTCCTTTTGATTCAGGAACGCTTAGTATTGATTGTTTAATACATTCAACATAATGCTTTTGATTGTTCTTGAAGAAAAAAATGGGGAAATGATAATTAAAGAATATAAAATATTTTATCCTTTTTCTCTTTACGTGTTAGTAAATAGTGGGAAAAATTTTTTATGGAATTTAAATTCGATTGAATATAAAAATATCAAAAATTCATTTCGAATTACGTGTGCAAACAAAATGGATTTCAGTGCAATAACACAATCAAAAAAAATAAATAATGGAACGATTTCAGTTTCTTCATCTACTATTATTTCCAATGCAACACAACGTTTTATATATACTATAAAAGAATTATTTTATATTGACGAAAAAAATCCTTATACATCATTAAATGATGAAAAAAAAAAATTCCCCTATTTTTTATTTATGAGTGATAAAGAGGCTAAACAATCACTACAGTTCTTTATTAACTATGAGAATAACGTACCGTTAAAAGGTGAAGAAATTAAGATATATATAAATTTATTAGAAGAAAAAAATAATGACTGAAAAAATAAATGAACTATCCGTAGAAGATTATACTGAATTGTTAAACGGAAGAAATCGTGGAAAAAATTATTCCTCATCATATTTTGTTGTGAAAAGAAAAAATAAAGAAAATCCAACTAAGAAAGAAATTTTATTAAATGAGGGTGTGGGATTACCCTCAAATTTAAATTTAGATACTTATTATACAAGTGATAATAAAAAAAAGAGAACAAAAATTGACCCAAATGTAATACGTTTTTTACAAAATAGATAGACTGTGTAAAAAAAAGTATAAATAAAAAAAAAGTTATATAAAAAAATCATAATGTTGTGTATATTATTATTATTTTTATTGTTGTTGTGGCTATTGTTGTTTTTTAAAAATAAAATAAATGACGCGTAAAAAATACATCAAAAAAAGAAAAAACAAAAGAGGAATAAGAAAACGTAGAAGAAAAATACAAAAAGGAGGTTTTGGTGGAGCATTGGCACTGGGTATGGTTCTTCCTCAAGTGTTGGGAACACTTTCAAATATTCTTAAAATTAACGTTTAAAAAAAAAATAAAATGAGTAAAAAAATTGAAGATGTGGAAAAAAATGACATATTATTTAGCGAACCTTTACAATTTTTTACTTCATCACCCTATAATGATACGTTTACGGAATGTCGTGAAACGGAAATTATCGCAACGCCTGTCGATAATCAATCGTCAGTATACACGTTTACAAGACATGGGAACGCCGTTGGATTAATGAAAACAAGCGATGCTAAAATAATGGCTAGAGTATCGATTAGAAATGCTGCTGGACTTATAGCACCTGCAGCATCGGGGTTTTCGATGATTACATTACCCCTTCGTACAATGTGGAAAACAAAAGAATTAAAAATAAATGAAAATTTAATTACACCATCAGATAATTTTGCACATTTTGCATCATGGATACAATTTATAACGCGTCAAACACCGTCGGGATATAAAGATTCTAAAGAGCTTAATTTAGCATATTTAGATACAGCCGAACATATGAGCGATATGGTGGGTTTCACTAATAATGCTAATGTCGTAAATGCAGGAGGGAGACAAAAAACAATTGCATTTCAAAATCAATCACAGAATTTGATAGATGAGATTGATTGTTCATTATTTAGCGAAGGTGGTGTAAATACCCCTGCAAGATTATTACACAGCATTTAATTATCAACATTTGTCACAAGGGGATGTACAAAAAAAATGAAGAACACAAAACCCATTACAACAAAGAATAGAATAAATAAACCAAAAATAAAAAAAACAGTTATTAACAAAATACCCCTAAATCGTGAACATATTCTTGTATTTCCACCGTTTTCAGTTTACGCATAAAAAAAATGAATGAAGAAAAAAATGATGAATTAAATAAAGAAGAGGTAAAAAAAGACGAGAAAAATGATAATTCAAGAGATGATGATGATGAGGAGGATGATAGTGAAAATGATAGCGATGTTGTTAGCGATGATGTTAGTGATGAAATGGATAGTGAAAGTTCCGTTACTTCTTCTTCATCAAGTTGCGAAGATGATTTAAAATTTTTAGAAACATTAGTTCAATTAAATAAAATAAAGAAAAAAGCTTTTGAAAAAAAAAAAAAGGATTTTTTACCATCGTTAAAAAAATATCTTAAAGCAGATATTGATAAAAAAAATACGTTGTTAGATTCTCAATTAATTAATAAATTACAATACATTGCTAAAAATATTTTAAATAAAAAAATTTCTATCCAACTTTCCAGTGATAATAAATATATTTTGAATAAGTTTTCAAAGAACAAAATAAAAGAAAAAGATTTAAAAATATTATTATCTGAGGATTTTCGTATAATCAACATATATCAAAAAGCATACAAATTACTTAACCAACAAATAAAAAAAAATGACCGAAGTAAATAAAATGCAATTAATTAATCCGAGTAAATTAAATGAAATTTTAGATTTAATCAAAACTGATCATGAAAACGAAAAATTATTGCAGGGAATTAACAACAAAAATAATTTCGATCTTATTGAAAGTAAAAATAAAATGAAAGAAGAAATTAAAAAAGTTAATAATGATCAACGTGTCGCAGAGAGTATGGTTAGTTTTTTAAAAAGACAACAAAATATGAAAAGAAAAAGTAATGAACTTGAAAATGAGGTGACCCATGATGAATCACCCGAGGTAAGGAAAACACCGACTGTGGTAAGTGGTCAACAAATAAAATAATTTCTTGAAAGGAAAAAAATTAAAATTGGGGGTACAGATATAATAAAATTAAACGGTGTTGCAATAAACCATCATGATTTATTATACGATTTAACGCATAATGTCAGCAAACAAAACATGTTCAATCTTACACAACACAAGCAGACGGCTGCTTTAAAAGAATTGAAAAAATTACATATGCCCGCCTATTATATATGAAATATAAAATTACGACAACGTTATATAAATTTGGGAAAAACCACTTCGGGTCTTTCGAGTCACGAAGAACCATCTACATCACTCACCACCCACATTCCTACCCCGCCTTCAACGCCCTATTCAACACAAAGAAAATGGCGACGCAAAAATCAATGAATTTACATTGTTTTTTAACCCAATTTTTATTTACGAACGAGATTAATAAAATTTCAAAAATAAATAAGTTTTTAAATAAATATTATTTGGGTACATTTCCTGCAAATATTTTTCCTACAAAAATTTATTATCCCTCGTGTTGGATTTGGAATACGGATGAAGCAGATCAAAACGGTCAACATTGGATTGCTATATGGGTGGATAAAGAAAAACATATGAATTTTTTTGATAGTTTTGCAAAAGATGTCTCGTTTTATAAACGTGAATATTGGTATGATTATAGTGTAAAAAAAGGACTAACATTTCAATATATTCAAAGTAAACAATTACAATCCAAAAATACTGCTGTGTGTGGAAATTGGAGTTTATTATATTTATACAATCAATGTCGTAATGAATTCAAAAATAATAATAAACAAAAAATATTTAAAAATGTACGTATTAAACTAAAAAACGATATTAAATAAAAAAAAAAAATAGAAACAATTTTAGGTAGTGTACTCGTAGGAATATATAATAAAAAATGTAAAAAAAATTGTAAGAGTAATAACAATCAGTCATGTTGTAGTTTTAATAATGCCAATTTTTAATTAAACAAAAAAATTAACTATTTACAGTGATTTTTTAATGTTTTTTTATCTAAAGGGTCCCAATGGGTCAAAACCGCTAAAATTATAACCTCCTTTTTGTTTTCTTTTTCGAATACCCCCTTTTTGTTTTCTTTTTCTTTTTCGAATACCAATTCCCAATTGATTTCCAACTAACGATCCCAAAGGTCCAAAAATATCTAGAGCACTACCCCCTTTTTGTTTCTTTTTTCTAAGGATAATTCTCCTGCTTCTTCTATATCTTCTTCTTGCCATGTTTTTTTAAAAAAAGTTCATACACAATATACACACCCCATACTATTATATACTTTAAAAAAAACGATTTTCAACAACTCTTTTTATTTTTTAACAAACATTTATTTTTCTTTTTACATTTATTTACAAATCATAGATTAGCGTTGATTCATGTGGAAATACATTGGTTCTAATTCTACAATTTTCATACCCTTTTCTACAATTATCAAATACCAAATAACCATAGGGTTTCTCATTAATTTCACTTAATACTTTATTAAATCTATTTCTATTAATTTTTTTATTATCACATATCGTATACATATTATTATAATCGCTTAAATTTTTAAACATAACATAATATTGACTATTGACACGTAAATTTCGCAATTTACCATTACCATATGTTAAATTTTGACATGTAAAAATAACACTAATATTACGATGATGGACATCTTGAGTTGCAATATTATCTATTCTTTCAAGATTTTCTTTTGATGATGTTGCAACTAACATGAGATCATCTAATATTATTAACGTATTTTCACGGGTATTCGTTTGTATATCAGTAATGCGGGGAATACCCTTTTGACAATCAATAAATTCAACACTAATATCTGTTTTTTCCGCAAGAACTTTTTCCATTTCAGCGTACAGAGGTTGATAAATTGAATATAAATAAACCATTTTAACAATTGCTGGTGTAATCATAATGTTAATATTTTTCAATAATTGTAATATCCAATATGTTTTCCCGCTTTGACTAGGACCACATAACGTTAACATAAAAGGGTGTTGAAATGGTAATGAAACATTGTTCATTTCAGTTATCTAAAAATCCAAACGGTATCGTATTAAAATTATTTTTAACGACACGTTTATTAAATGTAAATGAAAATTTTTTTATTTCATCCTCAATAAAAATCTGATTAAGTTTATCTTTACATATTTTATTGTGATATTTAATTTCGATGATCTGATCTTGATTTTTAACACATTGTGTCAAGGATAAAAAATTCAATTTTTCTTTTATTGTTTCATTTTTTAAAGTAAAACCTTTCACATGAATACATTCCTGATTTAAATTAGTTATATACGCGTAACATTTTGGACCCGTTGAACAAAAATTTGTTATCCATTCATTTTCATTTAATTCATTCGTTAAATCTCCTAAATAATTTCCCGTTTTAACATCAGTATAATTATTTTCATCAGATATATAAATAACAGAATCTGTATCAAAATATAAAACGCGATCGTCTAATTTAACGAGTAACTCGTATAATTTCAAACGTGCATATGCAGTGACAAAACATGCAATGATTACATTTCCCGTTTTTAGGGGGGTTGTTGCATCATCAATTTTTTTATATGTACAACGTAATAATGTTTCGTTTATAAATTCCATCGATGTTAATTTTTTACTTTTATCATTGGCAATATTTAATAATTCTTCATAATCGTTTAAAAAACACACTTGTGTATTATTTTCGTTTTGAGCAAATTTTCCCCATAACGAATTTAAAAATGTTTTTGCAATAGTTCTTAATCCGGGATTTTTCTCTATTTTGTCTTTATCTAAAAAAACATTTTCATTTTTTAAATAATCATTACAATACTGTTTAATTTTTTCATCATTTTTACTTCCATCTGCGTTCAAACAATCCGTAGGAATTCCTGAAGATTCTTGTTTGATTTTTAAAAATTGATTTACGTATTGTGAAAAGATTTTTTCTTTGCGTTCAAAATGATATATTTCGTAAAGAGCAATTATTTTATATCCCTTATCTATAGCAACATTAATCTCAACACTAGTCCAAGTACCCGTCAAGTATCGATCGCTTTCATTATGTTCACATTTATTACATTTATCCACAGCACATTTATAACATAATGGAAATAATAATTTCCCATCTATTCTAACAGGTAAAACAGGAAAGTAAATATTTCGAGGAGGTGAAATACAACATTTTACTAAACCAAATATGTCCTTGATTTTTATTTTATTACAATCTTTCCCCAGTAAAATAGTAGGATGACCCACGGGAAAATCATAATTTTTTTGTACATGAGGGTATAGCGATGTAAAATCTACGTAACTTATTCGTTCGTTGGGTTTTGTTTCTTTAAATAAACATACGGGGGAAGTTCGTCCCCCATATAATGCGTCACGTGGTGTTAAAGGAGTAAACGGATAAAATTTTCTTTTCTTTTCAATTAATTGTTTCTGTGTATATTTTTTTTCTTCTAAATAATCACATTCCCACATCTCGATTAATTTGTAACCGGCATTTTTTATTGTCCAAGAAAAACGTTGCGTATTTGCATATAAATTACTAAATTTTTCGTTTGTAAGAACGTTTAATGCATAGGGGTCAAAACATTTGGGACATCCGTGATAAAAACAACCATGAAATTGATATATCGTTTCATTATAAAAACCATCGACAAAACGTCCTAGAATTTTTTTCTCCCCATTTTGTGAACAGATATATTCTAAATTTCCTCCTAATTCTCGATTAATTTCATCTAACCAATCAATAGCAATTAAACTCTGTTTTACACCCCCCTATACCCCGACGCAGGAATAATTCCTACACAATTTTTTTTTAAAAAATTAAGTCTATACACTTTCAAAGCTAAACTAGCAATCGTAATACAATTCTTTGCATAAAAGGGTGTGATATGACCTATGGTACCGATCATTGTAGAAAATTTAACACATCCCTTTCTTAAAATATCTACATCACTACAACAATAATAATAAATCTCTTTACGAAATATATATTTCTCTTTCTTTTTTTCTAAATACCATTTTTCAAATTCATTAAGTGTTGCTGTATTCATATGTTTCGTATCAAAAAATTTCCGATCTACAATTTCACCCTCATAAGTTAAATCGTAAAATTCATAAGGATGAAATCCCTTACATTCCCCTTGAAGATCCATTGCTTTTGGAATATCCGCTAATTTCATACTAAAAAACAAATAACTATCGAGGATTCTAATATTTTGTTCTTTAATTATTAAACTCATTATTTTAGTACCGTTCATTATAGTATTCGGTATTATCTGTTTTATTTCTAAAAGATATTTTAAAATAAAAATAGTATCAAATCTACCCCCGTTATGAGCTATCCAAACGGAATTTGTTTGTTCAAACATAAATTCACATAAAGTTTCAATAACATTGTTATCAAAAATAAATTGTCTATTCCCACAACAACTAACTTTTTCAATAGTATTATCGATAATTTCTTGATCCTTTTTTTCAAATATTTTTGTTTTTTTAAATTCAATATGTTGACATTTTTTACATACCTTTTGGACGATACAATAAAACGGTACGAGCAATTTAGTTTCGGTTACTTTTGTTTCAAAATAAAAAAAAAATAAAGTGGGTTCACTTTCTTTCCTCGTGTTATATTCAAGTGAAAGGGGTTTCACATAACAAAAATGAGGTTGTTTCATGTATTTATCACAATGAAAACAAAATCGTTTGCTACAATCATGTTTAACTGTTTTATTAGAAAAAATGAAAAAGAATCGAGGACAAATTTTGTTACAGGTTTTACAATAAAAAAAATATTGACACGGTGTTAAACGATCATAATTACTTTGAGAGGGTTTAAAAATTTTATTTGTTAAATGATTTGTAAAACAATTTTCATCATAAAAAATTATATCACAACTGCTACAAATAAGTTTATTATTTTTATCTTTACACTTATTCGGATATTTATAACATCGTAAACAAGTTAAGTTATTTGTAGTACATAGGTGATTATCGATATATTCATGGCGTGTAAAATGACTCATACATTTAACACAAAAAGAACTGGTGTTAAGTTTAGAAAATTCCTTTATGCTTAAGACTACATCGTAATGATTATTATTTAACCATAAACATACAATTTCATTAGTTAATTTAATAAGATTACCCTCACTATCAGTTCGTGAATCATAAATTATATTATCGGAATGAGTGTCAGCATACACTAACAAATCAACACCCTGTTTTTTTAAATAATTATTATATACTAACTCAAACTGTGGGGCACCAACATTACCCTCGGGTATCCCACATTCCCGATATACATTTCGAATTTCTTCACACGTAAATAAATCATCCACGGGTTTATTTGGTTTTCTTTTCATTATAAAATATTTAACGTCTTGTTTTATAAATGATAAACCCACTAATATTGCTAAAGCAAAACAACAATCTTTCACTGTACGAAATAATACATGGCTCAGAATATAAAATACCCCTGTGCGAAATTTACGGTCATATTTTTTTACATTACTTTTCACACCGCCTTTATCTGTAGCATTTCCCTTATTCAAACTATTATAAATACTTTTTTTCCTTAATACACTATTTTTTTTTTTATTTGTACTTATTCCTGCGGGAAAAGTTTGAACTATTACTTTACTATTCCATCCATTAGCTATTATTTCTTTATTACTCTGCATAAATTTTTCCATAATATTTAAGAAATATTTAACGTCAAAGTCTTTCACCGGTAAAACGGCTGTAGAGAAAAAACTTTTTGGCGTATTACTAAAGATAAATCTAACATAATCATCATCACTTTTTACATTTGCCCGTGCAATGTTAATTAAATAAGAAAAAACCAACGATAACGATTGAATAAAACTAATAAAATTAACCGTTTTTTCCCGTGAAACATCCAAAGAAAAATGTTGTTCAGTGACTTTAAATTTTTCTCTACTAATAGTTTCTATATGATTAACAGAAAAATAATCGTCTATTTTTTCATTTTTCTTACTTTCTTTTTTCTTATTAAATAAACTTACAATTTTATCTATATCTTTTTGACTATATTTTAATTTTTTCTGATCATCATTCATCTTCTTTTTTTTTTCTAAAACAAGAAAAAAACACCGTTTTATTTTTATTTATGTTTTCGTCTTCTCCATCAACACGATCAATAGTAACATCGTATGAATCCTGTATATTAATACATGTCAACGTAAGTATAGGAGGGATTTTTTTTGATAATAAAGAACCCATTTAAAAAAAACTAAAACAAAAAAAAAAGAGTAAAAAAAAATATGAGTGAAATTGTGTACATTGAAATTTATTTACAAGCGTCTAATTTACCTTATATCGGGTATGAAATTCAAGATAATGATCCCTCAATATTATTTACGCCGTATCTTTTAAGGGAATGTTTACTAAATTTTACAGAAGATAAAGAAAAGATAATACCTATTTCATCAAAGATTTTAAAACAAAGAATAACAGAATTAAAAAAAAGAAATATACAACTGTCCCGAAGATATTATCTATAAAGTTGAATGTTTGGTAAATTTTATTCAGACACATGAAAAAAATAATGATTATTTAGGAATAAAAACTATATTTTAAAACAAAATGGTAAGAGTTAAGTTACCTCGAAAAAAAAGACGCAATGATAAATCTCAAAGTATACGTCACGTTCTTCAATGTAGAAGTAAAACCCTAAAAAAAATAAGATGTCGTAAACGAACAGCAAAAACAAAAAAATGTTGGATTCATTTAGCAAAACAAAATAACTTACGTATCAAGAAATCAACGATCCCCAATGCGGGTGAAGGATTATTTGCTTGGAAAAAACCTTTTAAACCCGATCGTAATATTTCTTATTATACGGGTCAAAAAACAACACAGTCCAAATTGGATCGTAAATATGGTAAAAACACTAATGCTGTATATAGTATTTGTAACGATGCAAACACTTGTATCGATGCTTATTTGACAACTCACGCCGCAGCACGTTATGCGAATAATGGGAAAACCGGTTCTATATATAAAAATAATTCCGATTTTGTTTACGATCCCAATAATAAAAAAATGTATTTAGAAAGTATAAAACATATAAAAGCCCATGAAGAAATTTTTGCAGACTATGGTGATAACTATTGGCAGAGAAAACAACCTTCATAACAATGGTAGGAAGAATAAGAGAATTACGGGGTGGTGATTTTAAGGGGAAAAAAAGGCAACGTGGGGGTATTTTTAAAGGGAAAAAAAGGCAACGAGGAGGGAAAATACGGCAAACTTTTATAAACGATTTTAAAAAAGAGCTTAAAAAAAAAGCTAATGTAGTAAAAATTATTGCAAAACTAGGAACGAAAAAAATCAAAAGACATTTTCAAAAAGGAGGACTTGTATATCATAAACCCAGAAACCATGTTGAAAAGTTTTTAATGTATTAATTTTTTTTAAATAAAAAACATACATTCAGTGTATTATTTCGTTACATAAGAGGTTATTGTCCATTGAATATTTTTATACATTATAAGCTCTTATTTCATTAAAATTTACACTGATGAAATTAGGGTAATCCACATTACATTCGCATTCCCCTTTACATTTTTTACAAGTGTATTTTATAGTTTTATTATAGACCAAAAAATCATAATATAATGCTATAATACTCCTAAAGCATTCATAACTAAAACAATGTTTTCTATCATAATCTAGTATCTTTAAATATTCTCCAATTCTTTTGTCGTTGATACGTGGGGATAAGTCATCATTCCATGCTTCACATATTTTACGAAGAAATTCATAACATTCTTCTGGAATGTCGTGTTCCTCTTGATGTATAATATACATTTTGGGATTTTTTGAACATTCTACTTCCAGTATAATTTTATACCGTAAATATGTTTCATAATCAGCAATAGATATTAGTAGATGATATCTTGATTTTTCAATTTCCATACTTCCTACTAAATGCCAAAAAAAAACGGATTCCACATAACTATATTGTGTTAAATCATGATAAATCTTATATCCCTCGTGATTTTGTACTCGCTGAAACATAGCCATGACATGTGATCCTCTTTGATAAAACGATCTTTATATATACCCCTATCTACGTATATCCATCGGAATAAACAATAGAAATATCGTATTCATTATAGGGGTGATTCGCTTCACCCAATTTAAGACCATATTTAAAAAAAAAATGCTCATCTACAAATTGAATGTTTTGAATCAATATAAAATCTTCGTCAGCAGGTAAATTATAAGCTAAATCTACAAAACGTTTACCCTCGTTAAAGAAATTTTTCTCAGGATCAATAAACAATTGATTAGAGCTAAAATAGGGTTTATTAGGTTTTCCAATATATGCTCCAAATTCAGCCTGGTCGAATAACTCTTTTTTAACTTGAACAATACTCCATCCTAATGCATCGTTATATGTTTCTACAATATTATTTTTAAGTTTTACATCAATACTATGAATTATTTTTCGTTTATACCAATCTTTTTTTCTTGCTTCTAATTCTCCCGTAAGATAATTCCCTTTTTTTGTTTGAAAACTTCTATTGTCACTAAATGTCAATGAAAAATGAGGCCCTGGAGCACGAATATTTGTTTTAATTTTAAAACCGTCAACAAAACTCGATGGTATTACACCGTGTGTCCAAGGCACTCCTTGAAACTCATATAGATTGTTTGCTGATTTTAACGCAATTGTCGCGAATTTTCTTGGATTAATAAGCGAAAAACGTTCATTATAATGGATGATTTTTTTCTGACTCATTTTAATTCCAATAAGAGAAAAAAAATAAGAACGTTTTATTTATACTATACGTACAATGATATCATTTTTTATATATTTAAATGTACAAAGAGTTTCTATGATCATCTTATTTTTTTTAAAACTTCTCTCCTTCTATTTTTACAAAAATAGTGTTTTTGATAACATGTACATCTTTAACAAAATAATAACGTTCTAATGTACGTTTTATTTTTAAAATATAAACATTTCTTAAATGTGCTTTTGATAATTTTTTAAACAATCTTTGTGTTTCTAAAAATAAAAGGAAAATACATTCAATATTTTTTTGATTTTAAAATCAAAAAGTGTATTTTTTTATTTAGGAAAAATGTTCAGGAGAGAATAAATTTTAAAACTTAAATTCCTTATCATACATAGAGAGTACAGATCGTTCATTATCCCCATCTTCTAATTTACGAAACAAACATGCAGCAAATAAAAGACATTCAAACAAACTACAATGATACAATAAACATGTGGGTTCACTAGTATGATACCAACAATTTCTTGGTTTAAGATTATAAAACGAAAGTAAATAATCGTACTTCTCAATTCCAAAATATTCAAGATTCACACAATGTAAAATAGTTTTTTCTTGAAGTGTTTTAACTAACGACGATTCTTTATCACCACCTTTATATCCAATAATAGCATTCGGGGGAAAAACATTACGAAATAAATAACTTAATCTATTTATAAGTTCACTTTGACTAAAATAATCTCTTGATTTTTTTTCAGATAAATAGTCTAGTCCATGACATCGATATTGATAGTAGACAGTAGACCGTTCCCTTCGAGTTAGTTCTTTGTAGGGCTTTAACTTCCCATCATAACAATGATAAATAAAATACTTGTTCGTTTGAAGTTCGAGAAGAGTTACTTCACGATAACTGGGTCTCTCTCCTTTAAACTGGTAACATTCACAATCCATTATATGTGTGATACGCGCTAAAAATAATTTCTGTCGTTCTTGGGATATTTCTTCTTTACATTTGTTTAATGCACAATTATATTTACCCGCATACAACTCTTCGATAGTCGTCCCTTCAGATTCTTCCTGGAGGTTTGTCTCTAACGGGATGTAGTCATCTACTTCTTTAATTTCGCTGCTCTTCTTCTCAAATATTTTTGCCATCTCTCCTACACTCAGACTGATATTAATTATTTTCGACATCGGGTTTTATAATAGCATCCTGCGTAACTATGCGTTACTGTGGGTAGATTAGTTTGACCAATCAGAGTTCGTTGATTAAAGCTTTCATGTCATCCCGATGATTTGTGATACTCATGTACAATGAATGTGTGCTGTAGGAATTAGAGACGCGCATCCATAATTAGCGATTCCTTCTAAACAAATACTTGGGGATTAGTTGCCGCAATGCTATGTTGTGGGATTAACGATACGAATCCCTAATGTTGTTCTAAAACACATACACGTCAAATCAGTTGATATATTATATACTCGTGGGATTAGTTTATACATACAATAATACTTTTTGCAAATTTTGATCAAAAATCGTGTTAAATTCTACATATAGAAATATATATTATAAGAAGGGGAAAAATAGTATATATATACAAGTCGATTTCTTTAACATACGCGTTCACCATTCGTTTTTGAGAATGTCATTAAACATTGGTGATAAAAGAAGCTATGCAGAAGCTAATGACCACGGTCCCAATATTAAGACGATATTGAAAATTGTGTATTATATACAACATTTTCGTAACCGATACATTGGATTATTATTTGCCGTCTGTGACTTATGTGACTATTACTATGGGGGAATTATCGAATGTATGGAATTTGAATCGAGACAAATTGGTCGTGGATATAAAGACTACGCCTATATTGAAAAAATGAAACCTGAATTGCATCAAGATGAATGCAAGGATTGGCGAATCTTAACAGATAAACAACACTATATAATACCCGTTGTTCATACACAACGAAAATATTATATTTATGGTGAAAAACTCTGTGAGCGTTATCACAAATTACTATTAATACCTGCTCAAACATTAATGAAATCTATTTTTCATTTGAATGATAATCATTCTGATAATTTTTTTATTGAAATTCAAAACAGTTATCATCCAAGAAATGATATTTACCACTTTATTTCTATTACTATTAATGATGAGCAAACTACAATTCCTAAAGCGATAGGGTATGGAGGGTCTTATCTTTGTAATACATTACATAGACTTAATCGTTGTTTTAGTCATGAATTTACATATTGCTGTATTTATTTATATTTTATAGATCCGTTTTATTTGAAGGCTGCTTTTTATTATCTACATGATTTAGATAATTTTGAGAAAATAGTGTATCAACTAGTATGTTGTTTTATTTTCTTTTGCGAAAATCATAACCCTATATCAAAACTTAAAACTAGTAACGATAGGGTTTATACTTTTAATCTCGATAAGATTGTTAAGCTGATGCTAACGAAAACCCCACCCTGTATCTGTTGTTATAAAAATTGTCAGAAATACTCTTATTGGTTTAAATTATTCTATAAGACAAGTAAACCCTATAAGTTTAAAGTCAGTTTATTATCAGATCAAGTTAAAAATAATAGTATTATACAAAATAATAGACCGCTTAGTTTACAATATTACCCCCCGCATATGGATATAATATATAATTATTCTATAAGGGTAAGGATTACATCTAATACCAGTACATCAACTACTTTTATTATTAAGAGTATTATAGAATCATATAATATTAACTTTGAAGATCCTGACATTATAATACAGAGTATTGAAAAATTGTATTTAGACTAATTTAAAAAATTCAAAGAATATATTCCACAACCAAAACCACGAGTGTTTTTTATCATGGGGGAATAAAATGAATTTAAGATGTGAATTTCTAAAATCTAAAATTGTTTGACGTACAAATATTTTGATATAATATTCCTCATTATCAATGTGTTTATATCTAAAAAAACACAGGATTAAAGCAAAAAATGCTATTATTTGTCCAATTTCATGGCGATCCATACGATTATAGACATCTAAAAGTTCACGTGGACATTTTAAATAGGCAATAATATTTTTAAATAAATTCTCATGTTCGTCAAGACATTTCCACACACTTTGTTCCATATTTTTATTGATTTTTATTTCAAAACGTGCCAGTTCTTTTACCATGACATTCCACACCTCCATGTTTTCACATTACTGATATTTTTATTTAGAACAATATCATTTTATACATTTCGGTTTCTTTTTTTTTAAATCTGTCTTTCGTTTCAAATCCTTATTATTATCCATTATATATCGTTTTTCCATAAGGTCACTCGTAAATTTTCTAGAACGCCATTGCAAATATTGTTTATTTATATATAGTTTCTCAATATAGAGACCCTCTAACTCACGATATTTATCGCGTTGTGTACAAATAATATCTTGATCATAATTCGAATAGATTGTCATTCGTTTTTCTTCATGATGTTCATCGCCTTTTTTTACACGTTTCATATATATTAACGAACGTTTATAACATCTTTTCTTCAATGGTGGATCGTTCAATACTTCTCGGTCGTCTTCCTCTTCTTCTTCTTCCTCTTCTTCACACACTGGAAATAATGGCTGGGGTGAATTAGGTGGCTGGGGTAGTTGTGGTGGTGAAAGAGGAATAGGAGATAATGTTGGGGAAAGAGCATTTGCTAATTCATCCACAATTTGTAATAATTGTTTTCCTTGTTGAACGGGAACCATTTCATCACACATTCGTATTAAATTCGCAGGAGAAGGAATAGGGATTTGGCCGAAGAAATCAATGGGCATATCGTATATGTAATTATCTAATTCATCTTCGGGTCGTGGCGGTGAGATCGTTTGCGGTGGAATAGGAGATGTATTATACTTTGCTTGCGGTGTTTGAAGAGGAATATTATACTGTTCTTGCGACAGTAGAAGTGGTAGGGGGTTCACTTGTGTGGGTAGAGGCGGTATCTTTGCTTGCCACGACGACACGTTATACTTCGCTTGCGGCCGTAGAGGTGAATTTACTTGCGGGGTTAGAGACGTTACCCTTGCTTGCCGTGGTGACGTGTTATACTTCGCTTGCGGATGTAGAATGTAACTGGGTTGTTCTTGAGCTATCGGTACAGCGAAATTTAATTGCGACTGTGCAATGTTGTCTTTAGTTGTACAATGTTTGACGTTCTTTGTTCCTCTGATTTCTTGACGGTATGATGTTTCACCATCTGAAATATCCCGAGCCTTACGATATTCTTGTCGCTCTAGACGACGCTGTTTCAACATTTTAGGAATATCTTTTCCTCTACTTTCAACCCGAGCAATTGATTTTCCACTTTCCAAATTTTTATGAGTCTGCTTCACACGAGCCATAATGATATTGTGACTAAAAAAATTAGGAACAAACGTTTATAAAAAACACGTTAAAAAAAATGGGATATCCTGATTGGTTAACCTTAATTCCCTAATAAAATATCGGAATATTCTCATTGGTTGAATGATAAAATCAATATTATAAGACGCGCTCCGACGATTATACATGTAAATCTTTTTTAATCTTTTTGTTGACTTAATGCAGTACACATTCCCCCAAAATATTTATCGAAACGTTGCAGGGAAAGATATATAAACATACGTTAGAAGTCATATTTTTTTTAGAACACTTTCAAAATGATAGCAGGTACTAAAGAAAATCCTCTGTTGGTAATACTGACCGATTTAGCAAAGTATTTTTCACACATTGAATATCACGTGGTTGAATGTCGTAAAGTGGAAATGTTACCCAACAACGAAATTCCCGAAATAATACTATATAAGATACTATTGTCAGGGGATGAGAAATATATATATACCTTCTCATCGGACGATTTTACACATTTGATCGGACAATTTGTACATGTAGCAATCGAGGAACCTCCGCCGTATCAGCCATGAATCAAGCAACATTTATAGATATAATATCTATGAAGGCTCTATCTCGTGAACGAAATCTACAGTTAATGGGTTCAAGACCAATACCCAAACCTGCGGGCGAACCGATACAGATGTATGAACTTTTCTTTAACGATGCACATAACAATTATTTTGAAATCGAATTCGGTTCATCCGAACACACTAAGATAACGGGGTCAGTGATAAATACTTTTTTATAAAAAATATGTCATTAGTCCGTCGTCGAAGACTACTTTTTTCAAAAATATTATTTTTTGATCTTACAATACGAACACGAGTTCCTTCTTGTATCATAACTTGAATAGGAATAGGATAATTTAAATGATCACGTACTATTTTATTTTTTATTTTACGTATTTTTCCTTTTTTTTCTTCACGATCAATTTCAAAAGGTGTTGCTCCAGCTAATGCTTTATGTGGGGAATTATTATAACGATTAACAATAAGGGGTAAATACTGAATATATTCAAATTCTCCAGTCATTGTTAAAACACGACGAACCATTGTTTTTAAAGTTCCAATTACACGTACCACATTGATGCTTTTATTTCTCTATTATACGTATGAAATACTTCAAAATTATACTTTTTACTTAATTTCGTACGTATATCTTGAAATTCTGTTCCTTCATCACTTTAAATTTTAAGAGGAGCTATTCCTTCTTCAATAAGAATACTTTCAAATTTATTTTTAACATTATTAGATGTTTTCTTTTTATTAATTTTACCCAACAAAATCTTGAAAAAATATCAATACACACCAAACAATAACGATATTGATTATTATATCGGGCTAAATCTTTATTTTCAGCTAAATCAATTTCCCATTGTTCATTATTTTTATTAACAGACTATTTCAAACGTCTATATATTTTTTTACTACTACTATGTAATCTATAATTAGAATAATCAACATCAGTTAATGTCTCTCCTTTTAATAATCTTGAAGCTTTTTCAATAAAGTCAGCAGAAAATTTAGTTTTTTTCTTTTTATTCATTTCTAAAATAAAGAAATAAAATAAGTATAATATTCTTCAAGTTCATCAACGAGTTCTTTATCGCGTAATATCCCCATAAAATCTACTTCTATATATTTTTACATTCTATTTTATTTTCTAGAAATGCAACAAGTGCTTTCCCTATTCTCCCATTTCCATCTATTCTCCCATTTCCATCTATTCTCCCATTTCCATCATTAAAAAATAAAATAAATCAAAACTGATATATTTTTTCTTTTATAGTTTTTTACATAAATTCATCTAAATGTTCCATATATTGTTGAATATTTAAGGATCAACCCCTTCATAAAATCCAACTAATCTTTTTTTTTTCCTATAATTTCCAGCATTCGTTAAATGGAACATAGATATTTCATGAATAGTTTTACAAAATTCACTTATTTTCCATTTTTCCTTTTTTTCCATATAAAATTTTCGAAGGGCAAAACAAAATCTCCCACATTTCATCCAAAACTATTTTTTATTTTCTTCGTCTTCTTCCATTCGTAAAACATCATACGCAAACACTTTATATTTTATACATTTAATTCCATTTTTTTACATACACTTTTGTTCACTAATACTTTTATAAAAAATATCCCAATTAACATTCGGTTCAGCCACTTCGTTTTCATATATAGGATTTTTTGAAATTAAATTATAATTCAATGTTGTTTGTATATAATTTCTTATCATACTAAATAAATATTTTACTTCTTCATCAAGCATTATTACATGTGCAAATATTTTCACTTTATACTTAAATTCTCCCGTATGTCCCCCATAATCTGTTATTCGCGTAACATCGACAGGATGTAATAGTAAGGTGTGATTTTCATTTAAATAATAATTACTTTTGTTTAAAATACTTAATTTCAAGGATCAAACTCAAAAAAATAACTTTTACCCTTACAATTTTTATACCGACATTTATCAAAGGATACTTTACCCTTTTTTATATAATATATAAAATCAAAAAAATCTTATCTAATATTTTTTTCAGAAATACCTTTTTTGTCTATTGAGTAAACTTCCTATAGGGTTATGTTTACGACAATAAAATATAAAACATGAAGTGACCATGATAAGATTTTTAGTTGAACCACAATAAACATAAGAATTGAAAATACTAGGTGCTACCATTCACAAATAAATATATAAAAAAGATTAAAATCACCTTTCTGGCTATGTATGTGCTTAAATTTGCTTACTAAACTTTCTTTTCCAAAACCCAGGGTATAAGATAAGCATTTTCTTTCAAGTGTTAGATTTTGTACAAAATATGTGTAATGATACTTATCATTGGTGTGTAAGAAATGAAATAAATCTGAGTGGTTTTCAAGGGGTAATAAAATAAATAATTATTTAAAACAATCGGGGAATGAAAAAAACCTACAGCATAACACGTCTGATTCAACTAGTATAGTACGTTGTTGAAGCCATGTTCTCTTCAAGGAATATTTTCTTTGACTTGCTTGTAAATTCGGTATCATATAAAAGAAGCGATCTTCTAGAATAAAATAGGATTCCATTCCATGGGTTCCCTTGATTTTTTTCATATATATATTTCACGATCCATAATGGGGCATGTGACATATTTTCCACGATAATAACCAAATAATCCACATAACCAAAATAAATATCCAATTTCTCCTTGGTTAAAATGTTGAAAATAAAGAACAACTATTAAAATTGTTTCAATCATAATGTTGTGATTTGAAATTTCATATTTTACTCTTTATATAGCTTTCAAATTCATTAAGCTAAATAAACATTAATCTAAATAAAATAATAAAACATTTTATTTTCGGGTTCATTCTTCAGTTGAACCTCACGCAAGCAATATGTCAAAACCAAAACAGTATGATCTTCACTATCTTAAAGAAAATTGTCGAAATCAAAAATTTATTGTACTTAAATGTGAACAAATACTGAATCCATGCTTTCCTATGAATCAAATATATATAAACTTGGAAGTTATGGAGTATGCAGAAAATAACAAGCTTAATTATAAACAATATATAACAACACATGTTGCAGGGTCTTGTGGTATACATAATTTTATAGATCAAGAAGTGTATATAAACTTTTTTTTAAATAAAAAAATCAAAACGCTTTCTCGATATTTTTAACTGTTTATTTCAAATATTTAATTCATTAAAATTATTACATAATTCCCCACAAGTATTAAAATATACATGTATTTGCAACATAGATTTATCAAAATGTACTTTATCTATTAATGTTACAATATAATTTCCATTACTGGTACCATAATTCACATTAAGTACAGATAATATATTTTCATCTTTAATAAGAACTAAATAAAGCTCTTGACTATCAACATTTTCACGTAAATGATAATTTACTAATCTAAATCTTGAATCCTTACATTTACCATACAAAAACGCTTTTGAATAACATGGAATATTATTTATCTCAAAACAATCAAGGGTCGAAATTAACGTGGGTAATCTCGCTTCTCTATCAATAAATACTACATGTTTTCCCACTAACTGATCATAAAATGACATAGCACAGCTAAAACTGGTTATTAAAATCTATAATATCTTTTTCCACCATATCTTTTCCGAAATATAGATTGTTCATTTTTATATTCCACATAAATGTTAAAATATTTATAATCATAATCAGCACATCTAAACTGATAGGGGTACTCTCTCCATTCCAAAAAAATAAAACGTTGAATCTCGTGTTTTTTCTATCTCAAACAATTCACCGTGTGATAAATATTGAATGTCGGGGTAAAGAATTTCATCAAAATCACGCTCTCGTACAGCCATTTAAATCTTTTTCTTCGACGTCTTTTCTTCTATTCGTGACCTATTTCCACTGAAACATTCACTGTATATTTCCACCGTATATTTAACTTCTTTATCGACCAACGTTTAAAACTGTTTAGTCTAGAAAGTTTTAATTCATCTGGATGAATCGCACATGGACGTTTGTTAATGCATCTTCCACATGGATGTTTGTAATAATATAATCTTTCAAAATGTTCATCTGCTGTTTCTATACGTTCCATAGTCTAAGAAATATAAAAACAATTATTATTTTTACTCTTATTTATACTTTTCCTTATTTTTTTATGGATTATCTTCTTTAAATCTTTGAACAACATATCTTCTTTAACAACCATCTCTTCAACTCTTTCCCTACGGGCGCAGTTAAAATGGGTCATTGAAGACCCGCAAAGTCGTCAATCGAAAAACACGGCACACGGTAACGCAAGATTAAAAATTGAAATTCGACAAGCGCCAGAAACATGAAATCCACGCACACGCCAAGTTTGATTTGATTTCATAAACAACTCTGCGATTGGTGCATGGCATTTTGAGTTTTCAAGATGCTACGCGGGCGTGCAAGATGGCCTTTTCTGGAAAAATGTAAATTTTTCAACCTGTTTTATGATAATTAATGCTAATTTATATTAACATAATGTGTTTTGTTCGGGAAATTTAAAAGAACAAGTAAAAGCCGGTTTATTGGGCTTCCAGAAAATGTATAGCTTTCGCAACAGTTATGGTTATTTCAAGAGATATCAATAGAACAACGTGGTCGTTCAATTTTTGATGTTTTTCAGCCGTATGGAAAGAGTTAATAAGCAATAATAGTTAAATTGAAAATAATCGAAGAAAAAGCGTGAAAGGAAAAGCAGTTTATTATCTGTTGAATTGAAAATAATCAATGTAAATACAGTTTAACAAAGCAAAAAAATGGTCAGTGACAAAAAATGAACCCCCTTCTCTGCTCCCCCCTACCCTCCTCAATGAGAGGAATTATGTAAGGGTTACCCGAAGCAGAGTCTCTGCAGAGATCCCACCCGCACCGGTCCACCCGCACGGGAGCTCATACTTTTAAATATATACGCAAGCTATCTATACACTACAAAGACAATACGTTCTGTGCATGTGGGTCAAAAAGGTCAAAATACACCGTGTTTAGAAATGTAGGAAATAATTCACCAAATTGGCTTAAAATTTGATATGTGTATTTTTTAGCCGACTTACAACGATGATGAAAAATTCAGGCGAAAATATAAAATTGATCGATGCGAAAAAATATCGGCCATTGTATATTAATCTACAACGTTTTGTTTTTTTTATCTTTCCACGGTGTATAATTCGCACACACTTCCCCACACATATTTCCGTTAAGACATTGTTCACAGGGATATTTTGAATAGAATAAACTATATCGTGCATCTACTGTTTCCACGGGTTCCATGATATTTTGTAAAACCATTTTTTTGCATTTTTATTTATATCCTAATAAAATTTATTTTGATTTTTTATTCTATATTTTTTATTTTAGAATATCAGTTTTTTTAATTTGAGTTTTTTTCTTTTTATATTTTTTTTATAAAAAATTATATATAAACGGGTTACTGAAATGTTAAACGTTATTGTGAATGATATCAAATTCGCATGTGCCCTATTGTGATTGTGATGAACATAACGAAAAAAGATATAAAAGAATAACTGCTGATGACTTTAACCCCTACTTTGAAGATGAAAATAACTATTATGCAAGTCGTTTTCTAGCAAAAGAATTACCCCACTTTACCTATGTTGTAAAGAAATGTCAACATACGGTAAATTGCGAATGTATTGGTGATAAATGTATTGGTGATATAATCCCTCCTCAACCATATTATTTGCCCTGGAAGTTAAAAAGAAACATGAACATTAAAATTATGAATGGAATTGTTCATGTCTGGGTGAATACATAACAACAATTGTTGACTATGATGCTTCTGATCTTTTACAAAAAGAAATTAAACTAATAATAGATTCTAATAATTTCATGAAAACTGTAGCATATAATCAATAACAAATTTTTTTTTAAAAAAATTCGTACGGTGTTTTTCCTTTTTTATTTATTATATATGTAAGATTAAACATTTGATTTAATCATATTGATATCTGGAACAAGATGGCAACACCTTCTCTCGTTACCTGTGTCAATTACAGGGGTGTAGCATATTATCACTATACTCCTCGTTATTATTCATGTCATTTTCTTCAAAAACATTTTCCTAACTATACGTATTTGGTAGAGGATTGTAAACCTGCTATACTATGTAAAGAATGTAATCCCCCATTTTGTTCTCCATCTCAAGTCTACGAACTAACTCTGAAAGTTATTACAAAAAAAGGATTATTGAAGAGAAGGGAATAACCCTAAAAACAATTATTGATACTAAGAGTGATCATCTCTTGTATAAAAAAATTAAACTAATAAATAATGTTTACTCAATAATTCCACAACAAATTACTTCTTAAAATTATTTATTTTCTTGTATAAAATTTTTTACAAAAATAAAACTCTTTATTTTTTTCTGTTTCTAACTTTCTATCAAAAGTTTATTATTTTAAAAACATTACAAAGAAAAAAACATTTGTTTCCCTCTACTGTTAATGAGACAGCAGGGTTTAATGTTTAATAAAGGTGTTGAGTTTTCTAATTCTACACTATTATTTTTAATATTTATATCTTTTCCCTTCAATGATGGTAAGAGGTTCTGTAAATCATCCCCATTTATAAACATTTTGAAATATAGAGGTCCCTGACGGTCTTTCAGATATAAATATTATCCAGCCCATAAATGCGCCGCATTCTCAGGTTCGTAGTTCACTAATTGTATGGGTTCAGCATGATAATACCGTGTAAGATAATCATAAGATTCACCCTCTCCAAAATCAATCATTGATCGCAACCACATGTTGAAAATAATCGAAAATACATTTGATACCCTGCTTTTATAGTGTCCTTAATTTTTTTTTTAAAAAATAATCTATAAAAGCAGGTTGCAAACTAAAAAATTTTCAAAAACACAAACCAAGAAGTCAAAAAAAGTTGTCAAGATGGTATATTGTAATTTCTGTTATTGTGAAGGGAATTCCTTCTATAATTTTTTCGTGCATTACAGATGTAAAGAATGCTTTGTAAACCATCATTATTGTTGTTTTTGCAAAAATAATTACGCACGATTTATATATAGTAAAATAATTGATCTATGTGAATGTGATGATAGAATACAAAGATGGAAAAAAACTTATTTGGATTAATAAAAATTATTTTAATACACAGTCTACCATTTCCAAAATTCATAAAACTCATGATCTTTTTTGGTGAGATCCCTCCCTAGAACGTCGTCGTTTTCGTATTCTTTTTTTATTTTTTATTTTCGTTTTCGATTTTTTTATACAACTCCTACACTTCATTTGTTGTTAACTGAAGTAGAGTACGACAACCAATGCTTTATAAAAAACGAAAACCCGTCTATTTATACTGTTATAATACTTAGTTGTATTAATAAAGAAATGTATTTATATTAATAAAAAATAAAAAGAGAATTTTTTTTCAAAAAAAGTTTTTATTGTGTGTTAAAACGTTTATTTAAACAATCTCTTAACTTTTGTATTTTTACATTTTTCTTGTTATCTTCATCATATATATATATATATATCTTTGCCTCCATCTTGTTAATCTATCGTCACAATAACATTGATACATCAATTTACGAAAAATTGTTCTAGTGTATTTTCTTTAAAAAATTCTACAGTAATGTTCATAAACATGACATCATCTACATGTAAAATGCATTTCAAATTCAAATAAGAAATCAACTTCTATATCGCAGTGTGAACAAAACTTTTCGATCATCTTGTTTTCTTTTTTTTTTCAAACGTTCGTGGAGATATTTCGTAATGTAACAGTTGAATCAAAATATACTTGTTCTTGCAAATTGATTGCGGTTTTTCGATCAATTATTGCAAGAAAATAATTTGAAGATTTTCCCAGTTCCGTATTGAGATATGATTCTGGATTGAGATCTTTTACTACTAACGCTCGACGATATTTACCAAAATGAATAACATCCTCTTTCATATAAAACTTAGAATCCTTGCAATCACGAAATAAAAAAGCATCCTTATACATTTTAAGATGTAAAAGATTTATTACTTCAACATCTGATTCTGCCATGATTTTGATCATGATTTTTATGATATCAGTTTTTATATCCTATGTTTTTTACAAAATGAAAAATTTTTTTCTCAAAAAAACTTTCATATAAATAAGCTGAAACTATTTTTTTTTCATTTTAAACAATACGTGCTTATATAAAACGTTGTAACAACCAAACATATCTACAAACTTAGTTTAAGAAAAAAATAAAAATGGCTACGAAAGAAAAAAAAATGGTACGAAAGAAGAAAAAACGAACGAAGCTTCCTATGGAGAACCCCTCTCATATGGGTTACCAGCTTCCTATGAAAAATATGTTTCGCCAACCCCTCTCATATGGAACTACAACGATAAAGGGTACGGATACGCATACGGATTAACATCCGACGAGGACTTCAAACGCGTTCAGGATGATATTAAAGATAAATAGGAAGATGTTAAACAATAAAACAAAATATATACCCACTGTGATCTTAATACTCTTCAATGCAATTGTCCAAACCAAAAATATATTTTACGAAACTGTATGTACTTACCCTTTCGTACGCTATCCAGGTATAAATTATATTTAGAAGTGGTAGATGGGGAAAATCTTTGTCCGCAAAAATATATAACAACAATAATGATAACTGATAATTCCATACTTAGTTGTATTAATAAAGAAATGTATTTAGATTAATAAAAAAATAAAGAGAATTTTGTTTCAAAAAAAAGTTTTTTATTGTGTGTTAAAGTACATTTCATCTATTTTTTTTAAATATATTTCATCTATTTAAAAAACACCAAATAATTTTTTGAAACATTGCATCTAAAATTTTTGACATAATTTTTTAAAAATACCGTAACTAAGAAATAATTACGGTATACACTTTTTCCAGGTACATAACATCTAATTTTTTTTGGAATACCGTCGGGATATAAAGATTCTAGAGAGCTTAATTTAACATATTTAGATACAGCCGAACATATGAGAAGTATCGTTGGTTTCACTGATAATGCTAATGTCGTAAATGCAGGAGGGAGACAAAAAGTAATTGCATTTCAAAATCAATCACAGCATTTGATAGATGATATTGATTGTTCATTATTTAGTAAAGGTGGTGCTGAAGTATATATTCCTGCAGCGTATAAAGTTGAATTACGTTTAACGCGTGCATTAAATACAATTGTAATGATGGGTGCCGATCATGCTAATATGCCCGTTTCTGATACTATAATTACCCTAGACGATTTTAAAATAAAAATTCCTGTATTTAAACCAAAAAACAATTATCAAATGCAATTAATACAGAAATGATGATCCATAATAAAGAAAAATTATATTATACAACCAATTATCGTTGTATTACTGAATAGTTAGCTGCAGGACGAAATTCACATCAAGTAATCGATGTGTTTAATGGTAGCGTTCCTACACGTTTATATATTGTATTTTCTCCATTAGCAAATTGGAACGGGGCATATACTCATAATATTTTTGATTTTACCTGGCCTAATTATGATAATGTTGAAGTTTCGGTAAATAACGCTGTTGAAGGGAGAATAGAAAATCATGCTGAAGCTTACTCAAAATTCGCTCGGTATTAAATCGTCACTATTCATAAATGCCCATGACTTATAATGACTTTATAAACGGATATTGTATATCAGCATTTGATTTAACAGATAATAGAGACTCTCATCTTTCAGTATTACCCATAAGACCGTCAGGAAATGTTAATGTTGATTTTCATTTTTCTCAAAATACAATTGAGGTGCGTTAATATTTATTGGTGAATTTCGAAATGAAATTAAAGTAGGATTAAATACCCCTGCAAGATTATTACACAGCATTTAATTATCAACATTTGTAACAAGGGGATGTACAAAAAATTATGAAGAAAACAAAACCCATTACAACAAAGAATAGAATAAAAAAACAAAAATAAAAAAAACAGGTATTAACAAAATACCACTAAATCGTGAACATATTCTTGTATTTCCACCATTTTCAGTTTACGCATAAAAAAAATGAATGAAGAAAAAAATGATGAATTAAAAAAAGAAGAGGAAAAAAAAGACGATGAAAAAAATGATAATTCAAGAGATGATGATGATGAAGATGATAGTGATGTTGTTAGCGATGATGTTAGTGATGAAATGGATAGTGAAAGTTCAATAACTTCTTCTTCATCAAGTTGCGAAGATGATTTAAAATTTTTAGAAACATTAGCTAAATTAAATAAAATAAAGAAAAAAGCCTTTGAAAAAAAAAAAGGATTTATTACCATCGTTAAAAAAATATCTTAAAGCAGATATTGATAAAAAAAATACCTTGTTAGATTCTCAATTAATTAATAAATTACAATACATTGCTAAAAATATTTTAAATAAAAAAATTTCTATCCAACTTTCCAGTGATAATAATATAATAATAAATAATAAATGTAATACTTATATAGCCCTATTTACAATGTTGGATCAATAGCGCTTTACATCAGATGTTACAAAGTTATATACAAAATCATATTCCTAAAACCAATATATAATGATATCATATATAATATCGTATTCCTAGAAAAATATAATCACATATTTCTAAGACTAACAATTAAAACTTTGTTCAAAAAGATAAGTTTTAAGAGATTTTTTAAAAGGTTCAATAGAAGTGATTCTACGTATGCAAAGAGGAAGACTGTTCCACAATCGTGGGGCGGCTGCAGAAAAGGATCTTCCACCCAGTGTGACAAGCATCTTTCCTTTCGGCCATTCGAGTAAAATACCACTATTAGATCGAAGAGAGTAAGAAGACTTCGATTTAATTTGAATGAGATTTTTAATGTATGATGGCGCTAGGTTGTGAACAGCTTTAAAAGTAAACAGTAATATTTAAAGTGTATTCTTGCGTGGACTGGAAGCCAATGAAGTTAAAATAATATGGGCGTAATGTGAGAATGTTTCCTTACATCCATAACCAATCGAGCTGCAGCATTCTGAACGCGCTGGAGTTTGGATACTTGTTTCTTGGGAAGACCATAGAGTAAACTATTGCAATAGTCCATCTTACTAGTGATGAATGCATGAACCAAGATCAATAAACAATCTCTTTATAAGTACTTCTTGATACGTCTGATATTGTGAAGATGGAAGAAGCAGGCTTTACACACATTCGTAATATGGTCAGACATCCGTAGGTGTGTATCGAGCCAGCAGCCAAGACTTTTTACATTAGAACTAGGTTGAATCTCAGAATTACTTACTAATAAATTGATTGGCTGTAATTTATTTAGTTGCTGGCGGGTTCCAATTAGCATGAATTCGGTTTTTCCGTCGTTCATCATAAGCTTATCGTGGGTCATCCAATACATAATAAATATATTTTGAATAAGTTTTCTAAGAACAAAATAAAAGAAAAAGACTTAAAAATATTATTATCTGAGGAATTTCGTATCATCAACATATATCAAAAAGCATACAAATTACTTAACCAACAAATAAAAAAATAATGTCCGAAGTAAATAAAATGCAATTAATTAATCCGAGTAAATTAAATGAACTTTTAGATTTAATCAAAAATGATCATGAAAACGAAAAATTATTGCAGGTAATTAACAACAAAAATAATTTCGAACTGATTGAAAGTAAAAATAAAATCAAAGAAGAAATGCAAAAAATTAATAATGATCAACGTGTCCCAGAGAGTATGGTTAGTTTTTTAAAAAGACAACAAAAGATGAAGAAAAAAAAAAAGAAATAGTAAATGAGGTTAACAATGATGAACCACCCGAGGTAAAGAAAACACCGACTGTAACAAGTGGTCAACAAATAAAATAATTTATTGAAAATAAAAAAATTAAATTAAAGATACAGATATAATAAAATTAAACGGTGTTGGAATAAACCATCATGATTTATTATACGATTTAACGCATAATGTCAGCAAACAAAACATGTTCAATCTTACACAACATAAGCAGACGGTTGCTTTAAAAGAATTGAAAAAATTACATATGCCTGCATATTATATACGTAATATAAAATTACGACAACGTTATATAAATTTGCGAAAAACAACTTCTGGTCTTTCTGCTGCGAGTAACGAAGAACCATCTACATCCTTCAGTACCCACATTCCTACCCCTCCTTCAACACCTTATTCAACACAAAGAAAATGGTGACGAAAAAATCAATGAATTTACATTGTTTTTTAACCCAATTTTTATTTACGAACGAGATTAATAAAATTGCAAAAATAAATAAGTTTTTAAATAAATATTATTTGGGTACATTTCCTGCAAATATTTTTCCTAAAAAATTTTTTTATCCTTCGTGTTGGATTTGGAATACGGATGAAGCAGATCAAAACGGTCAACATTGGGTTGCTATATGGTTGGATAAAGAAAAACATATGTATTTTTTTGATAGTTTTGCTAAAGATGTATCGTTTTATAAACGTGAATATTGGTATGATTATAGTGTAAAAAAAGGACTAAAATTTCAATATATTCAAAGTAAACAATTACAATCCAAAAATACTACCGTGTGAGGAAATTGGAGTTTATTATATTTATACAATAAATGTCGTAATGAAGTCGAAAATAATGATATTAAATTAAAAAAAAAAAAAACAATTTTGGGTAGTGTACTACAATCAGTGACATTATTATTGGGACACTTCACTGAAAATATTCATTACTCCCCTTGCCCCCTATTCAATGTTGGATAAAGAAAAACACATTTCTATTTCATCGTACCATTGCTGTTTGTTTCTCAACCGATTAGTACATTATTGAAAAGGGGGGAGGGGGGTTCAAGGGGTAAAGTTAAAACATTTTGGGAAAAAAATCGATTCATTTGATGTGTCCCAGGTTTTTTTGTCACTGATTGTCTGATTAATAAATTTCATTTATTGCATACATATTCCGTATTATTACATTACAATTGCCAATAAAAAATAAAGTTGTTCGGTTTAGGAAATTAACTAGATGTGCTAACATTATTTTAAAGCAGATTGTTTGTTGTTTTTCCCGGAACTTTGTTTCTTCAAAGCAATTAAGCAGAAATATGAAACCTTCATGATGACATGTTAGTTAAAGCACGTGCGCCTGCAAAATGCGACCCAAATAAAAGTTATTCGTTTCATATTAGAATGCCACATGGGCATTCGAAATAATACAATCTATTTTCTATGACAAACTGCTACAAAAAGCTATTAATAATATGGAATGTGGTTGAATTTCAGTCAAGTAATATTCCTCGGGTGAACAATATGCCGTTTATGTCAATCCTTTCACAAACAGCTTGCGCATTTATACTATCCCTTGCGTTATATTTCCTGTTGAATTTTGATATTACAATATTAGTGGTAATGAACAACCAGTATGAACATTCTTCATTGCGCACAGAATCAGTATAACTGCGTTTGAGAGAAACGCTGAAGGTTTATATGGCCATTTAAAGTCATTGAAATCGTTTATATAGAAAGTTCTCAATTTCTAAACTAAACGCTCGCAGGCACAATAACAGGAAATGCCCTCTGAGCGGCATATTTCTCTCGCTAGGAAAGTTCATCCCCAATTAAAGGGCAGTAAAAAAGACCAAGTAGCAAAGTAAACAATGTATGATACTGATATTGTTCTTTGGAAACGATTTTACTCAAGTAACCATATCAAAAGTTCTATATTTTAGAAGTTAGCACAAGTAACCACAAGTAACCACAAGTAACCATGGCAAATTAAAATAAATTAGATTATCTAAAAAAATTTTATTATAAATTAGATTATCTATTTATAATAAAAATTTTAAATTAAAAAATTTAAAATAATTTTTAAATTAAAATAATAATTAATAATAATAATAATATTTTTTTAAATTTTAAATTATTTTTTTATTTATAATAAAAATTTTATTATAAATTAGATTATCCATTTCTATATTTTTAGAATGTTCGTGGTTACTTGTGGTTACTTGTAGTTACTTGTGGTTACTTGTGCAAATTTTATCATAAATAGCTGGTAATTACTTGTGTGAATTAAGTATTATTTGAATTCCAGTAATCGTAAGGTATATTATAATTCGCAAGGAAAAAGTAACTTGCGAATGCAATGGCCATGTAACGTGAAACTTTATGCCCTGCAGGAAGCCTTAGTAACTTTGCAAATGCTTGACAAAAGTGTTAGTTCATGAGTGTTGTGATCTTTTATTTGTGCTACTATGCGAAGTAAGATTAGTGTTGATTAGTTTTTCGCATACTGTAGTTACGCACGGACGTGCGCAATCGATAACAGGCTTGTTTACTATTTCATTCCCAGAACAATACGAGTGGTTTTAAAGCCACATTTTCGCTGTCAACTTACAGTATATGTATTTTCGCTGTCAACGTACAGTATTTGCTCTTGTAGATGTGTAATGCCATTTTTGCCTTTTGAAAACTATTTCCAAAACAAATTATAAAATGCTTAACGTGTATTTTTCAGACAATCAGTGACATTATTATTGGGACACTTCACTGAAAATATTCATTACTCACCCTTGCCCCCTATTCAATGTTGGATAAATAAAAACACATTTCTATTTCATCGTACCATTGCTGTTTGTTTCTCAACCAATTAGTACAACACTGAAAAGGGGGGAGGGGGTTCAAGGGGTAAAGTTAAAACATTTTGGTAAAAAAATCGATTCATTTGATGTGTCCCAGGTTTTTTTGTCACTGATTGTAGTTAGAATATATAATAAAAAATGTAAAAAAAATTGTAAGAGTAATAACAATCAGTCATGTTGTAGTTTTAATAATACCAATTTTTAATTAAAAAACAAAAAATTAACTTATTTACAGGGGTTTATAATTTTTACGTGTTTTTTTATTTTTCATAAGGGTTTTAATTCTTTTTTTTTGATAGGTATCCTCTAGATACCAATGAATTTTTTATTTTATTAAATATCAGCTGTCCAATTAATCCCCCTCCTTTTTGTTTTATTTTGATAAGGGTAACACTCCTTCTTCCATATCTTTTTCTTGCCATGTTTTTTTAAAAATATATAGTTAAAAATTGAACATATCGGGATGCCACCCTCCTTTTTTTTTCTTTTTTTTTTTCGAACACCCAATCCCAATTGACTTCCAACTATTTTTACCAAAAGTCCTAAAAATTTAGAACACTACCCCCTTTTTGTTTTGTTTTTCTAAGGATAATCCCCATCCTGCTTCTATATCTTCTTCTTCCCTTTGTCTCTGGGCGATTGCTTGTGTCGTTGCCTACTTTTGTCAAACTGTGAAGCTTCCTTTGACGGCCCCAAAACAAATTCCACAGCTTGTCCCATTTTAGTTAAGCACACAGAAATGGAATTTTGGCTTTTGTTGCTGTTATTGCTACTGCTGTTCGAGTTCGACATCTCGTCTTGGTCCATGGTGATGGTTAAATTTATGCCTATACCTGAAACAATAAATTTGTGTTGTTCATATTATATAACGAGTTAGGTCTTAAGTCTTAACGTACTGTAGCATGTCATAATTTGGTACTAATTGTACACAAACATATGCGATATTAACATATATTTAATTGGATTGTGTACCTTTCACAGAACGATTATTTTGGCCAACAGTGGTACAAGAGTTTGAACAATGAGCTGCTTCAACCACATTGTCATCAAGTTCATGAAGAGGTAAGTCTACCATATTATCAGGGGCCAATTGAAAAGAGACAATGTTCTCTTCAGCAGATTCAACATCTTCAGCAGGGAGATTACAATCTGCACCAGTCTGATCATTTTCTGCTTTAACCTCGCCCATGGAAACAACTCCAGCGTTGTTGGTAGAAGGAATGATCTCCATGTTTCCTTCCTCATCTTCAATGTGCAGTACCTTTGCCGGGAGTGACACACCTAGATTTAAACACTTCTTCCAGCATTCCTGAAGATACTTCTCTTCATCTTTAAAATTGCTGGAACGATAATGATAAAGTGAAGGACCTTCAGGATGGAAATGAGGGCACTGTTCACCATCATGAAACTCAATGTCTCCATTCTCCAGCTCAATCCACCATGCTCTTTTACTAATTAAAAGATAATCACTTACTTTTTCAGTTGGATTATTGTATATCCATAGGGTGCTAGAGATGATGCAAGCTTTGAAACAGTTGCTTGTTGTTTAGAAACACAAGTGCTTTGAAAAGCATCCATCTGTTTCTCAGCTTGCAACCTAATAAAAACATTACCAATAATGTGACTAGGATGATTAGATGATGTGGATTTGGTAATGTTTGTAATGGTGTTAAAGACTCTCTCCTGCTCTTCAACATTGCATGACTTGCCACAAATTAAACGATGCTGCATGGCGGCATGGGATGTTATGTCATGGAAGTAGTTGCCATAGAGCTTGCGTGTTGTCATTTCCTTTAGCTTAAAGCCAAATACTTCCCTGCATAAGATCCCATGATACCATGTCAAGTTATGAAGTCGAAGGACTGACTTGGGTGTTCGGTCTGAGTCAGAACTGTAGGCGATCTTCTGAATTTCCACCAATGATTTCATGAGTTGCTGTACATCTTTTGATGAAATCTGGGTGGCATGTTTAGCAAGGGTTACTGACATACACCGGTAATCAAATGTTCGCTTTGTTTCTTTTGCACCCACAGACAATTTGATCAATTCTTGCACAGTGTTGGCTTCTTTTTCAGGCAAGTGAGCAGGGAGTTCTGTGATGACATTTTCAATGTGTTTTCCAATATCATGTAGAGGTTCAAAAGGGAGCATCTCATAATTTTACAGTTAATGGATGACAATGTATTAGTTGGCTTTGTGTAAAGTAAGGCAGGTACCCTTTGAACTCCATGCATCTCCTCTGCTAAAAGCTTCTCAAGTTCATTCTTTATCTTGCCCTTGTATATACCTCTACTGTTGAGTTCCTGAATTAACTCCTCCTTCTTCAAACGCTGGAGTGGCTTGTAAGCTTTCAGCAGATAATTTTTCCTTCCAAGGGGCCCTTCTAATATCAGCTTTTGTCGATCTGACAGAGACATGTAGGGACAGTGAAGGCAATAATCCAATTCATATGCCCTTTGTGCGTTTGCTCCGCAGCCAGAACAGTAGAAATTACCCCCTTTTTGCTGTCCACACTCAAATTGACGAGCTGGACTATCGCCATGATAGAAGCGCATCACATCAGTGACATAATTTCCTGAAGTTGTTTGAAGTTTAACTTCCATATCTTCTAGGCATTCCAATCTTGTATCAACATAGGTTAGTTGCTCAACATCAGAGCTTCCTGATCTGGCAACTATGTAGACCTCTGGTTTTTCTATCATTGTTTGTATGTCAACAGTGGTGTTGGTCAGCTGGTAATACTCATCAGTTGTGTAATAGATGTCAGGGTCATATAAAGATGAAACCATGAAGACCAGATGGCCATGGTTGGCAATTGTGGACAGATCATGCCACACTTTGAAGTGTCTTGTTGTCTCTAATTTCTGAAGATGGGCTCTCTTCTCATCCACACTTTCTTTTTCTTTATACTCAGGCTTTCTAATCTTTCATTGATCTTTTCAACTGCCATATCTCTGTATACTTCACCTGATGTATGCCGCATGTATTTTTCTTGTGTTCGTAACATTCTTTCTCTTATTTCAATTAGAGGTTGTTTCCGCCCATCCACATAAAATTCGCTCTTAATGATTTCTCCAGAATTGTTTAATACCAACTTTTCATACTAAATTAATATTTAAACAAAGGACTTGTTGTAATTAAATTGCAATTAAAAACTTTCTGTTTATATTATTAAATCTGACAATAATTCCAACATTTGCACTAGACTAAATCAACCATGCATGTACCCAACATAATAGACTTAATTGCATGTAGCTGTAAATACAAATTTATATACAGTACATGTATATATACTTTATTTAAGCTGTACAAATTTAAATATTTTAACAAGATAATTAACAGAGCACAAAGGAGGACCAGGGTAAAACGCTAACCTTGACATCCTCTCACTAATGATTATTACCCAATTTGATTACTGTACCTTTCGAGGTGCAATCAGCTGCCCAACAGAGTATTCTCCTGACAAAACCTTCTTTTTGAGCTCTTCCTTTATAATCTCATTGGTTGGTGGAGTTGCCACAGTTATCTCTCGTCCATCACCTTTCATTTTTTTCCTTCGGACTCTGGTATTGGTTGCAGTATTCAACCTGTTGAATCTGTTGATATCAACGCCAACAGATTTCAACCATTCTTGAACAATCTGTCCACCATTCTTTGCAACTTAATCACTTTTGTTTTAGACATTGTACCGCCTTGCCAAATCGGACCAGTTAACCAAATTACCATCAGGATAACTAGCAACTTCTGCTTTCATAGCCTCTTTGTCCCGTGTCATGTTGGTCAAATCTCCCACAGGATTTCTTTTTTTTTTGCCAGCTGTAATGATCCTGTTTTGAGCACTTTCTTTATTTTCAAAAGCCATGGAAAGTCTTGAACGTCGGGCAGCCTCCAGGGATTGACGATTACCATAACACCTAGGATTTATAATTATAAATAATTACATTAACTCAGTAAAGAGTTAATTTTATTAATATTTGGCTGATGCACTCCAATTATTATATATACTTCAAGCCTCTGTGCTGTGATAGCAATATGCTATTAATGACAGCAATATGCCAACCCTTAGCCTCTTAGGTAGTTTATATATGACATTTCAAGTGAAGACGACTAAGTTACACACTCATCAGAGAAGTGGCGGCGCCAGGCCTCACAGTTTTTTTTTTGTTTTTTTGGGGGGACATCGAGGGGCAAACTAAACTGGAAAGTTTCCAACAATTCACTTCTTTATCTTAAAGTAGATTCATTATTGGTCTGAGTTACCCTTGTGCCCTTTCAGAAGTGCAAATACGCAATTATGATGTACTGTATTTATGTTCGAAAATAAATACCTCTAAAACTTTGGGGGGGGGGGGGGCAGAAAAAAAATTGGGGCCTGGCCCCAATTGTAATGCCACCTTGCGCCTCCCCTTGTGCTGCCACTGCATCAGAGATTTGGGCATTACAGTATACCAACTTTTAGAGTACTGTACTGTATTTCTATGCTGTCTATGCAGCACAACACGTTTATATCACTAATTAACTTATAGGTGTAGTTATAAATACACGTACCTCGTCACAGAAGTGTTCTTCCATTGTTCCTCTAAACTTGCTTTTGCTTTCCTCAAGTAGACGCTTCTTTCCTTTTTTTTTCCAAGCTTAGACTTCTTGGTTTCAAGATTCAACTCCTTTACCTTTGTCAATGCTTTGGCCAGGGACATGCTGCATCTGCTTTCAAATACAGTATTGATTTCCTTATATATTGCTCGAGCTGTATCTGCTGCTACTCGTTGTGTGCATTTCAATGGAGCTGGTGGTATTTTCGAAGCAATGTCATGCGCTACGACCACATGACTATTCTTTAAGGAACTGGTGAATTGCTTGGATGCCACGGGAAATAAAGACTTTTCCAAGTATCTGCTATGGCAACCTTTGCAATCATTCAAGCTGTGTGCAGCTTTGCGTTGAGGAGACATTTGATGCCAGTTATCCATAGGGAAGACTTCCAAATATTGCTGGCGTTCTTGTATTTTCCGCGAATTCCACGTACTGAACTTTTTGCGTAGATCTGGCAGCTTTCTCTGAAAATATTTTAACTCAATTGCGAAGTTGCTTGCAGTGAATGTGTGCGAGAACCGCTTGTATATCACCTCCATCGTGCGCGCTCGGTGTTCCTTTGGCGTCTCATTCTCATCGCGTTTGATTTCGGCAACGATCGCTCTTGTTACTTGCCAAGCTGCTACCTTGGCAAATCCATATGTATGTGGGTGAATGAGACTGAAAACCATGATAATAAATTACCAAACTTTCGTAACTGAAATTACTATTTGTAATGGACGCACTTTTCAAGACAACTTCCTTTATCGGAGCAAATTTTGAATCTGCCGCCAAAAATTGCATTACGCGCATTATTCTGACACGTGCATGACATAACCTTTGTGACATAACACAGGCGACCATTATGTCAGACAACTGTAACATTGCAATATGTATAATGTTGCCAAAAACCTGTTGCTGTTAAAGCTATACCGAGTAGCCAGGGACATGCAGGTTAGGGACATGCATTCTATTTTTAAAGGCTATATATGTGCCGCATGACAAATGGCGAATCATTATGTTGAATTATTAAAGATACTTAAATGTTTTAGTTTTAAGGTATTACAATTTTCAAATGAACTAGAACATATAGCTTTCTGGAACTAAATAACCATCAAACTGTACATTCCAATGGGAAAAATTAAACCTATTCACTCCATCTTTGTTTTTATCATAATTTGCGCAAAGAGTCGCTATGACAATGGTGCAACCGCTGAGACAAATACCTCGGCTCAAACGTCAAAAATGGCGCATTCGAAAAATATGTTAAGGTTGTAAATGTTGAACTTCAACGGCTTTGCCGGGAAGGTTTTCGAAGTCTAACGTGCACCACTATATACTCTATTTCTAAAAATGTACTCAACTTCATCATTGCAACTTGAATTGTTGCATTTACTTCGTAAATAGCTTTAAGTTGAACAATTCCGAAGAAAGACAGCTATATTTACGATTTATGCCATTTATCATGGTGATTAAAGGAGAAATACCAGCGGTTCAAGTTAGGATGTTGAAGAACAACCTTAGAACTTGCTGCCTGAATGGAAAGATAATTGCAGGAGAGTGATTTTCATACCCGGCAGA
The DNA here is from genome assembly GCA_035772405.1 of Chrysogorgia sp. JL179-B06. Taxonomy (NCBI): domain Eukaryota; kingdom Metazoa; phylum Cnidaria; class Anthozoa; order Scleralcyonacea; family Chrysogorgiidae; genus Chrysogorgia; species Chrysogorgia sp. JL179-B06. The sequence goes on along the minus strand of JAYKKM010000034.1, from coordinate 986,994 downwards.
GCACGTTTTTTAATGTGCTATTTTCGTCGATGAATTTTGCTTCTAACTGATCACGTGACTTGCTGTTACAAAAAGTACACACACCAAAATAATCTTAAGATCCATACAAAGAACATTAACTTCAAAAACAATCACATTTTAGCAAACATTAATTTATAATATTTTTTTCCTTATTTTCTTCGATTTAACACCGCGAAGGGGACTGGACCCAGACATTAAAGTACCTGAGAATCCTACGAATATAATAAATCAACTGATATGACATTATAGAACAAATGGCTAATTATGAAATCGCGTCTTTAATCCTGCAATACATACTCATTGTTCATGACTATTAGTTTAGAAGAAGTCACTTATTATAAATTCGCGTCTATAATCGCGTAACATACAATCATTGTTCTACCTATAACAAATCATCTGTTTTGACATGAACGCTTAATGAACGATCTCTGATTGGATAGCTACTGGGGAGTCTTTGATTGTACAAGCTCTGATTGGTCAAACCCTCCAAACCATTGTGATAGTAACGCAGACAACAATTATAAAAATAGGTGTACGGACAACTAATCTCAAACTCAAAACCAAACTGGTAAAGAAGAAAACCCAAAGAATGGAAAATCTAAGAGAAATCCCGATCATCTTTGACTTTGATGAATACGTGCCGCCCAAAGAAGACTTCAAAGATAAAGTATGTATTTATGTGGATACTGGGGGGAAGGAATTTTTATACTATGAGAATAGTAAATCGTCGTAGTGAACATGTAAAATTATTTATTATGTTATTTTTCTTAGAAGGAAACCCATCCGCGGGAACCACAACCACCAGAAGAAGAAAAATGCGAAGAAGTACCGCCAATACCGGACTTCGTCGAGACGCAGGTCCCCCCAGTACCGCTATACAATTTTCTTCGGATGAAGAAGAAAGCGAGGGAGAAGACGAGACAAAAGTATACGGATACTGGGGGGAACAATTTTCTTTTTTATGAAGATTCGCAGACTTTAGTTGTTGAACGTGTGTGATTTTATTATTTTTGTATGTTTGTATATATATTATATTCAAAAAACTTCCTCAAACTTCTGCATCCTGTGTGTTTTACTATAGCTAACTCTTTCATCATACGCTAACGAATAACCCTGGCGTAAAATAAGCAATTGATAGAATGAGGGGTGACCTGATTGTCGCTTTGGACCAAAGTCAATCTCATTCCAATCACAAATTCAACTACGGGCGAACGCGCGCCAATGCAGTTTAGTGATAAATACTACGGCACATTGGAAGAATTCAGAGTCTTGTACAAAGTACAACTTACAAGCAAGCAATACGCACAACAGGAGCCAACCGAAAAATATTATGAAACCCCTACCTGCTTATATACCCAACCATAATCACAAACTCTTAAAAAATTTTGGGTACATTTCTTCTAATTTTTTTAAACACTTTACGGTATAAACCCCCAAAACTTTTTCCAGGTACATTTTCATCTAATTTTTTTTGGATACATTTCATCTAAAATTTTTGAGAATACTTTTTGGGGGATATCATCTCTAAAACTTTTTGGAAGACTTCGCAAAAATACCAAATAATTTTTTTGATACATTACATCTAAAAAATTTTGAAAACAACTTTTTTTAAAAATACCGTAACTAAGAAATATCAGTCATTCAGCCATAAGATGGCGTTGAGGTAAGAGCTCCGTCACGGAAATTTCTATGATTAATTCTATAAGCAAATTTTGGATTTTTGATTATTTTTATTTCAGCATTACAACTCTCTTTTCAAATAAAAATAATATGAAGTTTTTTTTGGATGGTACACGTAAGTATAAATCACATCGGGTGAGGTATGATGGTCGTTTATACTCAAGGTTTTTTTTACTTTTTGATATATCTATCTCATGAAAATTTTTGACTTTTACGATCACCTTGATTGACCTTCCTCATCTCTCTGGTCGTAAAAACTCAAGGATAAAAAAACTGGTCATAAAACAACACCAGCTTTCATGACATAAATATACAAAATTCAAAAAAAACCTCTTGTATACGAGCAGTTGCATATCCCCTGATTTGATCACTGGTCGCTCTTTACAGGGTGACCACACCTTAAAAATACGACATCTTCCTGTAAATATGGGACTGGACTGTGTTCTGATTGGTCAATTCAAATCATACTTGATTCTGATTGGCTTAGAGCTCGGTCCAGCCCCTAACACATTGATAATAATAATATATATATTATTACTACTATTTCTAGTTTTACGGAACAACAGTACAGCTAAAATGAGATATTAGATTTATCTTCTCGTTTAGCTTTAGATCATATACATCCAAAGAACTAGAGAATAATATCATTGGCATATACTTTCAATTAGGCCTTTATAGATTGTGCTCGGCAACTTTTTAGCAACTTTTGGAGTTCTGAGCAACTTTTTGCCCTTCGAGCAACCTCAAGGAGCAGCTTACCTTCCTGAACAACTTGTAACTGTTTTAATAACCAGATGAGCAAATTTTAACAGTTTCTAGCACCAAATGCGCATTTAGAGATGTAAACAGTCTAAATCAAATTTGTAATTTATTTATACGACAATAAAAATACTGTTAGACGTCTAGACGATCATTGATTATTGGTGTGCGATTGTGCACCCACGCCCCACGAATGCTATCGGACAACAGTTATTAATTTAAAGAAGCCCTCGAAATTGGCATCGGTTATTCAATAAGAGCTGCTGGAGCCGCCATTTTGTTTCTTTGTTTAATAGGATGAAATAAAGTTTATTTTATCCATTGGCAGGACCGCCAAAAGAGCTTTTAGCCTTATGAACAATGCATTCAACGCCCAACAAGAATCTGTACTTGAAGATTACCTTGAGGCCTCGGTACAACAGTGCCAAGAGGCAGTAAGCAGTGCCAACTGCCAAGTTGATGAAAGCTCATATACTGGTAAAAACTTATAACAGACTATTTAGAACATATTGAGCTTATTGAGTAGTAATAGTACCGGTCCGTCTGCCGGATATTCATTATTACATATTAATAATTTGAAATTATGTTGTGTTACTAACACTCGAAGACTCGAGTCGAAGTTAAGCTTATGTTGTGTTGATTATCCATATAGCGACCTATAGCTAGCAACTTTTTTAAATTTGGGAGCAACTTTTTCAATTTTTGGCAAATTGTGAGCAACATTTTCCGATTTTTTGAGCAACTTTCACTCTATTCCGTAGCACAATCTATAAAGGCCTACTTTCAATTATGTCACTATTTATTTATTTATTTAGTCATACACATTTAGTTAAACACAGTGGCCTGATCAGCAATAAAGTATAGAAATGTTCAAAAATAAAAATAACGATGGTTGTCATAGTATAACAAAGTATAATAACTTATTTGTATTTAGATAACTATAATACTCACTATAGAATGTTTAACTATCATAGGCTACGTACTAAAAATTATTATATAAAAGTTTAGTGAGTACTATTTACCAAAAAGAATAATCGAAGCAAGATTATGTAAGTGCCAAAACTTTTTTCCAATATGTTATAATTTGCAGATAAAGAATTCCAGACTTTAGTAATACCCTCGCCCGGCGCGAAGCGCTGGCCGAAGACCGAAGGCCTGAGGGCGAGGGTGCTAATATCGACCGGTGTTTAGTCCCTTATCACGCGAGATGCAAGCGGTTCCTGATCTCGGATCGGGTTTATAGGTATATATATATATATTTATATATATGATCAACCGTGGTAAGTAGATATAGTTTTTCATGCGCGGCATAGAAAATCTGGCCCATTCGCAGCCATTTCCTCACAAAATCATCGGATTCAGCTGATTTCAAGCCGAAACTGTAGTGTTGAAGGACAAGATAATCAAAGACAGACACAAGTAAAAGGTAAAAGGACTATTATAATTATGTACATTGTGATTGTCACCGACTCACCGGTCTGTGTTGAGCAATTAATTTGGCTTTTCTGCATAGTTTGTTTTGGTTATGGTTAGCAATTTGGTTAGGATTAGGGTTAGGTTTGGGATTTTGGTGATATTTACCCGCATTTCGTTGAATTCTAAGAGACTATAGCGTCGTACGGCTACCGTACGAATAGCCATTACCTTCAGTTCAGTGCTTCACTTTATCGTTTAACTTTTTGACTGGACTCGCTGATTTTAATGTAATTTAAATAATTGTACACTGTATTGTGTGTTTGCTCCAAGCTCCGAAATCTAATAGACTCATTTTGAAATACTTAACAGAGAGATTTGGGAAAATTTGAAGTTGTGTAATGTTTTGAATTTTCAAAACATATATGTATAATATTTTGACAGTTGAGATTAAATCCATGCAGTGTAAAATCAGGCTTGGACTGGCCATTGTGCCATCTTGTGCCAGAACAATGGCACTTTGTGGCAGCACAATGGCTGGCCATTGTTCTGGCTGGCCATTGTTCTGGCACAAGATGGCACAACGGCCTGTCCTAGCCTGTTTAACATATATACCATTTGTTCTTTATAATACTGCTGAATAGTATTAAGTGGTAGTACAAATTTTGGAATTCCATGTACAGTATGTTTATTATTTGATTAAAATTATAAATACTATATGCTTGATAATTAGCCTATATATACAGTAGTTTAGGGTGAAAAAACATGGATACTATTGCTGTGTTTATATGACCTGGGCCTGGTCTACAATTTTGTAACAATAAACAAGCATTACTCTGTATACTTGTCAGTGTTAATATTTAATTTTTACACTGCTGTAGTGAATAAGGGAGCAAGCTCATATCCTAAGAAAAATTTATTCTGTGTCCTGGACAGGGATAACTTTCTGATTTCCAGTGAGATGCTCTGACCATTGAGCTACGAAGACTCAGATGGTGAGTGAACGTTACATTGATGTACTGATTCTATTGATATAACAGCAGTGTATATATTAATACACCCAATCATTAGTCATTACTGAAATATATAGTAACTGCTGTGCATAGGCAGTACATATATCATTAGAACCAGTGCATCATTGTGACCTCTCTCCATCTGAATCTCGATGGCTCAATGGTTAGAGGCCGTCACTGGCAATAAGGTTATAATTTTTTCAACCAGGAATATTATGTTTCTGACGATACGATGTTGATGTCCATGTTTTGCATATACTGGCATGTATTCCATATATAATCTGTGTTTACAGTACTCCATCCATTATGGAACATGTTAGACCTACAGACCCTTACAAAAAAATCCAATAGGAATTCTTATAGGAATTTCTATTAGATTTTGGCCCAAATCCTGTAGGAATTCCTATAGGAAATCCTACAGGAAATTTATTCCTATTGGATTTTGGCACAATTCCTATAGAAAATGCAATTTTTCTATAGGATCCTATAGGATTTTTTCATAAGGATACTTAGCTGGCCTAGTGGGTCACAACTTATTCCGTCAATGTAAAATACAGCTTATTATTATTATGTTCACATTGGGTATGTTGACACTACTATGTGTGTTAGCTTGATCATTGTCGACAAGCAGACTAGGCATGGCATTCTGAATATAGGTTATAATATATTTGTGCACGGTGATATAATTTAGATACTATAGTATATACCATATTCAAGAAATAGAAAACATTTTCCGTGTTTACATACTGTTATATAAACACGAGTAGAAGTTTGGGAGAACGAGAAATCATAGTGGGAATACGAGCCCGTAGGGCTAGTGTTTCCACGCGATTTCGAGTTCTCCCAAACTTCCACGAGTGTTTATATAACGTATGGGAACACGGATAAAAATGTTTTCTATTTCTTTTATAAAATAACCCGTAGAAAGCAAATAAAATGTACAAATATCTTTTTTATCAACACATAAATTCTCCTTACTGCGTATGATGGCGCCGTGATGTCTAATTGATGGCGTATGATGGTTAATTGATCGCGTATGATGGCTAATTGATGGCGTATGATGGCTAATTGATTGCGTATCATTGCTAATTGATGGCGTATGATGGCTAATTGATGGCGTATCACGATGGCGTAATCCATGCATGTCATATTTAACAATTAGGCAACGAGCCCGCGTTTTCTATGAGCAGATAGTCAACGAGGCGGAGCCGAGTTGACTATCGCTCATAGAAAACAAGGGCGAGTTGTCTAATTGTTTTAGTATAAATTTACAACTTTCTAACCCAAGAAATAACTTTTATTTCGCATTTTTCATGGAAAAAAAGTAAATATTCTTCCGAAATCAGGCGACTTTTACCCCAGAGGTTTATATCAGCGGATAGTAACTCCTGCGATAGCCAATGAAAATTGAGGATTTGTGATATAAACTTGTCAATTTATACTAAAGCCTGATATAAACACGGTAACTAACCAATCACAGCGTGCGTAAGACACGACTTATTTTATTAATATGCTTTGTTACATGTCAACTATGGTATCTGCAATCTGCATTATGCATTATTATTATTAGTATTATTGTTAATGCATTATTATTAGTAGTAATAATAACAATAATAATAATAATACAATAATATTTATACAGGATAGCCCATGCTAACACTGGTATCAATATATGGGGGTCTTGTTTTCTAACAAATTACAGTTGTTACAAATTTCAACACAAATTCACAAATGTACAGTACAATGTTACAAAAACTAATTTTAACTCAAAAGTTGTATATCCTTCACATATTGTCAATTAAGGCAATAGATAATGGTGCTATAACATGTATGAACAGATTAATTGAAACATGGAAAATAGCTGTTTACTGGTAGATATGATGTTAAAATGCCATGGAATTTCCTAACTAGCATTACACAATGTAACTTGCTTATAATACAAGAGGTACAAAACTTGGGATTTCTATTAACCAATCAGTTTCAAGTCCCAACTTAGGAAAGATCAGTTTCCCTGGCATGCATAGAGACCTCTGATTGTGACCATCAATATTTAGTTATCCATATTCCTGCCAGCTCCACATCACAGTAGTCCAATGTGGGTAGAATTATCAACTTACTGTATATAATTTATCCACACCAACAATTGGAGTAGAATCCCTAATACGTCTTAGTAAATCGAATTTGAATGGACCCCTATACATTTGCACTATATGCATGCCATCCGTAGACATTTGTACGAATTTGATTTTTTTAAAGGACACTGTATGATAGAGATGCACTTTCTTCCTTCAACAGCCTTTGGTGTCTATATAGAAAATACTGCATTGATTATTTCGTGAATCATCAATATTGTGATAACAGTAATTTCTTTCTTAGTGATTGATGGTAGAAACAGCAGTAGACCCCCCACTATTCCGTTGCTGCACTCAAAAATTAAAAAGTTTAATTGGGCTACATGTATTTATTTTGATGTGCTATGAAACAATTAAATTCAGACAATACAAAGCTCTGAGAGATATTGTCCACTGATAATTGATTTACTGTAGTTTGGGAAATAAAGTGGCTATTATCTAATTCAAGTAATTTAGAACTAAAAGAAGTACTGTACTGTAAGATTCAAACAGTAATTGGGCGAGGGGTTGTTGCGTATATGTATATCTAGTACATTTCATTACAATGTAAGGTAAAATTATTTGCAACGCTAGGTGTCATTAAGTGACTTGTAAATCAATGTAGCCAACCACTCAAATATTTGCTTCAAGGTTTTATTTAATGTTATTTATACACGGTAGGCTTATCAGCTATATTATAATAAAATATTTAAAAATTAAAAAGATGTTTTTCAAGGGCCGTGTATCTAATTAACTAACAGTTACTAACTAATTAACTTCACCAACTAACTAACTAACTAACTATATTACTTACAATTCAATAGGTTAAAATAATAAAACCATGCAACAATACAAATATAAACTCTTGCTAAAAAAACAAAACTAACTATATACAAGTTAAGATAATTTTAATAAAAATGAATTTAATTTACTGAATTCCAGATCATGGCACCTCGATAACTAAAACTTTTTTTCATAGCATTAGCATTCGGTTTGGGTAAGGACAGCTTCTTATTATTACTTCTCAAATCATAACAGTCCCGGTTTACCAACTCAAATAAATTACTTAAATTTGATTTTCCACTGATGCATTTATCAACTAGGGACAATAATTACTCATCCCTGCGACACTGTAATGTTTTCCATCCTAATTTGGACAAAGTAACAGTGGCTGATGAGTAATAGCTGTCACCAGGAATAATGCGAGCTGCTCTATTCTGTAACTTTTGTAATTTATCTTTTAATTCACCTGAGCAGTTGTCCCAAACAAGGGAACAGTAATCAAAGTGAGGTAGGACTAGAGCTTGATATAATTTCTTTATACTATCCTTACTGACTACATCTTTAGCTCTTCGTAGGATTCCTATTCCTTTTGATATTTTTTTGGATACATGATCAACATCGGTTCTCCATGTTATTTTTTCATCAATAAAAACACCCAGAGTTTTTGTGGTAGTCACACGATTAATATTTTGATCGTCAATTAAAACATTAGGGTCTATTTCAATTCGTGATAATCTTTGTCGAGACCCGATGATCATGTATTCCGTTTTGCTGATATTTAGAGATAATTTATTCGCTAGTAGCCAGTGATGTAAGCTATTTAGTTCTATGTTTAGTTTTCTCTCAATATCTTCACCCGAAACACCGGTTACAGTTATATTAGTATCATCAGCAAATATCGCAGGAATGGAATCGTTTAAACAGTTAGATCAAAAATAATAGTGGACACAGATTCGATCCCTGCGGTACTCCAGTTTTTATATTTTTCATGGATGATAATGATCTTCCCACCTTACAAATTTGACTACGATTGCTTAAATAAGAAATGAACCATCGCAACATAATTCCCTTGACACCATATAATTCTAATTTTTTTATTAGTATGTTATGATCAACGGTATAGAATGCTTTTTTGAGGTCTAGAAACATAACCCCGTTAATAAAACCTCGATCAATGTTAATAAGCCAAGTATCGGTGGTACTCAATAAAGACGTGGTAGTAGAGTGGCCTCTACGAAATCCTGATTGATAATGTGTAAAAACCTTATTTCGAATTAAATATGTATTCAATTGCTCAAAAACTAGTTTTTCAAATAACTTAGAAACAACTGATAACACAGAGATTGGTCGATAGTTGCTGCAATCTTCTTTGTCTCCGGATTTGAATATCGGAGAGACACGGGCTTGTTTCCAGTCGTTAGGAAAAATACCCTGAGTTGATGATAAATTAAAAAGTTCAGTTAAAAAAGGCACAATGACATCCGAAGAATCTTTTAATAACCTTGCGGAGATTTTATCAAGGCCAGAAATCATACTCGGTTTCATTTCATGTATAGCCTTAGCGACAAAAAGGTTTGTTATTGTCGAAAATTTAAATTCATTCGAAACAGGTGTGACATATTCAGAAAATGCCCGATCTGTTTCGTTTAGGTTAGAAGACAGTTTTTCTCCTATTTCGCTAAAATATACATTTAACGTTTCTGAGATTTCGTTTTCTTTTGTAATAGTGGTATTATCCACTTTAATTGAAGATATCGATGTTGTTTTCGAGCAGCGACCACGACGACCAACAACCATGTCGATGTTTCTCCACATTTCCTTTGGATTGTGTTTATTACCATCTATAGCTTGTAAGCAAAATGTTCTCTTTGCATTTCTAATTAAGCTATTGACACGATTCTGTTGTGTCTTATATGCAATATGAAGGTTATTGCACTTTGATGCAACGGCTCTTTTTTTAAGTAGTCACGATGGTTCATTTCCCTAATTATAGCTGGGGTTATCCATGGTACGTATTCGCTCCTCACTATACGAGATCTAAGGGGAGCATGTATTTCTGATATTAGGATAAAAATACTTTTAAAATTATCCCATATCTCATTAGGATCATCTGAGTGGCAATCGCATTTACTAAGAGCATCAAGAAGATCCCTTCTAAAAAGATTATGGTTGTATTTTTTGAAATTTCTACTTTCAACGATCTTTGGATTTTCTTTCGGTATCGATATTTTAAAACATCCATAAATAAGACTATGATCACTGATCCCTATATGTAGTACTCCAGAGGTTAACAATTTGTTCGGTTTATTTGTAGCCAAAATATCAATTAAAGATTCATGATTACATGTTATACGAGTAGGATCAGTAATCACTTGCTCAAGTTGAAAGACATTTAAAATATCAATCAACCTATTTGTATGGGTACGATTATCATTTGTTAAGAGATCACAATTTAGATCTCCTGTAAGAATCAACTCTTTATTTTCTTTGTCTAGTTCATTTAAGAACGATTCCAGGCTATCCATTAAGTCAGATCCCGAATTTGGAGGTCTGTATACAGTAGTAATTAATACGGGTTTAGATTTTGGTTTTATAATTTCAATGCATACGGCTTCCCAATCATTGGGGGAAATATGAGTTTTCTCAATCACGTTAAAAACACTTCTCACATATAGAGCAAAACCACCTCCATTTCTGGATCTGTCTTTTCTATACAATGTATAGCCTGGTATGTTTACCTCATCGTCACTTATTGAACTATCGAGTCTAGTTTCGTTTAAACTAAACACATCAACGGATTTCTTACTTAAAAGTATTTTTAATTCGTCAAGATGTTGTGGTAGAGAGGCTATATTTAGGTGAACTAATTTGAAACCTTTCAATTTATTAAATATTTTAAATGGAGTAGAGTTTTCTAGATTAATACTTCCGTCCTCCTTTTCAGAGGAAGGAATCACAGGGTCAAACCCAGGGATGGGATGCCATGATCTGAAATTCGCTCACTTTGCTGATCAAAATTTGACCCATCCACGCCACCCTCTATGTCACTAATGTTCGGATTACTTATGCAGTTCTCTTCGTTAATTTCAAGAGAAGAAATAGTGGTGACATTTTCTGTTATTACATAGTCATTACCTGATGCACGTACTGGAGATAACGTTTCCAACTGCCACTCTCCGCTCGTTCCATGTATAGACGTTGTGGTGCCGGGGGTGCATGTTGCGGAGCATGATTCGTATATCTCCTTGGAAAATGGGACCTGTCATCATGAAGATCTTTTGGGTTTATATCGTCTCGCCTTATTGATTTTAAAAACTCGCATAAATTTTTTCCAAGAACTAAACTCTCCTTTTACATTTAGGTGCAGTTTGGAACCATTCAGGTGTGAGCTATTTATATTTTAATTATCAACGTAATGAACATTCATCTTCAAACACATTGTTTTAGTAAGTTTATTGAATGTTGAAATTCTTCTTTCTGGCACTCTTCCATCACTTCTTTCTACAACACTTGAGACTGAAATTGTGCTTGCTAGTGGCTTGACAACTTTAATAAAACTTTCAAGCTTGGTAGAGACAGTTTCGGCATCTTCTATAACAAGATCGTTGGTACCAATGTGAAATATCATAGCACTATATTCACCACTGGTCACATTCTCGTTGTTCTTTAAATCTTTTAAGGTCGCCCCACTATGGGAGTAACAATTTACCTTTCCGGTGCGGTATGCTTTTTATAGCTTCTTTCTGTCCATGTGTTTCACCATAGAGTCGCCAAGTAATAATACTTTTTTATGGATATTCGTGCGCTCACTGGGAGGTGAACTGTTATCCTGTTGCCCGGAACTAGGTTTCCCGGCTTGCTTGTGCATAGACTTGTGCACAGTTCGATACTTGTCGAGCTGTGCTTTGAAATCGTAATTGGCTGAAATCGAACACTCTAATTCTGGTTCTTCATCAAATGTCGACTGTGTTTCATAAAGGACTTCTTCTACTTATAGAAGGCCATATTGATTTGAGTTGGTCGGTATTTCTTTAATCTGTATTGATGGTAGGATATTAGAGGGCAGGTTCGTTTTGGTTTTTGGCAGGTTGTTTTCATCATATCTGAGTTATCAGTAACAGATAAAGACGTATGGTATATTTGTTGACTTTTCTTATAGTCCTCTAATTGTCTTTCGAATGAGTTTGATGAGCTTTCTTTGGCCTTTGCAGTCGGCGTAGGTTCTTCACATGGAATCTGGGTATCATTTCTTTTAATTCTTTCGGTATATTCCCCAGGGGTAACATCTTGACTTGCATTGAATTTTTTGTTTTCAAAAGATAGGTAATTTGCATTAGATAGCTCTTCAACTTGATGCTTTATACAATTTTGATTTTTTGTTAGTTTAAACATCTTGTCACGGAGATTACCAATACTCTGTAAGTTAGACTGGATTTCCTTGTTATGTTCAACTTGCATTATTACCATATCCAGCTTTAAACCTTAAATATCAGTTCCAAGTTCCTTACAATTACACGGGCAGGTGAAACCAACATGGCTTTGCGAAGGGATTATCTCAAACGGTTCAGTAGGTTCACTGTTCTGGTCTTCACTTATTATCGAACAGAATTTCTTCTTGATAGATTGTGACTCGGCACCCTCGACATTAAGACATTTCTTATTTTTCCACCATGAAATTGTGGTTCTTCCATCACTAAAAACCTTCTTCTCGCCACCAGGTGAGTTCCAGACGCCTATCTATGTTGCACTGCAAAAAATACTGTGTAGAATTAACTCAAAATATTGAGTAAAACGATGCATCCACAGTGACACCAAATAGTGTGTAAAACTAACACATATACTGTGAGTAAAACTTACTCATATACTGTGAGTAAAACTTACGCATATACTGTGAGTAAAACTTACTCAAAGATATGAGTAAAACTTACTCAAAAATATGAGTAAACCAAATGCATCCACAATGACACCTTTTTTTGAGTAAAATATGAGATTACTCAAAATGAGAGTAAATTATACTCAGAAGCGGAGTAAATATTACGCACAATTTACTCAAAGTGAGTAAAACGGAATCGCAGCACGCGAGTTGAATATGGTGAAGCTCTTCATTACAACTAAAGGAAAATATCCACTCAAAATACATCATATAGCTGCAGTTGTTAAATCTTTATTGAATGAAAATGTGGAAACGTTTAAGATGTGTATAAAAATAATTATCTTATACAATTACGAACAAGTCATCATCTGCAAGAACGTCCAATTCGAGCCTCAAGGCTATATTATAATGAATAAGTGGTGCACCAAAAATAACATTGTATATGCTGGCAAACAAGATAGGATGACATTTGTATTGTGGCATTGTGCCTATCGAATGATCTTTTAGTTGAGTCCACCCGAAGACTCACAAAACATAAGCAAAAACAAACGCAAATCTTAAATGAAATCAAGTAAGGAAACGGTGTGGGTTGAGCTATGGGCTAGGAGGTATGGCATAAGTATGGTTTTACTATGGACACTAGTAACTCTCCGTACCACAACCATATAATCATCTATTCTGTCATATACAATATACATGTATGGAAATTGTAGGAAATTGGCAAAAATCCATACAGTTCCCATATAGTCAATATGGAAATTATATGGAGCACAATAGTGATACCATTAGTTCTCTCTTTTCTGTAATATATGGAAAAACTATGGCATGTCTATGGAAATAATATGGCTTGATTCTTTCCCCATAAAAAAACTATTCAAGTATGGGCAAACTATGGGTCATACAATTTACACGGCAGAAACATTTACCCATAATAGAAAAGCCATATTTATTTTAATTTGTAGTTTAGGATAATTTGGCCAGCTATTGCTGCAATTGTCAAGTATAGATGTGCCAACAAAATACAAATTAAAATAATTTATTATCATGACATAAATTAGACAATACATGGGCGATCGTCAAGCTCATATCCTAAAAAAAATGATTCTGACAGGACAGAGTCCCTGACAGGAATCGAACCTGCAACCTTCTGATTGCCGGTGAGACGCTCTAACCATTGAGCCACCGAGACTCGGATGGAGAGTGAAGGTTATAATGATGTAAGTGTGCGATTGATATACGTACTGCCTATGCGGCAGTTACTATATTTAATGCCCGCATAGGCAGTATGTATATCAATTGCACCATTACATCATTGTAACCTTCGCTCTCCCTCGAGTCTCGGTGCAGGGTTTCTTTCAGAAAATAGGGGGCAAAACACCCCATACTGAAAAATTTTTGGGAATTAAAATCAGCTGTTATTTCTAAAATAAAGCATTATCGTAACTGTTAACGTTAGTATTAGGTGTAGGGTTAGGATTAGGGTTATGTTGGGGTTAGGACTATGTTTTAAATTCGGGATATTTATATGAAACGTCAGCCGTTAGCGCCTTGGCAATTTACAAGAGGGGGGAAATATTTTACAATGGGGGGGGGGGGGGGGGGGGGGGGGGGGGGGTTATTTTACAATGGGGGGGGAAATGACCCCCTTCGCCCCCCTAAAAGAAAGGCGGTCTCGGTGGTTCAATGGTTGGAGCGTCTCACTGGCAGTCAGAAGGTTACAGGTTCGATTCCTGACAGGGAATCAGAATAATATTTCTGAGGATACGAGCTTGACGATCGCCCATGTATTGTCTGTCTACTCCAAGCTCTCCCTTAGGAGATGAGATAGGTCGAAGAGTTGGATGACATAAATTACTGTATATTCATGAAAACAAGTATAAAATAATATCGAGATGAAAATAAGCATAATTATATAAATATAACATAAAACTATATTATGTAACTATATTTATATGTAACTATATTAAGCACAAAAGACAGTTTAAATTAAATGTTCCCATTACTGCTGTCCAGCATTTACTTGAATCCATTCTGGGTCTTTGGGGCCGCCTCACCTCCATACACTTCATGTTAATTTTTTGCACAACTTGGCTTGGGGAGTCTTTCATGAACTTAGAACATACTTTTCCTAAATGAAAAGTTAAATGAAATTAAGCATTTGTATACTTATCCATAATTTAGATATCCATTAATTATATACTTGAGTGTTCTCAAGAGTAGTTCAGGCAACTATTTGATTTGCTTCAAACTTTCAGATGCGAGATATAATAGTAGATCAAAGTCAGACTTACCTTCGTCTTCGAACTTTGCTGAAATCGCATCACTGCCGTATTTACTCCCGCAGCCAGTATTTTATAAGACCAACGAATACTTGATGATCAGCCACTTCTTTAGAATTGGTAACACAAACTCACAAAGCCATTTAACAAACAAAGAATCCAAGACACAAAGCAGCATGCCATAAATGTTTCAACTTTCAGCGACAACAAGAGAATTCAAATATGGCGCAGCATAATAACGTTAACTCGCTAGGACCTCTGGGAATGTCCATATACGGAATAATTTTCCTTTTACGGATATGATTTTGCAGGCCTCCACCTGATAATTCCCAAGCCTATTACTGTTAATACCCTGAACGCTTGACAAGGTTCGTCCACAGCCTTTCATTTCCAACACTTATTATGTAGTGGAAATTATACAGGAATATAGTAAGTTGAGCGAGCGAGTGTATCTTATCTTGCTGGTTTATAAAGCTACTCGAATGTGAAGATGATCTCATGGTATATGTAATAATATATACTCAACAACCAGTTATCATAGAATATTGATAACCGATCAACGAATGACGCTGATCCGATCTGCGATGGAGGAGGAAGAGATGTTCGAAGCGAAAATTTGTGTCGAATTAATACTCGAGACGTCCTGCTACATCGCTCAAGCTTACCGTGGTTGTTTACTCAAAATTTGAGTAAAACGTTCGGTTTACTCAAAAATATGAGTAGGATAAATTTACTCAATTGTTGAGTAAAGCAAAATAAGGCTTACGCGCGCGGATGAGTAAAGTTTACTCATCATTTTGAGTAATAATTACTCAATAACATTTTACTCACAGGCGTGAGTTAGTTTTACGCACATGATTGAGTAGAAACATTTTAACTCATGTGAAGTGTAAAATTAACACAAAATGTTGAGTAAAGATTCCGTTTACTCACAAAATGTGTTATATTTACTCAAAGATGAAAATGCATTTTTTGCAGTGTGGGAATTTCAGCAACGAAGCGTTTTAAGGAGGGCAAGTCACTTGTTCACGAAAGCTTCAGGTTCTTGTAATATAATCTATCCATGTTATTTGGGTTTGCGTTTAAATTTAGCAGCGAATCATTCGAGAGATTATAATCTTTCAGGCTTCGACCATTTCGAGCAGTTTGTCTGCGAAGGTAAGTTGTTGCTGTTCTGCTGGAATTCCTTCCTTGTCTTGAAGTTTACAGTTTAGTTAGTTTTACAAACTTTTATTTAAATTATTCCAGACAATAGCACAATACTCAAGGTGTGGTATGACAAGTGCATTATACAAAACAATCAAATGTACTATCGTTGACATATAAGGTTTACATATATATATAGTCTCTCATGCATAACAATACCCAAGCTTTTCATCATTTTAATCCGATCATTTTGATGTCACCGATGGAAATCTGTGAACTGTCGATGATCTGTGATAAACATTTTTTATCCAATTAACATGTACTAGTCGTTTTGTCAATGTTTAAAGTAAACTTATTTTCTATAAACCACTGGTGAATATTTTCAAGTTTTAAGTTAAGGTAAGTTAAATGTTTTCTATTGAGCTACCAGAGATTGTTAAATGAGTGTCGTTAGTAAACATCTCAGGAATTGAATATGAAAGACAATTAGGTAAATCACATATGTACACAAGAAAGTAATTAGATGTGTGAAGTTGATCGTCCAGGTTGTTGTAGTCTTGAGAAAGATTGTTGTTGGTGACTGACGTTTCGACGGCCTCAGCGGGGGTCATCTTCAGAGTTAAGTAAAGCGTGTTTGTCAGGGTTTGCCTATTATATATACGAGTGCCTGTCGCGTTATGCGTTAAGCGTCGGCCAATATTGTTTGTCATGATGCGTTAAGCGTGGGTATATTGTTTGTCGGTAGGTCTATTGTTTGTTGGTGCGTGCGAAGAAGTCTGTTGTATGGTGTTGGTAATTGTTGTGACCTGTTAGGTGGTTCATGTTCCAAGTTGGTATACCAACTTTCTAATGTATAAGTCGCTGTTTGTAGTTTGTGTTAAAGGCGATACATTCAGCCGAGTCCCAGTCAATATCGTGTTTTGTTTGTACGTGGTGTTCAGCTATGTGATTAGTCCTGTCCCCGTTTCTAGTAGCTCGTTTGTGTTAAGCTAGTCTGATTTTTAGGTTTCTGTCGGTTTCACCAATATAAGTGTCCTGGCATCGGCGCATTTTATCTTATAAATTGCACGCTGTCTTTCGTGGTGGAGGCTGTTTCAGACACCTTGAAGCAGATCCGCCCCAGTACTTTCATTATTTTACACGACCAATTTGCCTACTCGCAGGCGATGAGGGATATCAAAGATCTACAATTTATATAATTTGTTTCCAAATAGTCTAAGTGGATATTTTATACATATAAAAACAAATCTTAAATTTCAAGGTCTTATAATATATACCGCTTCAAGAAAAACGCGTTGCGTGTTCAAAGTTGCGATATAAATCCAGACAATCCAGACAATCACAGACAATCCAGGCAATCACTCATCCAGACAATGAGTTTATATTAAAGTGTTTCATAATTGTGATGCCCCTTTGTAATCGTGCATTTTAGCAACGGTGTGGTGTCCTAATTTTGCAGAAATTGCGTAGAAGATGGCGGTCGGGTTAGTGTTGGCTGCTCCGTTACTCTGTACTTTATCCAATTGCTGTGTCTCTTATCTTCATACGAGCAGAAATCCTACATTAAACTTTATCAGTTCCCGACGTATGCTCTTTCCGATTCGGTCAACTTGGCAATAGACAGTGACATAACATCGAATTACTCTCTGAATGTTCTCTTCGAGATGTCCTATCGCACAACAAATATGGCGAGGTCAACAAGAAACAAGATCACCAAACGCTCGGTGTCGACCTTGGCTTATTTTCTCCACATGGTTCTTCTACTTTCGAGTGGAAACATCGAAACCAATCCGGGTCCAGATCAAAGTGCGTCGTTCAACCAGAGAAATGCTAAGGGTCTCCGAATTTATCACTTAAATGTGTGTAGTCTGGTAAAGAAGCTAGACGACATCAGGGGCGGATCTAGCGCAAAATCTGACCGTTGCTGATATGGGAAGTGGAAATTTGCAGGGGGGTACGGTGGAATTCTCCCCCGGAAAATTTGAAATTCTAGAACCTCTAAAACGCTATTTCCTGCATTTTGAGGACACTTTTCAGAAGAAAAAAACTGAAGAAAATGCTGTGCCTTTCACAAAAATAATTGCCTTTTGTACTTCATTTTGCTTTAACAAAAGTATAATATTTTGTTCAAGCTTGAAGAAAAGTATAATATTTTGTTCAAGCTTGCAACAAAAAATGTCAAAAAACATTTTTTGCTGAAAATCCACCAACATTTATTTCCTTGATGTAGTTCGTTTTGTAAAATAAGACAAACTTGTGTTGTAGGTATTGTAAATATGTAACATATTTATATTTAGTAGTACTATCAAGCAGTTTATGAAATAAATACACAATACTGAAGAATTTATTAACTAACTAGTGTAGCTTACACCTGCAATACATCTCAAGGATAAACATTACTATGCCAATCTTTCCTTTCCACTTAAAGTAACATAAAAACAAGGTTTGAACAAGATGGATACTTTACAAATTATTTTGCAAATTATTACTTTACAAATTATTTATTTACAAATTGGATACTTTAACATTATTTATTCAAGATACATGTGGTAAAACTAACTTATAAGGTCCACCAAGATGCTACATTGCTTCAAAATTCAAGAATGGACTGGAAACTCGAGTATTGTATTAATTATGGTTGACCAATTAGGAATGAAAAACAGTTCAAAAATCATCTTTGTTGAGCAGCAAAATGGTGGTTAAGAATAGATAGTTGATGTTCAACATCATTTTGGTTGAGCAGCAAAACTGTAGTCAGCCATCAGGAAAGTTAAACAGTTCAATATCATCTTGGTGGAGCAGCAAAACAGTAGTCAGGAAGGTTAAACAGTTCAAAATCATATTGGTGGGGGCAGCAAAATGGTAGTTGGGAAGGTTAATTAGTTCAATATCATCTTGGTGGAGCATTACAAAACAGTAGTCACAAAGGAAACAGTTCAACATAATATTGGTGGAGAAGCAAAATGGTAGTTAAGCAGGAAGGTTAAACGGTTATATTAACTATGGTTAAACATGCCCATTACAGGGGTTAATCATTATGTTTAATTATAACTGTAACATCCTATGTTAATTAATAAACTACACAAAACAAACCAATTCCACTTAATTGAAGTAAATACATAACTAAAGTATACATGTTATAGTAAATTAATTTCCTTATATTAAAGTGCTTCAGGAAATATTTTAATATTTAAACATTATGATTGAGGGATACATTACTATCCAAGGGGATAGTTTATGTTTTGATAGAGGTAAATTATTATATTTTATAATAATTCATATGGTTATATACAAAATCATGTTCAGTAATATATTGGGAATTAAATGCACAAATTAAAATAACACATAAATAAAAATATATAACATACAGTAACACAATTATATATTTTACCAACTCCAGCCAACCTTACCATATATTATTATATTATCAAAATAATTCCCAAGTGCCGAGGGGACTTTCACAAATCCTCCTGAGGCTTGAGGGACATTTAATCACTGATTTCCCAACCAGTCATAGTATTAGTTTGTAATAACATGTTTACCGACAAAATGTAATTTGTATTGTTTGAAATTCATTGCGAACTGTGAACCAATGCATGTTTGCTCACACATGGTAATGAGGGGAAAATTAGAAAGTTTCCCTGTTTTGAGGACATTAACAAAAGAAATAGAGGAAAACATAGTATTATAATATTTGACATAATTTCTTATTTATAGAATTTATCAATGAAATTTCCCTTCCTAATCAATAACAACAATTTATTAAACACACTATATGTAAACATAATACATGTATAATATAAAACATAATACTGTTATACACCATATGACAGGCAAGTCGAACTTTAAAGTAAACACAACTCACTCAGTAAACCAGAGTATCTGAACAACCTTACCGAAGTTCAAACCTTAACATATTATATTACCAACCCTAATTTAGTAATACAGGCACAGTACTCCTCCATTTCAATTAAGGTTGTTCAAATAGCGAGATATAAATGTTGGCTGAAGTAAACAATTAAATATGGCGCTAACATAATGAAATAACACTGATTCATTAGCATTATTTAATATATTATTCATGAGCTAGTACAGGGCCCTACTTAACTTGAATTGTTTACCTTACTTGATAATTTTCGCAGAGCGACTTTTGGCTGTTTAATAGCCTGGAAACTTTTAACTTCGCGAACTGGAATAAAGTCAAAGAAAGACTCTGACGATCACTACCAAGCTTGAACTTCTCCCTCTCCATAGCAAGGATAAGCCTAACCTTCTGCTCGCACTAGTTCTTCATGGCTGATAATTTCTCCTCCTTTTCTGCCGAATAACTCACATTCAACAGCTGCTATGAAGCATTGTTGTTGGAAGCCATTTTGAACTGAAGATTGCTATTAGAGCTCTGCTGTATTATATAGGATTGTCGAAGAACTGGTCTTGAAAGGTGAAGGTCACTCACCGTTGCTCACCGTTGCTCCCGCCAAACGAATCCGATCTTTTGATTGGCCTGCATCGCCTCACCGTTGCTCAAATGCTAAATATAGCCTACTGAAAAGCTTATTTTTAGTACAACCGTTGCTCCCGCCATTTCTCCAAAGCTTACAATCAGGATAGCGCGATGTTATGTAGCGGCCTGTGCAGCTGACATACTACAGCGGCCCGATTGGAGAGGATCGCGGGCACATGAAACTCAACGCACGTCAACTCCGGTTTCAACTCGCGGTATTATCGCGGTATTATCACGGTATTATATGGCTGTACTCGATAAAAACACATAAAATAGCTATTTGCACTCGTGGTCCAATTATCTAATATATATAATATATATAATATATATAATATATATTATATATTATATGTTAGTGACTATTCGAATTTTTAATTTTGAAATTCTGACCGTTGCTTGAGCAACGGTTGCAACCCCCTGGATCCGCCCCTGACGAAATAAAGGTCTTCTGTGAAACTCATCTGCCTCATATTCTATGCCTGAACGAAACCTGGCTGGATTCCTCAATAGATAATTAGCTAATACAAATGGAAGGATTCTTTTACTACGCAATGATAGAGTTCAACGAAGAGGAGGTGGCGTTCTGGTCTACATTGTCAATAATCTTGAATGTAAAGAACTAGACGATCTGACTTTATCGGATGTTGAAGCCTTGTGGCTTGAGATAAAACCACCTAAAAGCACTAGCTTTTTGCTTTGCTCCTGTTATCGTCCTGCAAACTCAGGTAATGAGAAATACTTCCTTGATGACTTATATAACAAGCTCCAGATTCTAACTGATGGAGAAAAAATAATAATCATCGTCGGGGATTTGAATTTAGGTTGGAAGCAGCCCAAAAAGCTTGCGTCGACAAAACGTCTTGTTGACATTGCTAGGATTTTTGGCCTATTTCAGATTGTAAAGGAATTTACTCGTATCACTGAGCAGTCTAAAACACTCATTGATTTGTATCTAACGTCTAGACCTGAACTTTACATCTGTGGAACGGTTCCTGTTGGTTTTAGCGATCACCTGCGGTTTTCGCAAATCGTAAATTGCATCGTGTTTTCAAACCACTTCCGCAGAAAACAATTGAAACTAGGAACTATAAACACTATGATGCCACTGCCTTTGTTAACGATCTACGTAAAGTCCCATGGTCCCTGATGGATACTTTTGATGATGTTAATGACTCCTGGCATACTTTTAAAACCCTTTTCGTTGATGTCGCAAATTCCCATGCTCCTCGCATTCAAACTCGAACAAGAGCGAGGAAAGTACCTTGGTTGACCACAGAAGTAAGGAATTTAATGAAAGATATGGATTATGACCATAAATTGGCCTTAAAAACAAATTCGGAAATTAATTGGAACTCGTACAGGCGGCTACGAAATACTGTAACTTTGAAACTCAGACGGGAGAAGAAAAAGTATATATGTGACCAATTGAAAGAATATGAAGGTGACTCAAAGGGTACATGGAAAACGTTAAAACCTCTTCTTGGAAACAACAAGAAGGTCACGACATGTGGTCCATCGTCTGCCCAGATATCAAAGGCTAAAGAGTTGGCTAATTCTTTCAATAGTTTCTTTGTAACCATTGCCCGTAACCTTAGGTCAATTTATGACTCATCGTCACCAGGGAATTTCGATAAATGGCTGGAACCTCGACAACATGCACCAAATTTTAACTTCAGAGAGATAACTTCCTCTGAAGTGGGAAAAAACGATAAATCAAGTTAAGGCAAATAAAGCTACCGGTCTGGATGGAATCCCTTGTAGATTATTCAAAGATGCAGCACAAGAAATAGCTCTACCGCTTGCTAATTTGTTTAACAAGTCAATCACGAAAAGTAAAATCCCACTCGATTGGAAAAAAGCCAAGGTGATTACACTCTACAAATCAGGGAATAAAGATGACCTGGGAAACTATAGACCGATTTCGATATTACCTGCTGTATCCAAGACTTTGGAGAGATTAATTCAAAAGCAACTAATAACTTACCTTGATGAAAATAATATCCTATGTAATTTTCAGTCGGGCTTTAGAAAGAAGCACTCAACCCAAACCTGTACAACTTTTCTTGCAGACGAGATCATAATGAATATGGATGCTGGGTTGGTAACTGGCGCTGTTTTTATTGACTTCACCAAGGCCTTTGATACGGTGGATCATGACATTCTTTTAAAAAAACTAAACCATTATGGTGTTATCGTGAATAGTTCACTATGGTTCCAAGATTACGTTTCCAATCGAACTCAAGTTGTTGCTATCGAAATTAATGAGTTATAAGATGAGTTGGAAATAGTATCCGGAGTTCCCCAGGGGTCTATCCTGCATCCTATTCTTTTCGTTATATATATTAATGACTAGCTTGCCAAACTGTGCACATTCTTGCTCTGTGAATATGTACGCAGATGACACGATATTACACAGTGCAGGTGAAAATGTTAATTATGTCCAGGACAAAATTAGCCAAGATTTAAACCAACTTTCTGAGTGGCTAAAGGACAATAACCTGATTTTAAATGTCATCAAGACTAAGTGCATGTTATTTACTTCAACATGGCACAAGGAAAAAGATAAGATCTTGCACTTAAATATATTGAATTAAGTGATAGAATATGTTACTAGTTTTAAATACAATGTACTTGGGCATAATTTTCGATAATCGTATGTCATGGAAAGATCATGCAGACAAAGTTAGTAAGAAAGTTGCAAATTGGATTAATGTATTAGGTCGTATTCGGCCTTGTATTTCACAACAAGCAGCACTATTAGTGTATAATTCGCTAATACTCCCGGTTTTAGATTATTGTGATGTGACTTGGAGCAATTTGCAGTCTAAGGATAATGTAAAATTGGGAAACTTACATCATCGAGCAGCTAAGATAGTCACCGGACTTACAACTGGAGAAATTGATATGAGCCAGCTTAATTGGGCCCCAATTGAAAACAGAAGGCTATTTCATAAAGTTCTATTGTTTTTTTAAATGTCTTAGGTCATTAGCCCCAGTATACTTATTAGGATATTTTAAAAGTCTAAGCAGCCAGCATAACCATAATACTAGGGGGAAAGATAATTTAATACTTCCGAAAGTAAAAATAAATTTTGGTAAGAATACCTTTAGATTTAGTGGTGCAAGATGTTCAACTCTTTACCTAAAGATTCTAGTGAATTAGATAACTTTTTACTGTTTTATCGACAAACTAAGAAATTGTTATTGTAAATATTTTTAGCTTCTATAGAATTATTTTAGGTAATTATTGTATTATTATCTTTCTTATTTATTTAATATTGTAATTTAATTCATTTTTATATTATGCAGGGCCCCAGAGGATACCAGCCTTTGAGCTGATTGGGCTACCCTGTTTAAATAAAGCTTATCAATCAATCAATCAATCATCATTTCCCATCTTTTCAAACGAAAGCCATTTCTCGTGGCTTTCGAGTTTCGTAATATATGCATGTATAGCGCAAAATAAAGAAAAACTGGAATACTAAAGAAAAGCAAAGTGAAGCTGATGTAAAACTGCTCCTCGATTTATATTCTGGAATTGTGTAACCATAGTTAATTTAGAATAATGAAAATCATTTATATGAGTTAATACACAAGCTTGCGTACGAAGCACGTGGTGTTCGTGGACTCGTGCTTTTGTCTTCTTGTAGATTGTGAATTTCGTTGTTATTCGTAGCTCGTAATCTCTTACAAGAGCGCTTCTTCTTATGTGTCGACGTAGCCATAAAATGGATTTTTTTCATCAATAATATGGTGAATATTTACTCGAGTAGGTTTTCTCTTCCATCCATATATTAACTATGTTCTATCTTAGCGCATATTCAAATCAGGCGCACGGCCTGATTTGAATATGACCGTGTAAAATAATGAAAGTATTGGGGCGGATCTGCTTCAAGGTATCTGAAATAGCCTCCACCGTCTTTCGTGAGGCTGTTCTTTGTCTTTCATGTAAGTAAGTATATGTTGCAAAGTAGTCATAGGTTTGTGGGCTACACGTATGTTGAGAGGCCCACGCTTAACGCATGACGCGACACCCTGCATTCACACTAATTATGACACAATGTACAGTATATATAGGCAAACGCTGACAAACACGCTTTACGTGACTCTGAAGATAACCGCCGCTGAGGCCGTCGAAATGTATGTCAGTCACCAACAAAAGTATTTCTCAAAACTACAACAACCTGGACGATCAACTTCATACATCTAATTACTTTCTTGTGTACATATGTGATTTACCTAATTGTCTCTCTTATTGAATTCCTGAGATGTTTACTAACGACACTCATTTAACAATCTCTGGTAGCTCAATAGAAAACATTTAACTTACCTTAAGTTAAAACTTGAAAATATTCACCAGTGGTTAATAGAAAATAAGTTTACTTTAAACATTGACAAAACGACTACATGTTAATTGGAACTCTTCCTTTTCTAGACTGTTTGGTAACACGTGACAAGAACAAACTAGGGACTATATAGCGTTTACAGAAAACCAACACACTGATGGACGAATATTACTGGACGAATCATCTTACAACCCAACGACAAAGCAACAACCATATAAAGACTTTGACAAGACGAGCACAACTTATTTGCGATTCACCCGAAACTCTGCGCAACGAAAACGACTATCTTCGGCGCGTGTTTCGCAGAAACAACTACGATACTAACTTTATTGAACGGAACAACTGCAATATCAACGCGACCAACAAGACCAACAGCAGTACAACCGTAACAACAACAACATCATACATTAAAGGTACATAAGAGATTATTGCACGTATTTTATGACCTTACAACATACGTGTAGCCCACAAACCTATGAGTATGACTACTTTGCGACATATACTGACTAA
This sequence comes from Chrysogorgia sp. JL179-B06, assembly GCA_035772405.1. NCBI lineage: Eukaryota > Metazoa > Cnidaria > Anthozoa > Scleralcyonacea > Chrysogorgiidae > Chrysogorgia > Chrysogorgia sp. JL179-B06. Next base: position 961,556 of record JAYKKM010000034.1, on the reverse strand, counting down.
CGTGCAAACTCATGAGTTGTAAACTCATATCTAGACAAAGTTAACTGACGACCCTCCTTCTTACAAGATGTGTGAATGGTATACGTAAGACATGCATGTGGCATAATAGAGAGAGATCCCAAAACGCAAAAACAAGAGTGTTTATCTTATTGAGGAATAAATGGAGGAGAACCAAATATTGAAACGAAAATAAAGCAGATGCATTAGTTCACGACGCTATACCCCTTAAATTAAATTACGTGAAGATGGAGAGCTTGAGAAACATAGTCAGTGTGGTGTATCTAAAGAAGGCGTTCGCCGCAGTAATCTGCAAAATAAACACAAAATAGACACATTTTAACGACACACAGGTCTCACTGATTTCCCACGTGAACTTCGGAGCAGGATAAAAATCTTCAAAAAAGTTGATTAACTGCTCTAAAAGGACACGTGAGCATGATGATGTTCCTAAACAGTCATCGATAAATCCGCCGAAGAAATCAGGCAAGGGATCTGTGCATCGTTCAAAGATCTGTTTTTCAACATAAGCAACAAATAAGTAATTAGCATAGATTGGACCCATTTTGGTGCCCATCGCTACACCACTTATTTGTTGATAATTTTCACTGAGACTAACGAAAAATTGAAAAGGGTAAACACTAGTTCTGTTCAGTGGAGTGACGTGGATGTTGAGGGTTCTAACTGAGTGCGCTAATCAAAGAAAAACTTCAGAGCTTCAAGACCATCATGATGTGGATTGACGGTGTATAAGGACTTGACGTCCATAGTGAAAATAAATTTAATTTATTGGAGCTATTCTGAAACGTAACTGGTCAAAAATGTGTAAGGCATGTTTAGTATCTTTGATATAAGAAGGTTCTTAACCAAAGGAGACAACGTTGTCTAGAAAACTGGAAATGAGCTCGGTGGGTTAATTATACAAGCGGAAAGGTTTAGTGGAAAACGGTCGGGGTCCGCGGGGTCTGTGGAAAATCCGGGGTGTGGAAAACACAGGGTCTGTGGAAAACACGGGGTGTGGAAAACACGGGGTCTGTGGAAAACACGGGGTCTGTGAAAAACACGGGGCCCTTCAGAAAAAATCTAAAAAGTCAATAAAGTGCTTTTTAAAACTGCAATTAACGCCGCCTGGACCACTTCATTGATACAAAGGCGTCAATTCCGTGAGGCATAGCCCCTAGGGGCAGTTTACTTCCAACGTTTAGACTTCCTTAACCAATTAGATGTTTAGCATATACTGACAAAGGGATAAAACATGTATTATGGTGGTTCATTTCAATATACAAAAGTTAAACAGAAAACCTGCGAAGTTTCGGTAATTAATTTTCAGTATACCCTACAATACAATTGCCCAAAAAGCAAAACGTATTATCCCTAGCCGTTCTGCATTACGTCCACTTTTTTTGCGCCGGCGGTTGGCTTTGAAAGTTTTTACTTCCGCAAAGAAATGTTTCTGAAATTGTTCAAAAACGCTTCGCCCGCGCGGGAAAACCAGACGTAAATGCGTGTTCTGTGATTTATATTTTTATCATTTAAACTTTGTAATAGCCAGAATATGAACCAGTTCCGTTAATCGTGTTGTGTGACATTATAGCTACTATGCTAAGTACGGCATGACAATTTACTATAATCAAACCGTCAAATATAAATCACAGAGCACGCAGTTACGTCTGGTTTTCCCGCGCGGGCGAAGCCTTTTTGAACAATTTCAGAAACATTTCTTTCCGGAAGTAAAAACTTTCAAAGCCAACGCCGGCGCGGAAAAGCGGACGTAATGCAGAACGGCTAGCGAAATACGTTTGCGTTTTTGGGGAATTGTATTGTAGGGTATATTGAAAATTAATTACCGAAACTTCGCATATTTTCTGTTTAACTTTTGTATATTGAAATGGACCACCATAATACATGTTTTATCCCTTTGTCACTATATGCTAAACATCTAATAGGTTAAGGAAGTTTAAAAGTTGGAAGTAAACTGCCCTAGGGGCTAGGCCTAACGGAATTGACGCCGTTGTATCAGTGAAGTGGTCCAGGCGGCGTTAATTGAAGTTTTAAAAAGTGCTATATTGACTTTTTAGATTTTTTCTGAAGGGCCCCGTGTTTTCCACAGACCCCGTATTTTCCACACCCCGGGTTTTCCACAACCCCGCGGACCCCGATCCCGTGAACCCGACCCCGTGACTCCGATCCCGTGTTTTCCACTAAACCAAGCGGAAACAATCGGCCTACCAGTATTGTCAGGTTTATGAATTTAATTAGGTAGGAAATATATGACAGCCGTTCTGGGTTTTTTTAATCAGGTTAGATGCAGAGGCAGGCAATTGAAATTATTGATGGTAGTTTTGACCGATTTTGGGGAGATTGAGTGGTATCGGAATTCAACTTAGTATAAAAGAATGTGTCACTGAGTTGGCGAAGATCTTCTTGCCGATCCAAGTCCGCTTTCCAGAAAACAACATCGCCACCTTTGTTCGCAGGTTTTATGACAACGTCATCCCGGTATCGCATTGACTTTAAAGCTATAAGGTTATGAACTTGTTTCCTGCGCGGAGGGTACATCATGGCGGCATTGTCTTACGAAAAGATCAAAGGAGGAAGAATCGCCTTCGGGAGGAGACTGAAGACGATTTCTTAGCGTTGAGTTCTTCAAAAATACCCTTATTTTTATTAAAATAGGGCTTGTTAAAAAACGCTTTGAGGCGCATGCGGCGGAAGAAAGATTCGGTGTCCTTTTTAACTGCAAATAGATCAATGGGCCCGGAGTTGGGAACAAACTTGAGACATTACGGAAGAACAGATCTCTCAGAATATGCGAATAACCGAATATCCGAACCTCACTACACATGCTTTTTTCTCAATCCCACTACAGTTTTTACTGCCCACAAATTCGACCACACAATCCGTAATACTTTTTCATGCACGTCCACCAACATCATTTCTTGCATTTCTTGCGATAAATTCCCTAAACCCTGCGTCGGTAAAACTGAGCGACTTGCTGAACATCTTAGTTCCGTGAGGAACAATGATGTTAACAAACCTGTATAGCCCGCCATTTCTCTAAGCATTTGGTTTCAGACATGAAAGTCTGTGCCATCCTTCCCATCTCAGGTGGTAACGATAACCGCAAATGCCAATAGAAGCATCTCATTTTTAAACTTGGCACCACATATCCTCATGGTCTTAACGAACGTTTTTCTTTTATTTAATTTCCTTCAAGTTTTTTTGTTATTTTAGTTTGGGAGAAACTTTTTTATTATTAGCTCATGCACTTTCATTCCTTTTCAAGTATTTGTTTCTCACCGCGGCTTTACTATCGCATAATCCCTTAAATATTGGACCTGTCATTTCTCGCTCCCCCTAAGTTTGTTTGCTGATCGACTGTAAACATAGAAAATGATTTACTTTTCCCATCTAATTAATTATTAGTTTGTTTGTCTCCCGTGCGTTTGATTGGCTACTTTCTACTTGTGACACCGTTTTGGCGTATATATATAAGCCCTATTTATTTTATTTCATCTCGTCTTAGTCTGATGAAGGGCTCCGCTCGAAACGTTAGTATTTCGTTACTAAAAATCTTGGCTCAGTTTACCACCTTTTCACTTTGCTATATATCCAAAACACTGTCTACGCAGCACTTTACAGTACTTCTTCACATAAAATAAAAAGATCCAATAAATAGCTGGGCCCTATATAGAGCAGTGTATCAAACAACTACGTAAAGAAAATAAAAGTGTTGAAGGACTTTATGAACTTTTACTTCTTGTCTGTTAAGGTGATTCCTCAGTTTTGCATTGAGCACATTTAATGCGCACATCCAATAATCAGTGTTTTTATGGCCATTATGCAACACTTTCAAAACATTCCGACTATTTTTGGACAATTTAGTGCCAAATCCAACAATGTCCGCTTATGTACTGATAGGGAAGAGTTATTAAGGGAATAAATCAATTTATTTTGCAAGAACGGTTACTCAAGTCTAGCTAATGCCTACGGCAAGTAGGTTTGTAAACTACTTGATAATGCCGGTTTAAGGCCATAGTTCTTAAAAAAGGTCGGTGATCATAATTTTTTTCCATGATAATTCTTTTCTTCTACCACTTTTACGTGTTATAACAGAAACTTAGAGAAAAATCATTTCTACAACTTAAAATATTTTACATTTTTGATAAATGTTTCTTTTGAAGAATATGGGAAACGACCTTTCTTTATCATAATAAACCCTGTTAGCTGTTTCTTTTCCCCTAAAATACTATGTTTTCTCGTGATAAAACTTATTTCAATTCATGACATTGTATAAAATTACAAGTTGCAAAAAATAAATAATTATATTTGTCAAAACGTTCAAGAAAAAGTTGTGCAATGCAGTTTTTACTCAACTCGTAACTTGGTCATAATGACGTCACCATACTTGAGTAAGAGGTGATCTGCAATATTATATATCTTCTAAACAAGGTCGGTGACCCCAACTTTTTTTTTGGTTTTAATATAAGTATGTCAATAACTTTAATACTGGGAAGTTTCAGCAAATTTTCATTTCGGAAATAATTACTAAGGAATTACCTTAATTAACTGCTCACAATCGCTAATTGGTCAAGTCCAACAAACTTATTTATGTTCTGTTTTTAGAATTGAAAATGTAGATTTACAGCGGTATTTCCATTGCAAAACATACTTCTAGAGGTTACACTACCTTAGTAGCAAGGACTCGAGAGATAAAACCCAGGTATGTATTTGGTTCGAATACCACACTAGCACGAATAGTAGGGAAGGTGTGACGTATATGTCGTTATTAGTGGGTATTAGTTTCTGATTTATGTTACTTGCGATATCATGTACAGCGATAAAAGCATGAAACAATGTTTCGGTTTGATATCTATTATGTTAAAACAAAACATAATTATTATAATATATATTATAAAACACAATATTAATTTATTATTGATATATGCCTTACCACATGATTGAGTTGTCCGTGTATCCGGAAAGGAAGAGAGGCATCGCAATTAGGTTTTTAGAATTACAGTCAACTCCCTTGCCTGCATACAATTTGTTGAAATAACAGTCTTTGTACAGACATAGTTTTGAAATATTAGGACCTGAAATAATTATGTTAGATATAATTAATGTTTAATTATGGTAATTGTTATAACGAATGGTATCTTTTGCGTTTAAAAAGTATTTCACTTTTTGACTATTTCATCCGATAATTCGTAACCACGGATACCAAATACTATAGGCATTTAATAATAACTAAATTTATTACCATATTCATTCGACTTCGTCAGACGTCCTTTTAAAGTAACTAAGAAAAATGTCACAAATACTCTCCAATCCATCGTCATGAGGTATCTTGAATAAGATGATTCTCCAAGCAACTGCATAAAGTATACACAATTAATGCAAAATTAGAATATTAAAAAATGGTTGTTTTAAGGACATATTTCGAATTCTCTAAATTTATTACTAATGTTTGCATTTGTACAAGCTATCATTTGATTATCAGACTAAAAGTACGTATACGCCACAGGTCTCACTCGATAAATGTTAATACTACAACAATATATCTTCCTAATTAATAAGACGCCCGCTATGCGTTAACTTGGGCTAGTTATGGGTTTGGGGCGTGAGGGCGGGGCCTGAGGGTGAGGGTGCTAATATCGACTGCCGTGTAGTCCCTCATCACGAGAAACCTAGCATTTCAGTCTTTCAGTATATACAGAACTCGTGACTAGGCTCTCGGCAACGGCTTCCGTAGCTTAGTGGTCAGATCACTGCACTACAGCCATATATACAGAACTCGTGACTAGGATCTCGGCAATGGCTTCCGTAGCTCAGTGGTCAGCACTGCACTAGCATCGCAGGGTCGCGGGTTCAATTAGTAGTAATATATATATATATATATATATATATATATATATATATATATATATATATATATATATATATATATATATATATATATATATATATATATATATATATATATATATATATATATATATATATATATATATATATATATATATATATATATAGGTAATATTGGGCATTTCACTCGATTGAACAACAGGTCCTCGCAACTGGTCCCGGTTAGGTCTTAAAATGTATATATTTCCACACTCGAAATTTTCCTTCACCATAAATCCTTAGTACCTGTTGTTCAATCGAGTGAAATGCCCAATATTACCTATAATATACCAGAATCTTATCCCGGCATTACCACCGTTATATACAGGACTCGTGACTAGGCTCTCGGCAACGGCTTCCGTAGCTCAGTGGTCAGAGCACTGCACTAGCATCGCAGGGTCGCGGGTTCATTTCCTGACCGGAAGGCCGCTAAGTTGCATTTTTCGCAACTGGTCCCGGTTAGGTCTTAAAATGTATATATTTCCACACTCGAAATTTTCCTTCACCATAAATCCTTAGTACCTATATATATATATATATATATATAAATATATATATATATATATATATATTTCAATGTGTTAGGGACTGGACCGAGCTCTAAGCCAATCAGAATCAAGTATGATTTGAATTGACCAATCAGAGCACAGTCCAGTCCCATATTTCCAGGAGGGTGTTGTATTTTTATGGTGTGGTCACCCTGTAAAGTGCGACCAGTGATCAAATCAGGGGGATATGCAACTGGTCGTATACAAGAGGTTCTTTAATGAATTTTGTATATTTATGTCATGAAACCTGGTGTTGTTTTACGACCAGTTTTATCGTCCTTGAGTTTTTACGACCAGAGATGAAGGTCATTCAAGGTAATCGTAGTCAAAATTTCATGAGATAGATATATCAAAAAATCAAAAAAACCTTGAGTACACGACCATCATACCTCACCCGATGTGATTTATACTTACGTGTGCCATCCAAAAAACTTCATATTATTTTTATTTGAAAAGAGAGTTGTAATGTTGAAATAAAAATAATCAAAAACCAAAAATTTGATATAGAATTAATCATAGAAATTTCCGTGACGGAGCTCTTACCTCAACGCCATCTTATGGCAGAATGACTGATATTTCCTAGTTGCGGTATTTAAAAAAATGATGTTCTCAAAAAATTTTAGATGTAATGTATCAAAACATTATTTGGTGTTTTTGCGAAGTCTTCCAAAAAGTTTTAGAGATGATATCCCGAAAAGTGTTTTAAAAAAATTTTTAGATGAAATATTGCAAAAATAATTAGATGAAATGTTATCTAAAAAAATAGATGAAATGTTATCTAAAAAAAAATAAGATGAAATATATCTAAAAAAAATAGATGAAATGTATCCCCAAAATTTTTTTAGAGATTCTGATTATGGTCGGGTATATACGGGTCTTGTTTTACGAATAATATTATTTGGGATAGATATATCGTTTAGGATCAAAATCATGGCAGAATCAGATGTTGAAGTAATAAATACTTTACATCTTAAAATGTATAAGGATGCTTATTTATTTCGTGATTGCAAGAATTCTAAGATTTATGCTGTGGTTTATATGAAAGAGGATGTTATTCATTTTGGTAAATATCGTCGAGCGTTAGTAGTAAAAGATCTCATTCCAGAATCATATATCAATACGGAACTGGGAATATCTTCAAATTATTTTCTTGCAATAATTGATCGAAAAACCGCAATCAAGTTGCAAGAACAAGTACATTTTGATTCAACTGTTACATAACGAAATATCTCCACGAACGTTTGATAAAAAAAAGAAAACAAGAACATTACTGTAATTAATCATGTAAAAAAACAACAACAATGATTCATATAAAATGTTATATTATAAAAAAAAAATTATACAAGAGAAAGAATTACTATGTCCTCGTCGTCCACGTCAGTTATTATAAACTTAACAATTTTATGCAAAAGATGAGGAACATCTTCCCCCGATAATATATATGTTTTCCAGATTCTCCATAATTGATAACTTTCAGGATTATTTCATAGTGGTGTTGTTTTACACCATCTGTTTTTACTACAGCACATTTGTTTGTTTCACATATTGTAAAAAGTTTGCAATCCTCCACAAGATATATATATTCAGGATATTCTCCATGAAGATATTCACATGAAAAATAGCGCTGTAAAGTATTTTTGGATTTGTCAAAAAGGTTATACTATTAGCACACATACTATAATAATCTAATACGGACATTGTTTTTTTCAGTAATGATAACGTTTTTATTTTAAGCACCTTAATATTATATATTTATCTCAGAAAAGATATATTTAAAAAAAAAATCAACAGATATAACAGTATAAATAGACGGGTTTTCGTTTTTTATAAAGCATTGCTTGTAAGTCGCGTACTCTACTTCAGTTAAAAAAATGAGGGTAGGAGTTGTATAAAAAAATCGAAAACGAAAATAAAAAATAAAAAAAAAGAATACGAAAACGACGACGTTCTAAAAAAATTCAAAAAGGAGGGGATATCAACAAAAAAGATCATGAGTTTTATGAATTTTGGAAATGGTAGACTGCATTAAAATAATTTTATCAATCCAAATAATTTTTTTTCCAATCTTCGTATTCTATCATCACATTCACATGGATCAACTATTTTACTATAAATAAGTCGTCCGTAATTCTTTTAAAAAAATAACAATAATGATGGTTTACAAAGCATTCTTTACATATGTAATGCATGAAAAATGATAGAAGTACTTCACAATAACAGAAATCACAATATACCATCTTGAAAACTTGTTTTAATTTGACTTCTTGTTTTGTGAAAATTTTATAGTTTGCAACCCACTTTTATAGATTTTTGGAAAACGTTTTTAAAAAAATTAAGGGGGCTATAAAAGCATGGTATCAAATGTATTTTTGATTATTTTCAACACGTGGCTGCGATCACATATTGATTTTAGAGAAGGTGAATCTTATGATTATCTTACAATCTATTATCATGCTAAACCCATACAATTAGTAAACTACGAACATGTGGATCCCTCGTGTTTAAGAGCGGGATATTATTTATATCTGAAGGATCGTCAGGGACCTCGATATTTCAAAATGTTATTAGTAGAGACGTTTGGGATTGGACTGAGGGATGATTTACAGAACCTCTTACCATCATTGAAGGGAAAATATATAAATATTAAAAATAATAGTGTAGAATTAGCTAACTCAACATTTTTATTAAACATTAAACCTTGCTGTTTTATTAACGGTAGAGGGAAACAAATTTTTTGGTCTTTGTAATATGTTTTTAAAATAATAAGCTTTTGATACAAAGGTAGAAACAGAAAAATATCGAGTTTTAATTTTGGTAAAAAAATTTATTACAAGAAAATTAATAATTTTAAGAAGTAATTTGTTGTGGAATTATTGAGTAAACATTATTTATTAGTTTAATTTTTTTTTACAAGAGATGATCACTCTTAGTATCAATAATTGTTTTTAGGGTTATTCCCTTCTCTTCAAGTAATCCTTTTTTTGTAATAACTTTCAGAGTTAGTTCGTAGACTTGAGGTGGAGAACAAAATGGGGGATTACATTCTTTACATAGTGTAGCAGGTTTACAATCCTCTACCAAATACGTATAGTTAGGAAAGTTTTTTGAAGAAAATGACATGAATAATAACGAGGAGTATAGTCATAATATGCTACACCCCTATAATTGACACAGGTAACGAGAGAGGGTGTTGCCATCTTGTTCTATAAATCAATATGATTAAATCAAATGTTTAATCTTATATATATAATAAATAAAAAAGGAAAAACACGATACGAATTTTTTTTAAAAAAAAGTTTTTATTGATTATATGCTACAGCTTTCATGAAATTATTAGAATCTATTATTAGTTTAATTTCTTTTTGTAAAAGATCAGAAGCATCATAGTCAACAATTGTTGTTATGTATTCACCCAGACATGAACAATTCCATTCATAATTTTCATGTTCATGTTTCTTTTTAACTTCCAGGCAAATAATATGGTTGAGGAGGGAGTATAGCACCAATACATTTATCACCAATACATTCGCAATTTACCGTATGTTTACATTTCTTTACAACATAGGTAAAGTGGTGTAATTCTTTTGCTAGAAAACGACTTGCATAATAGTTATTTTCATCTTCAAAGTAGGGGTTAAAATCATCAGCAGTTATTATTTTATATCTTTTTTCGTTATGTTCATCACAATCACGATAGGGAACATGTGAATTTGACATCATTCACAATAACGTTTAACATTTCGGTAACCCGTTTATATATGATTTTTTATTAAAAAATATAAAAAGAAAAAAATCAAAATTAAAAAACCGATATTCTAAAATTAAAAATATATAAAAAAAAAATCAAAAGAAATTTTATTAGGATATAAATAAAAATGTAACAAAATGGTTTTACAAAATATCATGGAATCCGTGGAAACAGTAGATCCACGATATAATAGATTATTTTATTCAAAATATCCCTGTGGACAATGTCTTAACGGAAATGTGTGGGGAAGTGTGTGCGAATTATACACCGTGGAAAAAAAACGGCGTTGTAGATTAAAGAGATGGTTGTTAACGAAGATTTGTTGTTAAAAGATTTAAAGAGGAAAGTATAAATAAGAGTAAAAAAAAATTGTTTTATATTTGTTAGACTATGGAACGTATAGAAACAGCAGATGAACGATTTGAAAGATTATATTATAACAAACATCCATGTGGAAGATGTATTAACACACGTCCGTGTGCGATTCATTCAGATGAATTAAAACTTTCTAGACTAAACAGTTTTAAACGTTGGGTGTTGAAGAAGTTAAATATACGGTGGAAATATACAGTGAATGTTTCAGTGGAAATAGGTCACGAATAGAAGAAAAGACGTTGAAATTTTTTTTTTTAAAGATTTAAATGGCTGTACGAGACCGTGATTTTGATGAAATTCTTTATCCCGACATTCAATATTTATTACACTCTGAATTGTTTGAGATAGAAAAAACACAAGATTCAACGTTTTATTTTTTGGAATGGAGAGAGCACCCCTATCAGCTTAGATGTGCTAATTCTGATTATAAATATTTAACATTTATGTGGAAGATAAAAACGAACAATCTATATTTCGGAAAAGATATGGTGGAAAAAGATATTATAGATTTTTAATAACCGGTTTTAGCGGCGATATATTTTATTACCCCTTGAAAACCACAGAAAATTTATTTCATTGCTTACAGAACAATGATAAGTATCATTATACATATTTTGTACAAAATTTAACCTTTGAAAGAAAATGCTTATCTTATACAATGGGTTTTGGAAAAGAAAGTTTAGTAAGCAAATTTAAACACATACAGCACCATAAAGGTGATTTAATCTTGTTTTATATATTTATTTGTTAATGGTAGCACCTAGTTTTTTCAATTATTATGTTTATAGTGGTTCAACTAAAAATCTTATCATGATCACTTTATGTTTTATATTTTATTGTCGTGAACATAACCCTATAGGAAGTTTACTCAATAGACAAAAAAGGTCTTAAAAAATATACAGTGAATGTTTCAGTGGAAATAGGTCACGAATAGAAGAAAAGACGTTGAAATTTTTTTTTTTAAAGATTTAAATGGCTGTACGAGACCGTGATTTTGATGAAATTCTTTATCCCGACATTCAATATTTATTACACTCTGAATTGTTTGAGATAGAAAAAACACAAGATTCAACGTTTTATTTTTTGGAATGGAGAGAGCACCCCTATCAGCTTAGATGTGCTAATTCTGATTATAAATATTTAACATTTATGTGGAAGATAAAAACGAATAATCTATATTTCGGAAAAGATATGGTGGAAAAAGATATTATAGATTTTTAATAACCGGTTTTAGCGGCGATATATTTTATTACCCCTTGAAAACCACAGAAAATTTATTTCATTGCTTACACAACAATGATAAGTATCATTATACATATTTTGTACAAAATTTAACCTTTGAAAGAAAATGCTTATCTTATACAATGGGTTTTGGAAAAGAAAGTTTAGTAAGCAAATTTAAACACATACAGCACCATAAAGGTGATTTAATCTTGTTTTATATATTTATTTGTTAATGGTAGCACCTAGTTTTTTCAATTATTATGTTTATAGTGGTTCAACTAAAAATCTTATCATGATCACTTTATGTTTTATATTTTATTGTCGTGAACATAACCCTATAGGAAGTTTACTCAATAGACAAAAAAGGTCTTTCTGAAAAAAATATTAGATATGATTTTTGGGATTTTATATATTATAAAAAAGGGTAAAGTATCCTTTGATAAATATCGGTATAAAAATTGTGAGTGTAAAAGTTATTTTTTTGAGTTTGATCCTTTGAATATAAAGTATTTTAAACAAAAGCAATTACGATTTAATTGAAAATCACACCCTACTACCCATGGATGTTACGCGACTAAAAGATTATGGGGTATATTCGGGAGAATTTAAGTATAAAGAGAAAATATTTGCACATGTAATAATGCTTGATGAAGATATAAAAGATTTATTCAGTATGATAAGAAATTATATACAAACAACATTGAATTATAATTTAATTTCAAAAAATCCTATATATGAAAACGAACTGACTGAACCGAATGTTAATTGGGATATTTTTTATAAAAGTATTAGTGAACAAAAGTGTATGTAAAAAAAATGGAATTAAAAGACTGTATAAAATTTAAAGTGTTTGCGTATGATGTTATACGAATGGAAGAAGACGAAGAAAATGAAAAAGGGTTTTGGATGAAATGTGGGAGATTTTGCTTTGCCCTTCGAAAATTTTATATGGAAAAAAAGGAAAAATGGAAAATAAGTGAATGTTGTAAAACTATTCATGAAATATCTATGTTCCATTTAACGAATGCTGGAAATTACAGTAAAAAAAAGATTTGTTTGATTTCATGAAGGGGTTGATCTTTATATATTCAACAATATATGGAACATTTAGATGAATTTTACGTATAAAACTATAAAAGAAAAAAAATATCAGTTTTGATTTATTTTATTTTTGAAACCATTCATCCTTTTTCCGATGGAAATGGGAGAATAGGGAAATCACTTGTTGAATTTCTAGAAAATAAAATAGAATGTAAAATAAAAACAAAAAAACAACATAGAAAGTTATGTAAAATTTTAGGAGTTATGCAAAGAAAACAAAATAGTTTATTTGATATAAAATGTTGTAATCAATTATACACGTTATTAGTGTAATAAAATCTTTTTTTATTTCACAGTTTGGTACAAATATATTATAACAAAAATATTTTAATGTATACTCGTAGAGTACATTCCAAAAACAGCATTAGACCCACAGTATATATGCACCATCCCGTACAACTCATTTTGATGGAATACATTTTTTTTATTATGAATTACTCTATAGTGTACATATTTTTTATTTCATTAATAAAACAAAATTGTGAGGAGGGTACAAATAAGCACTGTCCCTACAGTGATTCATCATTTACCCTTCACTCAGGAACAGATTAATTCAGAGATGGTGGAACTTTATGCGAAACAACAGCATGACCATTTTTATAAAATGCAATCGTATACAGATTTGTCTGCAAAAATAATAGCACAAAAAAAAATCAACGGTAATGCTATTCTCGCAAAAGTATGCCCCACAAATAAAAGATGTGACAAGTACCTATTCAATAGCGTTGTTGAAGTGAAAAGTGATCATATTTGTTTTGTTGACAAACTTTATAGTTAATTTGTAACCGTTTGAACTTTGATTGACATTTGACTGTCGTATACGGGTAGATGATTTTGTGATCGTTGCTGACAACAATGCAATAAGAGGCAAGTGGAACATTGGACGAGTCACACATGCTCCAATAAAAACAGTTAAGGTACGTAGCCATCGCTGTCCTTTTGTTAACCAGGACATAAAGGATCTCATGAAGACCAGAGACCAGCTACACCGCCGATACTTACAGAGCCGGGACGATCTTGATTGGAGTAATTTTAAAAACTCTCGGAATGCAGTTAAGAAAATACTAAGAGATTCAGAAAGAAACTATTTTTTGGAAGAAGTTCAGCGACATAAAAACAACCCAGGCCCTCTTTGGAAAATAATCAATCAAGCTATCCCATCAAAAATGCAAGAGAAATATACGTATACCAAGGCACCAAAGATTGTAGCAGACGAGTTTAATCAATTGTTCTCGTGTGTGGGCAAGAACACAGCAAATGCGTCAATCCGCTTGGCAGAAGAGAACAACATTACCATTCAGGAAATACCTTTAGAGCCTATTTATATACCCTCTGAAGACCCTTTCTCGTTTCGAACGATAACCAGCGATGAAGTATGCCAATTTGTCTCATCGCTGCCACTGAACAAGTCTCCTGGGCCAGATAAGATAAATGCTCGAGTCATCAAAGACTGCCTCCCTGTTATTCTAGGACCGCTAACAGAAATTATTAACTGCTCCCTACGCACTTTCACATTTCCAGCTGCGTGGAAGGAAGCGGAAGTGACTCCCTTAGTTAAAGAAGGAGACCATGAAATAGCGTCGAACAACCGCCCGATATCTCTTCTCACCGTTGCTTCCAAGGTATGCGAAAGAATTGTACTCGAACAATTTAGCTCTTATCTCGCAAGTAAGAATCTGCTCTCTCCTCACCAAAGCGGGGATAAAAAGCTCCACTCCACCGAGACCTTGAACATTTTTATCACAGACTCCATACTAGAGGCTATGGATAAAAAGAAACTCACTGCTTTGGTATTATTAGATCTCTCAAAAAGCTTTCGATAGTATCAACCATCACAGATTATTACAAAAACTAGCGAACATTGGTGCCTCCCCAGCAACAGTGAAGTGGTTCAAAAGCTATTTGTCCGGTCGCTCTCAATCGACCCGAATCAACTCCACACTATCCGACCCAATATCAATTACCCATGGAGTACCTCAAGGTGCGATACTCTCGCCGCTACTGTTCTGCATATATCTAAATGACCTGCCCAGTGTATCACAGAACTCTAGCCTTGAATCATACGTGGATGACTCAAAAGTTCTCCTGTCATTTCCTTTATGTGAGATAGACACAGCCATTAAAAATCTAGAGCAAGATCTACATAGTGTAGCAATTTGGTGCTGTGAAAACTACCTCCTAATCAACCCCGAAAAAACTAAATACCTTATAATTGGAACTAGACAGCTGATGAGTAAACTACCTGCAAATATATCGGTCAATTTTTTGGGAAAATCCCTCAAGCCAGCGGTTTCTGCAAAAGATTTGGGTGTCACATTGGACAGCCACCTAACATATGACAAACACATCTCACAACTCGTTTCTTCGTGTATGAACAAATTATGCCAGATCAATCGTGCTAAAAACAGTTTCGACACAAAGACTTTGTCTGAAATTATTACATCGTTAGTTGTCAGCAAAATGCTCTATTGTTCCACGGTGTGGTCGAATACGCCTGCTTCTAACGTAAAGAAAGTTCAGTCGATCCAGAACTTTGCATGCAAGATCGTTACAAAGTCCAGAAAATATGACCACGTCAGTGCGCTGCTACGTCAATTAAACTGGCTACCAGTTGATAAACTACTGTACTTCAGAGACGCTGTTATGACCTACAAGTGCATAAATAACCTCGCACCCGACTATCTGTGTAGTAAATTGAAGAAAAGGTCATCAATCCACAACCGCAGTACTCGTAAATGTGACTCTCTAGAGATACCATTCAATAAAACTGCAACTGGCCAGCGATCGTTTGCCTATAGAGCTGTCAATATCTGGAACAACTTAGATAAAGACCTAAAAGATAGCTCTTCCCTTCAAACATTTAAAACAGCGCTTAAGAAACTCTTGGTTGCCAAAGAAAACTTTTAACACGTCATCATTACACGGTACAAACTTAATGTTTGTACTGTACATTGTCTAAAATAGCTTTGTAACTTACTTGTTTCTCTTTGTTATCTTAATTTGTAAACACTACATAGTTTTAAATTTTAAAATTTGTAAATAATTTCTGAAAAGCCCCTTTAGGGGAGAAATTTATTAAATATCTATCTATCTATCTATGTTTACCCTGGAATAGACGGCAAAGTGAGAAATGTTAAAGTGAAAACAGCTTCCGGCGAGTATTCAAGACCAATCACGAAGGTTGCAGTCATCCATCCAGCAGAGGGCTACACAGAAGAATGAAAAATAAAGCCTGTTTCTTCATTGAGAGGGGAGGATGTTTTGTTGACAAACTTTATAGTTAATTTGTAACCGTTTGAACTTAGATTGACATTTGACTGTCGTAATAATTAGAGCAGTAGAGGATAATATTTCAGTTGCTAACCATGTGATAAGTGAATAAGAACAGAAGTTTGATTTACAAGTATATTTTCCCGTGTGTCTAAAGAGCTAACCTGTAATCTCTGTTACTACGATAAGTGTGCTGTAAACGTGGAAACCCGCCACAAAAGTAAGTACTTTATAATTACTGTAATAAGAGTTTTGGTCTTAATATGGCATAATTATAGTCATAGATATCGACGAGTTTGTAATAGGTATTATTATTATTATTTTGTATAGATCGAATAAAAACTATTTACATTATACGATTGTGTGTTTCTACGTTTCACACCGGTCAAGATCTCCGCCTGACCAATATTCCTTCATTGTTGAATGTTCTTAATAAGATCAACATTCAAGAGAAATCGGCGCAAATATTTTTTGAAGTGGTAAGATTTGAGAATTGGAAAAAGCAAGCATGCCGTTTGGTTGTTCGTACAGACGCGTGGGGTGGTTTGGAAATTTGTTATCAACATCAAGATAACGAATTACCTGATGATGCAATGGAATTTGACGATGATCCAACACCAACAACCAGCAACAACAATTTCATATTAAAAAGAAAGATTCCTTGGGTGAATATATTATTGCCCTAAGAAAGTATAATCATGCTACAGGCCATAAATCCCCACCTACCACAGTCAAAAAACGAGTATTGAAGAAAAAGAAACACTTATCACACTCAATTTTGACGACGACGTCGATGACGACGACAACGATGTCGAAAAGATTAAAAAAATAAAAGTAGAAAGTGATGATGAGGTTTGTTTACCCAACATTTTAAACCCAACAGTACTTTCAGAAATTTTTTATTATCGTTTAAAATGTTGTAAAAATATACAAGATACATTATGTTTATATGGTAATACTATAAATAAAGAGTTAGCATGTAAAAATATAGAAGTAGATTTTATGGGGATATTACGCGATAAAGAACTCGTTGATGCACTTCTCATCAACGAAGAATATTATACTTATTTTATTTCTTTATTTTAGAAATGAATAAAAAGAAAAAAACTAAATTTTCTGCTTTTGTGGTTGTTCTAACGGCCTGAAAATAACAATATACCTTAAGCTAACGATACATGGACGATGGTCAAGCTCACATCCTCATCGGTTGCCTGTATCAATCTCCCTTCGTCATTGACTAAGCTATTGTAAACTAATAAAACATTCACTTACTTTGACGTATTTATTATTCCTAAGCTCAAATAATATTTGGTCCCGAATTGCCGCATTCTACAGTGTACGCCATAGTAATCTTGACAAAGTTGTGTTAGCATTTGGCCAAATAGACAGTAACCATAAGAGCGATGCGATCAGCGGATGTCGCTATAGCGTCGCCTATGATCGATCTATCTCTTGAGACATAAAAGTTCTCATTTAGTTACAGCGCTATTATTCCCACAGCGTTTAAATTTTCTTCATTTTACAGTCTTTAGAGAGATCTACACAGGGGGTATCAGGCATGTCTATTTCCAAACTAGTTCCCAGACTATTTCCTGTGAATTCTCGAGGGAATACAAGCCTGTTCGCAGGCTATATCACGCGAGTTCGTAAACAATATTGGCGGACGAAATTCTAGTAGTTAAGCAATACGCGGGAACGTGAAAATGTCGGAGATTCTTGATGAATACATCTCGATGGATGGTTTATCGTGAACAGAAATTGCCAACTTATGGATGACTTACTTCGTAGAATGTCCAGCACCGCGAAATCAACCTACCGAAGTGCACTGAGCGACGGAAGCGAGGTGTACAAAAAGCTATTTTATGTTCAGAAAGCTATTATTAGTGAACTACCGCTGATTGAGAACGGCGGCGCAAAAGTCCCAAATTTCTGGTGATGGTAACATAACTCTGTATGTCGACCAAAACGCCACAAGTTACGTCGGTTTTATTATGTCAGACAACAAAGAATGCTTATCTTTGTTGGCATACAACATCTTTCTTGTTTCTATGAAACCTTAAAACCTGGGATAGCAATGGGGAAAGCACTGGCTGGTGGGGGAGTAAAAAGAAAACAAAATACTCGAAAGAGGTAAAAGAATCGAGACCTGGTTGCATGTCAGATTGGGTTGCCAAAGTAGAATAATGTCATGTGCTTCCTATTTATCAATGCGCAGACTTGTTCTGTTTATTGCTTTATTTTTGTTTTTACGTTTACACAAAACTCAAGAAAACGTCTTAAATCAATTCTATGACAAGAAGGATGGAATTTGAGTATTACCTTTGCATGGAAACGACCAATACAAGCTGGTTTGTCCCGAGCTCGTGGTTTGAAGAGTGGTTTCTTCAGGTGTGATTCAGGTCGAAAGAAGACCTTGACAACAAAGCTGTTCATCTCCCTTCTACTTCTGTGTAGTGACATTCATCTAAATGCAGGCCCTTGCAAGTACCCTTGCCGTATTTGCGGAAAACCAGTCAAAGTCAACCAAAAGGGCATTCAATGTGATTTCTGTGTGATATCTGGTACCACAAAAGATGCTTGAACATGAATACTATTATCTACGATGATATTATTTTCGAGCTCTCTGTTTGATTCCCTTATTGATATAAATCAAGTAAATCAGTATTCTCCATTGACTAATTCACCTAACTCCACCATTGGTCCTCCTTCACAAGCCTCATCTCCAAGTACAAACCATCATGGCCGCCATAAAAATAAGAAATTATCCATCCTAATTATGAACTGTCAGACTGTTATGGCAAAGAATCAACATATTGCACAATTGGTAGGAGACATCATGCCTGACATCATAATTAGTACAGAAACCTGGTTGACACCTGCTCATAACAATGGGGAGATTTTAATATCTGACTCGTATACAATTGAGAGAATAGATAAGATAACAGATCCACAAGGTGGAAATCCATCACTAGGGAATATGATCTGGAATCAGATTGTGAAATCCTTTAGTGCAAACTGAAGTTAACTTGTAGTAAAACTCTCCATGTAGGAGCTTACTACAGAGCCCATGATCATGATGAATTGGCCCTACTATAACTTGAAAAATCTCTCTCCATGGTAAAGAACAACCATCACATACTCCTATAGGTGGAGATTTCAACTTCCCAGGATGGGACTGGAGCAATCATGTAGTTAAACATTGTAACACCCCACTCTTAACCACCAGTTTGGAGATATTTCGGATGATAGGGGACTTGTACAACTTGTTGAAGTACCAACAAGACATCAAAACATCTTAGACTTAGTCTTAGCTCTATCAAACAATCCAGGCAGTATCAAGGACGTCTGTGTTTTTCCAGTAGCTTCTGACCATGATTCCCCCTTATTAAAATGGATCTTCAACCAAGCAAACGCCTAGAGAAATCCCACTCTATAACAGAGCAAGTTGGGATAGCTTTGCTGAAGATCTATCTAGAGTTATATATGAAGTAAAAAATAACTAATCAGAAAATGAACTCTGGTTAAGACTGAAAACAGCCATAAATGAGGGGATTAAAAAGCACATACCACATAAAAGATGCAAGTCTAAGGACAACGACCATGGTTAACACCTGACATCACAAAACTGATAAAGAAAAGGAACAAACTATCTGTTAAGAGAAAAGCCATATTAAAATCTCAAAGACATGAGACTGAACTAACCAAGATCTCAAAGAGAATAAGGGGAATGAAGATAGATATCCAAAGAGAGATGAGACAAGCATATTGGGATTACGGCGAATCTCTAATGACACCGATGGAGGATAACAGCAATGATAAATCAGGACTGAAACGGTTTTTGACATTTGTTAAGCATAGAAGATCTGATGATACAGTAGGAATTACTTCACTAGATTACAATGGCACAGAAGTATTCACACCTAGAAAGCTAGCTAACCTTTTGAACAAGCAGTTTCAATCAGTCTTCAGGAATGAAACACATGTACCACAATATCTCTTGCTACCTACCTCACCCAACCTTAGCATGCCTGACTTTGAAATAACTGTGCAAGTAGTTATGAAATTGCTGCAAAAATTTCAGATACATAAAGCATCTGGCCCAGACAATATTCGATCAAGGATCCTTAAGGAACTGTTGTACAACCATAGCTCCAATTTTGACTGACGTTTACAAGAGATCATATGAGACTGGTGAGTTACCTGATGACTGGAAAACAGCATATGTTACTCCTGTGTTTAAATAAGGCAAAATATCTGATGTAACAAATTATAGACCAATATCACTAACATGTATTGCTTGCAAGATGATGGAACATATCCTTGTAAGTGGCATAATGAAGCATGCTCAGAGAAACAACATCAGTAGGTATCCCCCCCATCCACCGCCACAAAGGGATGCCGCCTCATTAAAAAAGTCATTAAGAAGTGAAACAATGGTGCATGTTCGGTCAACAGGCGGATCACTTTTGGGTGATTAACGGATAGAATAGTACACTAACTTGAACCTCATTGGTGAATTTTCAGTCGGACCTCTGCGAAGACATCTCCGTCTTCTTCGCGCGTTTTTTTTATCCGAGGCAGAACAAAGAGCGTTGCGTACAAAAAGTAATTAGTATTGTTAGTGTGACGAACGCGTGGCGAACGGAATTACTTAATTAGTATTCAAGGGGCTCTGTGTGTTAAGAACGAAAGTAACTAGTATGGTAATCATCGAGTATATAAGCGACAAACAGAGTGAGAGTCAGTACTTTGCCTACAGTGTTTCGCTTTTTTCGGTGCTTAATGCCAAGTGTGGAACTCGAACGCATGAATTACAAAATAAGGTTTCTTGGCAGAAAAAGTATAATTGAACGGCTTTACTTCATAGAGAACGACCGAGTGAGGAGTTCGAACGATGATATAAAGCGGACTAACTAAACTTAACAGCTTGAATAAATTTGTCTACCTGCTCATAGATAAAAGCGTGGGAGCCATTAAGCGTAATTAAAGGTTACATGCAATTCCACAGACAAAAGAGGGCACACATATTTCGATAAACACATCAAATAAATAGTATACAATATTGAGTTTATGAGATTTTTATTTCAAGTTATAAATACTAATAAGGCCTACTTCTAAGGGAATATCTAGGCGTTTTAATTTTAAAAGTTTTTCGATATTCTTCCTGGTCTTCAGGCGTTAATGTTGCCACATTTTGTTCTGTCATCGGTAAATATTTTGATCTAGTCATCGATAGATGGTGTTCATATTCACCTCTTTCTTCAGGGGTCATCCTTGCTAAATCGCTCTTTTTCCAATCGGAAGAACTTTCCCAATTATTAAAGAAGTTTCGTTTAAGCTTTGGTTGTTCTGTCGAAACTGTAGTTGGTGGTGTCAAAAAATAGTGTTTAGGTGTAGTAGGAACCTGGTGAGGATCGGACGGGAGGTATTCTGTAGAATCATATTGCGTTGGAGTCTTTGGGATATTGCTTTCAGTTTGAAGATTATTTTGAACTGGAACCTGGTCGTGGAGTTGATTTTGGAAGGACAGAAAACGTTTAAGCTCATTAGAGTAGAGTATATTCTTCACATCTGGTGTTAACTGAGGCGTCTGTATAATATTATGCATCTGTTCACCCGAGTTGTACATAGCGTTGAGGATGGGCGATTGTTGATACGATAGCTTTCGAATATAACGGTTTAGGTTTTGTTGGTCAGCGGTATTTTCGTAGGACATCACGTTCGATTTCAGTTGATATTGGTCACCGGTGATAGGTGGTTGTTCATATGACCGCTTTCGAATATAATGGTCCATGTCTAGTTGACCAGTGGTATTTTCATCTGGTAGCACATTCGTTTTTAATCGATGTTGATCATCGGTAGTCGGTTTTAGATCAAGCATGAGATATCCGTGTGGACGCTTTGTCGCTTCCTCGTAACTTTTCATAAACTCTTGAACATGGCCAGGGTTAACTTGTCGTGCTAAGACTGAGATTTGTTGCTTGTCCCGTGGAGATTTGAACAGTACGATATAGTGGGCGTTGAGGCTGATATTTCTGGTTTCTTTGCCTTGATGAAATATATTTTGAACAATATAGATCACAGACAGATTCCGATGATGACTTCCTTTTGTGAATAAATCGGCAATACGTTTATCGTCCCCTGACTGAGCCATAACATCGTCGAGAACGATGAGGCTGCGTTCAGAGACATCTAAGAAGTTCTTTTCGGCAATGTCGTCATGTATTCCTTCATTGAGTTCAATGCCTGCCCTTACGAAATTGTAACATATTTAAAACATATTTAAATATGTTTAAAATATGTTTCAATACTCGTAGTTAAATTGGAAACATGTTTAAAACATCTTGCTCTATTTTTGTCAAAAGTTGGATATGTTTTAAACATGTTCCGCAGATATGTTTTAAACATGTCACCATGAGATATGTTTTAAACATATTGCGTCACTAAGACTTGGTCTTGCATTATTGAGTTATATATAGCTTTCAATACTGTTTTAATTAAATCAATGTTTTGCATAAATTGGTAGATATATCATTAAAATTTTGAAATCCAAATACATAGTCCCTCCAATTACAGTAGATGCAAGAACCTCGCGCATTAGCCAAAAAATAAGCTGAAAAGTTTATAATGATATTAATAGAACTGCATTCATTAATATATTAATGTTTTTCTTCTCGTCTTTATCTTTATGAAGTCTTTTATTCACTGCCCGCAAAGGATTGTAGGAAAATCGACAAGTCGCCAAGCTTTTAGTAATGAAAAACAACTGAATAGCTGATTTCACTAATATCATAAAAGAAATTGAATGCATCATTGTCTTTATATATGCAGGTTGTCTACACACCAAATCTGTCCAACATTACACCAATATCCTCTTCTAAAATAGTAGCTCTGAACATGCTATGAAAATGCCGACCGGACTTTATTCCCTAACATAGCACGTGATCAGAGTGACACGTGATGTTATGGCGCGCAATAATTCGTATTCGTCACTTCGCGATTTTACATGTTCTGCGTCCGAAGAGAAGCTCGCGTATCTTTATAACTTTATTTGACGTATGAAACCTATCTAGAAGCGAGATGAAATACGCATTGATCCACTAGACTTCTACCAACTAGACGACTATCCTTACTGAAGATTTTGTTCGCGATTATGCTCGTTATTCCGAAGAAAGAAGGCATGGAATTCATGATCACTGTTGTTTTGGCAAAGCAGTGGTCAAACGGTCAAACCGCCTAAAGGTGACTGGAAAGCGTATCTGGGGCGCGTAATTGCTGCGAGACTGGTGAGTTGTATATCATTTGTTCATGACTTTGGCGATAATCTACTTCTCTCTTAATGTTTAATAATACTTATATTTGTATTTCATAATTGCGAATCGCCATAAATTTTGGACGCCATTGATATATTCGTCGAGTGAGCACTGAGTCGCTGTTCGTATAAACCGGGATGAAACATTTATATTGATCAGCTTTAGTCAATTGCTCATAAGACCTTTGTAAGTTTGCTGAAAAAGGTCTTATGAGCCAGTTAAGCCCCTGAAGGCTGAAGGAAAATGCACCAATATTACTGTACTGTTTATTATATTAAATCTTGCTCTTCATGAAAGCAATTTATAAACTGATTTAATTCTAAGAGAAACTGGTTGCTAGTTGGAACTTAGTTATGACAATGTTGAAGTTATAGCTAGTGAAGGAAAACTTTGAGTGTGAAGATCCAACTGAGATGGGTTGTGAAAAATATAAATTCAAGGCAATTAAGGCAACAAGTTCAGTATTATATGATGGTGGTAATTCGTGGTATTATGCCATTATGAAGTGAATGGATATTTTACTGAGAATATTTGGCATTTACACTACATTAATTGGATGACATATATATTAACGTTATAGTGAAGGAAAATTGTAAGTGTGATAAACCGACTGGAACCAGTTGCGAAAAATGCAACTACAAGACTAGCCTGTGTCACACCCCTGACTCGTCTCGGTAAGAGTAAGTACGAGAACTTACTAAGTTATCATTTATGTTTAAAACCATCAGGAGCCACCTTAATTGAGTGCCAAATATTCTCAGTAATAAACCCATTCACTTCATTGGTATTTCCACTATGGTCGTGCAGGTATATACTGAACTTGTAGCCAAGCTCCCATAGCTCAGTCGGTTAGTGTGCTGGTGTACTGTATATTGCCAGGGTTGCAGGGTTCAATTCCCAGTATTATCTACAGTGTTTGAATTAGTTGGGGAAATATTTGTATTTCCCCCTGCACCATAATTTAGAGAGTGAGATTTTATATTATACAGTATATCTGTCAAGTTTTTGCATGGCATATTGAATATGTAGTTTCTTGTGACCGATACAATGTGCTATTTGCACATCAGAGTGCCGATAGCTTACTTTAGGACTTTCCTTGGAAAAAATATGTGTTGTTATGTGTTTAAATTTTAACAATAAGAGACCTATTATTCCTCTCTCAAAAAGTCCCCTCAAGTCTTTAATAATACCAGGTTTTTGTTGAAATCTAAATTTAGAGTGTACGTACTATAACACCAAAGCCATTGGATAATTATCATTCAATGGCATCAAGACAACCAACTTAAACTAGTGGTCGACTATCACCAATGCTGATTCTAATTGGCTATGCTACTATAGGTCTATTTGTAATAGACCACAAAAAGTGATACGCACCGGTTTTGAAAATCAAAACAATGCAGAAACTTTGCGGTTTGTCTTTATTTTCATATTTTAAGTTTGACTGACTAGTTTGTTGATACTAAAATAATTAACTTGTGATGAGCGTTAGATAACTTTGCTTGCATAGAACACTTGTGCCTTATTGTCTAATTGTTAAATTGACTACTATGTTCATCTGCCTAATGTATCACTATATATCTGGACTATAGGTCAATGTTATAGGTCAAGCGAGGGGTTGATTCTGCATTCTCATCTCTAAACTTCTCTTTCATTATTTCCTTTCAAATGAAAAAGTAATTAATAAAAGCAAGTATTTAGGGCTACAGTACTGTACCTCTTCACTTGAATTTTTTACAAATACCTCTAGAAATATCTCTTTTATAGGACTACCGTATATCCCTCTTATTAATATTTTCAAATTTATATATTTCTTTATTTTCAGCTCATGTCCTGAAGCACTTCTCTAACATGTTATTGAAACAAAACATTGATAATATTACTGTAAATTTCGTGTTTTTATGTTGATTGAATTTTTAGTGAAAATTGATAGAAACACCACGTTTAGTTATTTCTTGCAAAGCTCTTAGTCTTTGACACTGACTCATGCCTTCATTAGACCTATAATTCCTCTGATGAATTAGGACAGAGTAACTAGGTCCACAGCTTAGCAGGATATAAATAAATATAGTGTTTCAACCAAATGTTGTTACTTAGTTTTAAATGGGCTTTTAGTGAAATATGTGTGAGTTACTAAAACAAGATGTTAACCTGGGCCAGTTGTTTGCATGTCCATTAATTGGGCATGATAATATCATGTTTACCTTGATTAGGACCTATAATATACTATTGAGAAATATTTTTTATGTAGATTTCAAAACCTACCAGTATGTTGTTGACATATTTAGTTAATAAATTATCGAACTTCTATTTTACACAATCTCTATTTTTGTTTCTGTGTATATGCATGTATCATTCAGGAATCATTCAGAGAACATTGTTAATTTGCACAACTTGTCAATGAGTAGAATGAACCTCATAAAGGGTAGCAATGACTCTTTAAAGGAGTAGAAATGACCCAAAAATGAAATGACCCACTTTTTGATTATATAAACAGACATTTACTAATTTAACCAACATCATTGCAGTCAGCTAGCAAACATATATTGCACTTGAAGAATTGTCTACAAATATAAATATGTTACTTTCTAATTCTCTTTTAGACCTTTTTCTTGAATTGTTTTTATGCACTTAGTTTCTATTGAGAATATTAATTTTGCAATTTATTATAGTATTTAGATTATAATAAGTAAACTTATGTGCATATTGTAATTGTATATATTTTACAACAGCGATATATGTTTAAAATATGTAATTGAGAATATGTTTAAAACATGTTAAAATTTGTATTAAAAACATGTTTAATGTTCGAATTTTATAGTGTTTTTTTTATGTTTTAAACATAGATAAAACATATATCAAATATATATTTTAAATATGTTTAAAACATATTTTAAATATATATTGCTAAACATGTTTTAGATATGTTTAATTTTGACAAGGGTGGTATAGTTGTGATCATATCCAAGTACATAGGTTGCCACTAGCCATAACACCAAATGATACGTTCAGGAGGGGGACTGATGGTTGCTTGAGCGTTTTCCAAAAGCTTTCTCACCCAAACGGTCTTGCCACTTTGAGTACATCCAGCCACAATACACGTAAAAGGATGTTTCATAACGGAAGATCCACCGACGACTGGAGGCGGAGCATTAAAATGGTCACCTCCTCCATGGACGTACTTGATATGACGCTGAAGATTACCTCGGGTTGAAAAGTTCTTTCCGCATATATCACAGGCAAATGACATGTTCACTCGGTGAAGACTAGAAGCCAAATGATGTTTCTGAGGAACGTTCTATGAATTTATCCTTATCCTTATCCTTATCCTTATCTTTATCTTTATCTTTATCCTTATGGCCTTATCTTTATCCTTATCCTTATCCTATATAGCTTATCCTTGTCCTTATCTTTATCTTTATCCTTATCCTTATCCTTATCCTTATCCTTATCTTTATCTTTATCTTTATCCTTATGGCCTTATCCTTATCTTTATCCTTATCCTTATCCTATATAGCTTATCCTTATCTTTATCTTTATCCTTATCCTTATCCTTATCCTTATCCTTATCCTTATCCTTATCCTTATCCTTATCCTTATCCTTATCCTTATCCTTATCCTTATCCTTATCCTTATCCTTATCCTTATCCTTATCCTTATCCTTATCCTTATCCTTATCCTTATCCTTATCCTTATCCTTATCCTTATCCTTATCCTTATCCTTATCCTTATCCTTATCCTTATCCTTATCCTTATCCTTATCCTTATCCTTATCCTTATCCTTATCCTTATCCTTATCCTTATCCTTATCCTTATCCTTATCCTTATCATTATCCTTATCCTTATCCTTATCCTTATCCTTATCCTTATCCTTATCCTTATCCTTATCCTTATCCTTATCCTTATCCTTATCCTTATCCTTATCCTTATCCTTATCCTTATCTTTATCTTTATCTTTATCTTTATCTTTATCTTTATCTTTATCTTTATCTTTATCTTTATCTTTATCTTTATCTTTATCTTTATCTTTATCTTTATCTTTATCTTTATCTTTATCTTTATCTTTATCTTTATCTTTAACTTTAACTTTAACTTTAACTTTAACTTTAACTTTAACTTTATCTTTATCTTTATCTTTATCTTTAACTTTAACTTTAACTTTAACTTTAACTTTAACTTTAACTTTAACTTTAACTTTATCTTTATCTTTAACTTTAACTTTATCTTTATCTTTATCTTTATCTTTATCTTTATCTTTATCTTTATCTTTATCTTTATATTTATCTTTATCTTTATCTTTATCTTTATCTTTATCTTTATCTTTATCTTTATCTTTATCTTTATCTTTATCTTTATCTTTATCTTTATCTTTATCTTTATCTTTATCCTTATGTCCTTATGTTATCTTGCCATGAGTAAATGAGTAAAGAGTAATATAAAAGGTGTACTTCAGGGGGTGACCTCGTCATTTATACGTTGGCTATCGTACAGAGATGTTTAACAAGAAGCAGAGAGCTTTTCTTCGACATTACTGTTTGTCGAATTCTGGAGAACAACAGGCGCTTCTTGAGAGAGCTACCCCCGAACAAGTTAAGTGTATACATGACTGTATCCATAATGTTTGCAAAATGAAATACGAATTACCTCGGGAAACGATCGAAAAAGTGAGACCGTACGAAAACGACATAAGTACTTTAGTTGACCCCGGAAGAAGTTTCATGAGAAAGAAACAAATACTGGTCCAGCGAGGAGGAGGATTTCTCGGTCTGTTACTTGGTCCAGTTTTAGAAGGACTTGCAGAATTAATATAAAATAAATCAGTTCATTGTACTAGAGTCAGTCGAAGCCATGGACACCAGCGAAGAAACATCTCCCTTTTACAATGATCAACGCATTCGACATGTACTATCCCATTTTAACAACAATGTTGAAAAGGCTTCAAATCTTCTCCACAGTTTGCTTATATCACATGACATTTTGATATGGAATGCTCAACGGGAAATCGTTTACAATGGTAGAGTTATACCGAACACAAATATTGTCAATCTGATCGAATATTGTGTATCCGAATACGATACCGACATTCCCAAACCGCCTGGCCTAAACGTTTTCGTGAGAGGGCTTGCAGAAGTCAAAGTCAATAAGAATCTCATTGAAAATCCTGAAGTACTTGCATTACTGGCACGCGAAGGAACAGAAGATACAGATTCGGAATATGAAAGCAGCGAAGAGAGAAGCGCCGCGGAGAACTCCGAAGATGACGAGGAAGAAGAAGAAGAGGAAGAAACAATCTCGCAAGATGACATTGATAAAGATGAGAGTCGATACATTTGTAATTACTGTGAAAGCAAGATGACTGGTGTACATTTAGCTATATGCCCCAAATGTTTATGGCAAGACTTTTACAACAATATTCATCAATGTAAATTATGTGGCTTAGCATCACCTTTGACTATATCACACAATATTGTTTTTTGTACTGCATGTCCGTATACTATTGTAACAGATGGCACTGGAGATAATATTATGATTGAGCTTAAATCATAACTACTATTTGTAACTTGAAATAAAAATCTCATAAACTCAATATTGTATACTATTTATTTGATGTGTTTATCGAAATATGTGTGCCCTCTTTTGTCTGTGGAATTGCATGTAACCTTTAATTACGCTTAATGGCTCCCACGCTTTTATCTATGAGCAGGTAGACAAATTTATTCAAGCTGTTAAGTTTAGTTAGTCCGCTTTATATCATCGTTCGAACTCCTCACTCGGTCGTTCTCTATGAAGTAAAGCCGTTCAATTATACTTTTTCTGCCAAGAAACCTTATTTTGTAATTCATGCGTTCGAGTTCCACACTTGGCATTAAGCACCGAAAAAAAGCGAAACACTGTAGGCAAAGTACTGACTCTCACTCTGTTTGTCGCTTATATACTCGATGATTACCATACTAGTTACTTTCGTTCTTAACACACAGAGCCCCTTGAATACTAATTAAGTAATTCCGTTCGCCACGCGTTCGTCACACTAACAATACTAATTACTTTTTGTACGCAACGCTCTTTGTTCTGCCTCGGATAAAAAAAACGCGCGAAGAAGACGGAGATGTCTTCGCAGAGGTCCGACTGAAAATTCACCAATGAGGTTCAAGTTAGTGTACTATTCTATCCGTTAATCACCCAAAAGTGATCCGCCTGTTGACCGAACATGCACCATTGTTTCACTTCTTAATGACTTTTTTAATGAGGCGGCATCCCTTTGTGGCGGATCCTTATCCTTATCTGATCAGGGATGATCTTTGATCAGGGATGATGTTTGATCCGGGATGATCTTTGATCAGGGATTATCTCTGATCAGAGATCATCCTGGATAAAATATCATCCCGGATCAAAGATCGTCCCTGATCAAAGATCATCCCTGATCAGATAAGGATAAGGATAAGGATAAAGATAAAGATAAAGATAAGGATAAAGATAAAGATAAAGATAAAGATAAGGATAAAGATAAGGATAAAGATAAGGATAAAGATAAGGATAAAGATAAAGATAAGGATAAAGATAAGGATAAAGATAAGGATAAAGATAAAGATAAAGATAAGGATAAAGATAAGGATAAAGATAAGGATAAAGATAAAGATAAGGATAAAGATAAAGATAAGGATAAGGATAAGGATAAAGATAAGGATAAAGATAAAGATAAAGATAAGGATAAGGATAAGGATAAAGATAAGGATAAAGATAAGGATAAAGATAAGGATAAGGATAAAGATAAGGATACGGATAAAGATAAAGATAAGGATAATGATAAAGATAAGGATAAAGATTAAGATAAGGATAAAGATAAAGATAAAGATAAAGATAAGGATAAAGATAAGGATAAGGATAAGGATAAAGATAAGGATAAGGATAAATATAAGGATAAAGATAAGGATAAAGATAAAGATAAGGATAAAGATAAGGATAAAGATAAGGATAAAGATAAAGATAAGGATAAATTAAGATAAGGATAAATTAAGATAAAGGTAAAGATAAGACAACGCTGATATTAAAGCGTGTTTTGCGTCAACATCCCTGGCCCATTTCGTCTCCCAACAACGAGATAGACCGTGAACAAAGTTCATTTGAATCGCAAATATCTCTCCGATTCATGCTAGTTAACCACAAACACAGCCTTGTAATCGTTAGACGAAACGAATTCGAACCCACGCATTCGCCTTGACCTAATGACCTTTTTCTCCTTCAAACCTAATTAACTAATATTCAAATCAGGCGTAAAGTTGTTGAAGCACAGCAGACTAATGACTTTTTAACGTCTTCCTCTTGTTCAAAACCAACCAATATTCAAATCAGACCGTAGCCAGCGTCATTATTACTATGTTTGAGATCTTGAGCAGTTGTTCACACTGCTTCCCGAAGTGTTTCTTCGACACATGGATCGCTTAATCGATAAACGAAGGTTAGATAAGTGATAATTCTCCCGAAATGATTGCTCGGCAAGTTATTTCTGCCGATTTGAACGCTTATGCTATCAAACATATAATCCTTTAATTACGCTCTTATCTCACGCTTTTATCTAAGATCAGGTGGACAAATGTATTCAAGCTGCTAAAGTTACTTAGTCCGCTTTATATCCTCGTTCTAACTCCTCGTTCCGTCGTTCTCTATGAAGTAAAGCGGTTCAACCAATTTAAAACTCTTAGATATATAATACTTCTTCTGCCAGGAAACATTATTTTGTAATTCCTGATCATTTTGCGAATAGTTTCTTCAGAATACTTTACGCCAAAACTAAGTAACTATTTATTATTTTTCTATGTCGATGCGTTTGAGATCTTGAACAACTCTTCACACTGTTTCCCGAAGGATTTCTTCCCCCATTGGAATCCCGTACACTAACGCGAGATAATTAGCGATAATTCGGCCAAAATGGTTAGGGTTCATGTAGGCTTATGTAAATCTTAACCTTAACAACGTGAATATACATCATGACAACGGCGTCATAAAATAACCGAATCGCGCAGTTTAACCAAAAAGGTTTAACTTTATATTTTTCAGGTCAATATGCTTGAGATCTTCGGCCGTTCTTCGTACAACTTCCCGAAATGTTTCTTCCTCATAGGAATCCCGTACCCTAACGCGAGATAAGCGATAATTAGGTCAAAATGTTTAGGGTTCATCTCTCAGGTGAAATGTTGCAACATGCAACAGTATAAGCATTTGGCATAGCAAAACGCTGTAAACATAATGTCGTTTAAATTTATATTTTTCCAAGTCAATATGTTTGAGACCTTGAACAGTTCTTCGCACTGTTTCCCGAAGGGTTTCTTCCTCATAGGAATCGTGTACACTAATAGTCTAAAGCGAGATAAGCTATAATACGGCTAAAATTATTAGGGTTCATCTCTTTGTATGTATATGCGGTGAAAACGCAGGTTCAGTCGAACGCTAAGATATATAGGCTCAGCCGAACGCTTAGGCAATTGCATAACTCCTGATGAGAGTCAAGGAGTCTGAATTGAAATCGGTGATATTCCAAATATTAAATTTAAGGTTATAAAGGTGGAATGGGATTAGGTGTCTACCAGGCTTACTTTCGTTCGCAACACAGAGACATCGGGGGTTCCAAAGGTACACGAGACTAGGGTTAGGGATCGTAAAGGTGAAAGAGGCTTAGAGGTAATTACTTCCGTCCCTCACATGTGCTATGCGTACGTTCGTCACACTAACAATACTAATTACTTTTTGTACGCAACGCTCTTTGTTCTGCCTCGGAAAACGCGCGAAGAAGAAGAGATGTCTTCGCAGAGGTCCGACTGAAAATTCACCAATGAGGTTCAAGTTAGTGTACTATTCTATCCGTTAATCACCCAAAAGTGATCCGCATGATGACCGAACATGCACCATTGTTTCATTTCTTAATGACTTTTTAATGAGGCGGCATCCTTTCATACGCTATATGGGGGAGGTTACCTACTAACATCTTATACAACTTGCAGTGTGGATTCAGAGAGAAACGATCATGCGAAACACAACTGTTGGAGTTGGTCCATGACTTAGCAAGCAATATGCAGTGTGGCGGTCCAAGTGACGTGATGATAATGGATCAGCGTTTAATCCACAAGCTAGACTATTGTGGTATTAGAGTGTAAACAAAAGACTGGATAAAGGCTTTCTCAGTAACCGCATTGTCTTGACGGGGGAACACTCTGATAAAGTTGATGTCCAGTCACCATGCTTATTCTTGTTATATGTCAATTATTTACCTGAGGGCCTATCATCTACTATCAGGTTATTTGCAGATGATACCATATTATACCTGGTTGTTCAGTCTGAGAGTGATACACATACACTCCAAGGTGATTTACATAAACTTGAAATGTGGGAGAACAAATGGCAGATAGAACTCAACACAGACAAATGTCATATTCTGCGTGTTACTCGTAAACGTACACCTTTGATTTACGACTACACTTTGCATGGTAAGACCTTAGAATCAGTGGACTGTGCTAATTATCTTGGAGTAACAACTACACAAGACCTAAGATGGAACTCTCATATCTCAAACATTGTAAATAAGGGAAACAAAACCTTAGGTTTCCTGAGAAGAAACCTACAAATAAACTCGCCGAAGAAAAGGCTCTTAGAAGAAAACGGAGTAGATTATCTATGATGTACAAGATTCATAATGGCCTTGTGGAAATTGATCAAAGAAAGTATATGACACAAGAAGCACATGTAAGCCGACACTTCCACAAATTCTCTTATAGAGTACCAGCATCATTGACAAACAACCATAAGTATTCTTTCTTCTCAAGAACCATAGGAGATTGTAACAGCTTACCACTCAACACAATAGAGTAACGCTCCCTCCTCTCCTTCCAAGCCAATCTTGGACTAGTGCTTATGGCATAGATATTTATTTATTTCTATAGACTATTAATTACATTTTTTATTATTACATTTTCTGTAAGCATGATTATTATTTTGTTATGTGACCCTGACCAACTCGAAAGAATCATCTCATGAGATGGAATCGAGTAATGGAAGATAAAGACAGATAAACACTGTTTGCTGGGATACAGGAACATTCTTTGCTAGGATACATGAACATTGTTTGCCAGGATACAGGAACATTGTTTGCTAGGATACAGGAACACTGTTTGCTAGGATACAGGAACACTGTTTTCTAGGATACAGAAACACTGTTTGCTACGATACATGAACATTGTTTGCTAGGATACAGGAACACTGTTTGCTAGGATACATGAACACTGTTTGCTAGGATACAGGAACACTGTTTGCTAGGATACAGAAACACTGTTTGCTAGGATACAGAAACATTGTTTGCTAGGATATACAAACACTGTTTGCTAGGATACAGAAACACTGTTTTCTAAGTTCCTATGTTTATGGTTGTAAACATAGGAACTACAAGATACACAGGGACGACCGCCACTTTGATAGACCTTGTGGCCACGAACATGCCGAAATGAGTAAAGGAAACTCGAGTCTTGGATATGGGAATTTCAGATCATAAGCGTGTTCAATGTAGGCTTTGTTTGAAAGTAATAAGGCCGGCACCAAAAATCATTGAAACCAGAAATTATAAAAGGCTCAATCTGGAAGAGTTTCGTAAGGACCTTCAGAGTGCCCTGTGGCAAATGTGTGAAATATTTGATGATCCTGATGATGCATATTCTGCATGGAGAAATCTTTTCGTGCGGATTAGTGACAAGCTCGCGCCACCAAGAAGAGTGAAAATTCGCAGTCAGTCACTACCATGGATTACAGGCAAACTGAAGCACAAAATTAACCTGAGGTACAAGCTATTGAAAGACGCGAAGAGAACTGGAGAAGATGAGCTGGGAATATTGTTTGCTAGGATACAGGAACACTGTTTGCTAGGATACAGGAACACTGTTTGCTAGGATACAGGAACCATGTTTGCTAGGATACAGGGACATTTTTCAATGCCCAAAATGCGAAAATGTAATTTTTAAGGATCAAGAGATCAAGAAAATAGTATTTGCTGTGACAACTGCAGTACTTGGTTGCAATTGCAATGTGCTGTATTAACTACGCAATGTGCAGAGTCTTTGATTCATCGCTGTGTTTTGGTTGTCTGGTTAAAACTGCAGCCACGCAATGGAAATGAAAAGAGGGATGGTGATGATAGTGACGATAATGATGATGGTGATGGTGCTAGTAGTGGGGCGAGCATCATATACCAATAGCATCTGAAGACTCAACAAATCCTAGAACACGAGATAATGTGATTATTCTGATAATTAATTCTGTCAGTTTCCTTGACATTATTCCTGTTGGTTGGCAGCATGATTGTACAGTATGGAGAAATGGTGTTCATGCATGGTGCAGTAACCACTAAGACATTACAAGCTCTTCAGATTTAATTTGTAACCATTGTTGTGAAAACAAACTGGTAAATATAAACTAGTTAATTAACTATTATTATACTTCAGTCATACTATCTATATGTATATCAATGTACAGTAATTGCTAAATTTATTAATACAGTAGTTAAAAATAATATTTCTGTTATATATAATCACCTCGTCTGGCGCGAAGCGCCGGCCGAAGGCGAAGGCCTGAGGGCGAGGGTGCTAATATCGACCTGCGTTTAGTCCCTTATCACGAGGGATGCTTGGCAGGGTGGGCTTGTTTATACCTATCATGCAAAGTTTGTACCTATCATGGAACAATTTAAAAATTAGAATTAGCCTATACAGTACTGGTAGTTTAGGGTTCAAAAACATGCAGACTATACTGGGGTTTATACAACCTTGGCCTGGCCTACAATTTTGTAGCACAAACAAGCATCACAGTACTGTACTATACTGTTAATTACCTATAGAAGCCTAAAGGCACCTATATAGGCATTTATAGGCTAATAGGTTTATCATAGGTCGCCTATAGAAAATGATTCAATTGCCTATAGAAGCTAAAGCCTATAGGTTTCCTATTGGATCCTATAGATTGCCTGTAGGATCCTATAGGTTGCCTATAGACATGCCTATTGAGGCAAGCCTATAAACTTTTTTGTTAGGGTGCAATCTGCATTAGGCATTATTAATAGTAGTAGTATTTTTAATGCATTATTATTAGTAGTATTATTAATAATAATAATAATAATAATAATAATAATAATACAATATTATTTATACAGGATAGCCCCTTCAATGCTAACACTGGTATCAATCAATATATGGGGGTCTTGTTTTCTAACAAATTACAATTGTTACAAATTTCAACACATATTCATAAATGTACAGTACAATGTTACAAAATCTAATTTTAACTCAAAAGTTGTATATCATTCACATATTGTCAATTAAGGCAATAGATAATGGTGCTACAACATGTATGTAAGTAGGTATCCCCCCCCATCCACCAATCAAAGGGATGCCGCCTCATTAAAAAAGTCATTAAGAAGTGAAACAATGGTGCATGTTCGGTCAACATGCGGATCACTTTTGGGTGATTAACGGATAGAATAGTACTCTAACTTGAACCTCATTGGTGAATTTTCAGTCGGACCTCTGCGAAGACATCTCCCTCTTCTTCGCGCGTTTTTTTATCCGAGGCAGAACAAAGAGCATTGCGTACAAAAAGTAATTAGTATTGTTAGTGTGACGAACGCAAGGGACGGAAGTAATTACCTCTAAGCCTCTTTCACCTTTACGATCCCTAGCCCTAGTCTCGTGTACCTTTGGGACCCCATCGTATACTTAGGTGGCTCTCTGTGTGTGTATTAGGCCCGTTTAGGCCCTATCTGGCCTTCTTTGGCCCGATAAGGCCTTTTGGCCCGTTCGTACACGCTATTCAGCGTTCGATTGAACCTGTGTTTTCACCGCTAAGAGATGAACCCTAATAACTTTGGCCGTATTATGGCTTATCTCGCTTTAGTGTACACAATTCCTATGATGAAGAAACACTTCGGGGAAACAGTGTGAAGAACTGTTCAAGATCTCAAACATATTGAAAAATATAAATATAAACGTCTTGGTTAAATTGGATGACTCGGCTATTTTATGACGCCGTTGTCATGATGTATATTCACGTTGTTAAGGTTAAGATTTGCATACATGAATTTGGCCGAATTATCGCTAATTATATCTCGCGTTAATGCACGGGATTCCAATGGAGGAAGAAACCCTTCGGGAAACAGTGTGAAGAACCGTTCAAGATCTCAAACGCATCGACATAGAAAAATAATAAGTCGTTACTTAGTTTTGGCGTAAATTATTCTGAAGAAACCATTCGCAAAATGATCAGGAATTACAAAATAATGTTTCCTGGCAGAAGAAGTATTATATCTAAGAGTTTTAAATTGGTTGAACGGCTTTACTTCATAGAGAACGATGGAGCGAGGAGTTAGAACGAGGATATAAAACGGACTAACTCTAGCAGCTTGAATAAATCTGTCCATCAGATCTTATAGATAAAAGCGTGGGGCCATTAAGCGTAATTAAAGGTTACCTGTTTGATAGCATAAGCGTTCAAATTGGCAGAAATAACTTGCCGAGTAATCATTTCGGGGGAATTATCACTTATCGAACCTTCGTTTATCAATTAAGCGATTCCTGTGTCGAAGAAACACTTCGGGAAGCAGTGTGAACAACTGTTGGCATTGCTTTCAAAGCGTTGCCAGGCCAACTTATCCTACGACCGATATTTACATATTTCGCCTGAAAGCATGTGTAGAAACAAGGGCACTTATGGAGATATATAAAACCTTATTAATACGCGACACAAATATAGAGTTAAAAAAATATTTATATCAGTTACAAACGTATACATATTTTTCAACGTTACTTTAATGGGGCATACCTAACAGAAACTAATTAGTATTTTTAGCCGTTTTATTAAATATTCAGTGTGAGGGACGGAAGTAATTATATCTAAGCCTCTTTCACCTTTACGATCCCTAACCCTAGTCTCGTATACCCTTGGGACCCCCATCGTATACTTATAGGCGGCGCTCTGTGTGTGTATTAGGCCCGTTTAGGCCCTATCTGGCGGCCTTCTTTGGCCCGATAAGGCCTTTTGGCCCGTTCGTAGGAGGGAGTTTATACGGTCATCACGCTCCCTTCACGCTATTCAGCGTTCGATTGAACCTGTATTTTCAGCGCATCTACAAAGAGATAATGTTTCCGGACAGGAGAAGCTGAAGTATACCTCTAAGAGTTTTTAATTGGTTTATTGAACGGCTTTACTTCATAGAGAACGACGGAGTGAGGAGTTAGAACGAGGATATAAGACGGACTAACTAAGCTGCTAGCTTGAATAAATCTGTCCACCTGATCTTATAGATAAAAGCGTGAGAGCCATTAAGCGTAATTAAAGGATTACATGTTTGATAGCATAAGCGTTCAAATCGGCAGAAATAACTTGCAGAGTAATCATTTCGGGAGAATTATCACTTATCTAACCTTCGTTTATAGATTGAGCGATTTCTGTGTCGAAGAAACACTTCGGGAAGCAGTGTGAACAACTGTTAAGGATTTAAAACGTGTGGACATAGACAAATATAAACTAAAACGGACCATCACCATAGTTTAGAAGATTTATCACTCTCAGTTGAACGGAATACCCCAACAGGCGAGAAGCCCAATTGATAGGGGTTCCGAGGGTCTACGATTTAGCCAATTGTTTTGCCTCGGACACGTAAAGTCTGTCCCATCTACGCAAAGAAAAGTTTATTGAGATTAACAAACCATTTGTCGGACTTTCACCAACTACCCTCGGAAGAAAGGCAATCTATAATTGTCAGGCGAGTGACGAAAATACACTTTAATTTCATTGTATTCCCTAATACACATTACGTGTTGTTACAGCAGTCACTAAAATTAATATGCATGGTAAGAATGTTTAGTCCCTATTTCCATATAGCAAGTCCCTCGACTGTTCGAATAATAACGCTACAAAATCATCGGCTTCTCTGACAAACATTAATTCGCTTTTCCTTATTTTTTTCTCTCGCTGCATATTGGCGTAGCTGGTTAACCAATATGATATCTTGTCGTTACGATAGGAACTGCGTTTCTCATTAGGATTCCAAGGCTGTATCGTTTCCTCTTTAGCTTTTGTAACCATTTTCTGCAGTGTTTTTCTTTCCTTTAGTTTTAGGATTGTGTTTGCCCGAAGTAATTGCGTGTTTAAATCTTCGTCTTTTCGGTTCTCCACAAGTTGATGATCTCGTATATAAAGTCGAAGGTTCACTGCTCGTCTCCATTCTTTATTTTCTCCGTCACAGAACCAAAATGTGCCATTCTTCGTTGTTGATGTAGAAGCGGTTTTCCACGAAGACACTTCATTGCGGTGATGTTACGTTGAAGAGAATCAGTACTCGAATGGAACGACGCTGTATTTACTCTATGGTTACATAATTGTTAATCGTTTGTATATAAAGTCGAAGTTTCATCGCTCGTTTCCATTCTTTATCTTCTCCGTCACAGAACCGAAATGTTCCATTCTTCGTTGTTGAGGTAGAAGCGGGTTTTCCACGAAGACACTTCATTGCGGTGATGTTACGTTGAAGAGAATCACCCCATCAAAACACCCCAACTTTTTCGTGGTCGGTTTGAGAAATTTTTGTGGCCCATTTGAGAAATATACCGACTATCCCCGCTCACCTCCATGAATACCTCTCCCACACAATTCACCCATCCACTCCTGAAATCGCCATATATAGCCGAAATTGTTACCCGCTGCATGCGAAGTTAAAGTAAATTTAAAAGTTAAAATTAAAGTTAAAGCAAAGTTAAAGTAAAGTTAAAGCAAAGTTAAAGTTAAAGTTAAAGTTAAAAGTTAAAGTAAATTTAAAGTTAAAGTTTAAAGTTTAAACTGCTACGACTGCTACCTCTAGAAGACTGCTACCTCTAGAAGACTGCTACCTCTGTCCTACTGGCACGAGTACCTGGACTTAGTGTACCTTTTTAAAGTATTAGTTGGTTCATGTGACTCTTACATTTCTATTAATTCCTCCAGACGTGTAACAAGACGTACAAACCGATCAAATGAATTTGTTTTAAATATTCCTAAAGTGAATAGCGTAACTTTTCAGAACAGTTTCTACTGTAGATCCCCTAGGATATTCAACTCTCTACCATCACATCTGCGAGACGTAAGCCTGCTGGAAAAATTTGGCATTGCTTGGGTATAACTGTTTGACTATTGATGTCAACTGAATAGTTTAATTTACGACATAACATTTATACGATAAGTTTACAAAATGGCCCTGAGGGCCTTTTTCGTGGCCCTTTGGCCCTTTCTCTGGCGACACATCCTTCAAAATGGCCCTGGGGGCATTTTTCGTGGCCCTGTGGCCCGTTTGAGGAATATACCTATACTATCCCCACTCAACCCTTCTTTTAGTTTTGGATTCATTCTATTATAAATCGAAAATAAACTGTCAAAAGTGTAGATGCCTGGATGACCAAGTGGTTTAGGGCGCTGGGAGTTAAATCTCGAGATAACGTTTAATTATATTCCCCCAGAAAACGTGGATTCATATCACCCACACAATGAATAAATTAGACGATTTCAAAGTTGATAAAATTATATTATAAATTTTTCCTATTTACAAACACACGAATTTAAATTATTTACACACACTAGAAACCGTAAGGAACTGTATTAAAATTATCTACAACAACACGTTTATTGTAAACTACTCTATAGTCTTTACTCTGTTGCTTTGTGACAACTTGCTTTGTGCTGGTATCCCTAGTAATTTTAAATGGGATGTCCACTGACACCTTCGCTGGACCTATCCCTACAACCATATCTTTCATAACACTAAAATTAACTGTTTGTAATGTTTGATGATTTAAAGTGATTCCTCGAATTTTACAACATGTCTTTCCACTACTTACTGTAGTTCGTACGCATAATTTTTCGGTCCTCCCGAAACAAAAGTGGTGATATAATCACCGTCAAGTTCATCCGTTAATTCACCAAGGTAAACTCCAGTCTCAGGCTCCAGCTCTCCTGGTTTACTCACGTATATGACTGAGTCAGTGTCGTAATACAACACTCTTTCCCATAACTGCTCCAACACACTGTAAAGTTGAGCCGGGCGTGAGCTGTCGTAAAGGCGGCGATGACTACGTTGGTCCTGGCGTTGGGTTCAACGAAGTTCTCCTGGTTCTCGTATCGTAGCTCAATAACATCGTCACTCACAAAGGATGCATCGGTCACATTGATCTCGTCGGAAGTTAGCATGTCGAAGTATTCTTCGGGTTCGGACACGAGTTTTACCTTCGTCATGTTGGGTTTCTGTGCAAATTTCCCTGTAAAACATAAATGAAACAGAACAAATATTTAAAGCTCTGCATTCAATATGTCTACCCCCTCTCCTCACCTATAATATACATCATATATTTCTACTTACCCCAAAATGAGTTCAGCATCAGCTTTGATAAGGCACGTAGACCAGGGTTCTTCTATATTTTGTTGAGATCCATAAGAACACCCTCTCGTTGATAATACTCGTCGATGTACTCTTGCCTCTTCTCTTCGATGTCACAACCTTCGGGAAAACCACTGGACTCCTGCTTAATTTTTAAGAAAGTGTCAATATAATCTTTAAAAAGCACATTGCTTTGTTGGGGGAAATGCCACACTTCGTGAATTGCGAGCAGACGATACCCTTTCTGCAATGCTTTCTGTAACTCTAAGGTCCCCATGAACCTTGAATACCACGCTCCTGATCTGTGTGGTTGCACAGTTCTTGACTCAGACCGTCTGCACATAGCTTGCATAGCGGAAACATCAGTTTCCCATGAGCGCGATACGGAAGAACTGGGTGGTAAAGTTGACGCGGAGGTAGAACAGTGCATTTCACAAGACTCAGTGATCATTTCTGGATGACCAAGGGGATATTCTCCGTATTTATTACACCAAGGATAAAGACTTGTAAAATCTACGTAGTGTATCTTCTCATCGGGTTGACATTGGTGAAATAATTTAGAAGCATTTGTGCGACCACCGTAGAAAGCATGTCTCGGTTCAAGAGGCTCCACGATTTCAAAGTTGTCGAAATATGATTTCATCTCTGGGTCGGCTTCCAATTGGCGTCTTAGATCGCATTCCCACATCTCAACCACATTGTAGTTTTGGCCTTTCAAATAACGCGTTTTCTCGAGGGTACGTTGGTGGAGATCTTGCATGGTTTGTTGACTTACAGGGTTGACCGTGTCTCTTGCGTAGCATCGGATACAACCATGCCAGAAACATCCATGGAATTCATAAACGGTATTGGACTCTGTGTGGAAACCATCGACACGATATTTACCAATGCGTTGTTCACCAAAATTACGCGAATGCCGAATAGAAAGGTTGTTTCTTTGGGCGGTGTACGCTAACCATTTAAGGGCAATAACAGATTGTTTATCTTGAGGTCGATAACCATGGGGTGGGATGATGGCGATGGAGTTCTCCTGGAGAAAGTTTTTGCGTAATACGAGATTACAGGCGGAAGCGATCGTCAAACATTTCTCGAAGGGATCAATGCCGGTGACTGAACGAAACAGTTCTCGAAACTCGAGACAACAACGTCGAAGGATGTCGACGTCTGATCGGCAATACGTGATGATTTCCTCTTGGAAGTTGAACACATAATTGTTGGCTATCAGTTCATTATACCAGACATAGAATTTAGTACGATCCCCAGGATTCATGCCGTCCGGATTGTAATACTCAGCGTCTTGAAGGGGACCCACATAGTTCTGGTTGGCTTCGGTGTTGAAATAATGTGGGAAATAGCCTTTGGCAAGTTCGTTTAGACCGAATGTTTTTGGAAAGTTTGCGAGTCTCATCGGTATGAAACACAACGAATCGACAAACTTGATATTTAACACAGGTACATTGAGTGTTAAAATCTTCGCACCACGCATAATTACTTCGGGTACCAAACCATTCTTGTGTAGGTATTGCAGGATGAAATAGGCGTCATAGCCTTGGAAATTATGGGCCATCACAATGCTGCCGGAGTTTTGTTCTTGGAAAAGCCATTCACAAAAATCATCTCTCGTATTTGGGCCACTAAATACTTTTTCGTCACCGCTCTCGTTATGGACGACGCATAAATTTGGTAAGTGTTCTGCACCTTCTTGCGTGCATTCGAAGTCGAAAAATAATAACTGGGAGTACTCGCTTTCTCCTCCTTCGTTCGCTTCTCCGCCCATAGCTGTCTCATCGTCAATTAAATTCGTGTCCGATTGTGTTTCAACATTAACTTTTCTTTTCTTTGGCTTTGCCGGTTGAATGTTGAACGCCAAGATCTTATATATTTAAATATATTATTAAACATTACGTATCCTGAGTAGGTCTTGGTTTATTTTTGACACAGAGCTTAACTGATCTTGTAGTCGAAACGACATAAGGAGTTTCGTATCATCTACATAGCACTGGGCGTAGCAATATTGTGGAACTGATGGCAGATCGTTCACATAGATGCTAAAGAGGAGGTTAAATAGGTTTAAAATCGCTTGACTTCTTCAATACCACATTTTCCTAGAGGAACGCAGGTTTTCTCGTGTAATTCGTGAGCAAGGTTGGTTTGTAAAGGACAGCGGCAGTTGCTTATGGAACGGTATTGTTCATCGTTGTCAACTTTGGCTTTTGCCACGACAATAGCTCGTGCGAAACATAGGTCATCTTTGTTTTGAATCCGGACGATGCAATGTTTCCTTTCAAGGTATTTGTCTAAATTGGCAATTTTTCTTTTCCGTCCCGTACCACCACGTGGCATCTCGACATGGATAATGTTTACGGTAATCAGGAATCGTCAAGGGTAAACGTATCGTTCGACTGAATCACCCTTTCGATTTCGGCCAAAATTCGCGCGACAGTCAATTTCTCACGAGGCATGAACGGTAGAGAAATGGGATACTCGAGTTGAGGCGAATGCATAATGAACCGGACTTGATCTTGCATCGCTACTCCGTCTGTAACTCGATCTAACACATTCTCAAACACTTCATGCAGATGCCTTAGGACATCGGCGATTCCTCGAACTTGTAAGTCGTTAAACTGTATCTTATAATCAAGGTCCGTGGTTTTAAATTTCTTAACTTTCACTTGCTTAACCGACTTAATTGTAAACAATGGAACAGTTTTAGATTTCTTACTTTGTGTTGGTTCCATGGCTGGGGTAGCTGGGCCGCTTGCGGTTTCCTTCTCCGGTCTGGGAGGCAGAAGGAAGCCGCTTTCAATCGACGCATCGTGATATGGTCGAACAATCTGGTGCGAGATTTGGAGATTGCGAGACGAGGAATACACCCTGAGCTATTTGATGGTTGGTCGACTGAAGAACGCGACTTGTTCAACGCTGACTGGAACGATGACTCATTTTTAGCTGGCCTAAAGAGTGTCAATCAGCCATCGACCCCTGAAGTTATGCCCGAGTGGTTCAACGATTGGGACGATGATTCTTTCCTCGATGAAGTAATGTCCTTTGCTTCTCGTCAAAGTCAAAAAAATACTCTAGCACTTCAATCTCTTCGATGAGGGTACAACCATTGATCACACTGATAAGATCCATTACTGTCAAAAGATATACGACAACATATTAACCTCTTATAAGAATAAAACAACTATTCAAATATATACAATTCAATTCACTATATAATCACATCAATATCTTACCTTCTCAATATCAATATACGTCCAAAAAATCCAAACAAACTATATCCAACAAGGTAAACTTCAGAAATCACAGGTAAAACACTATCCAGCACGGTGAAACACTTTAGGTAAAGTGATATGGTATGTTTGGCCGGCGTTTATGTATAGGCAACGCTCGCGGTGCTATTTCTTTCCGTTCGCCACGCTAACAATACTAATTACTTTTTGTACGCAACGCTCTTTGTTCTGCCTCAGATAAAAAACGCGCGAAGAAGAGGGAGATGTCTTCGCAGAGGTCCGACTGAAAATTCACCAATGAGGTTCAAGTTA
Organism: Chrysogorgia sp. JL179-B06; assembly: GCA_035772405.1. Classification (NCBI taxonomy): domain Eukaryota; kingdom Metazoa; phylum Cnidaria; class Anthozoa; order Scleralcyonacea; family Chrysogorgiidae; genus Chrysogorgia; species Chrysogorgia sp. JL179-B06. The sequence continues at coordinate 917,097 of JAYKKM010000034.1, read as the reverse complement.
GTGTACTATTCTATCCGTTAATCACCCAAAAGTGATCCGCATGCATGTTGACCGAACATGCACCATTGTTTCACTTCTTAATGACTTTTTTAATGAGGCGGCATCCCTTTTATTGGTGGATGAGGGGGGGATACCTATAGTTATGTATGTGACAGATTAATTGAAACATGGAAAATAGCTCTTTACCGGTAGATATGATGTTAAAATGCCACAGAATTTCCTAACCAGCATTATAAATGTAACTTGCTTCTAATACAACAGGTACAAAACTTAGGATTTCTGTTAACCAATCAGTATCAAGTCCCGACTTAGGAAAGATCAGTTTCCCTGACATGCATAGAGACCTCTGATTATGACCATCGATATTTAGTTATCCAAATTCCTGTCAGCTCCACATCACTGTAGTCCATTAATGTGTGTAGAATTATCAACTTACTGTATATAATCTATCCACACCAACAATGGGGCTTCGGTGGTCGAGTGGTCAGGGCCACTGCCTCCCACCTCTGAGGTCAAGAGTTCGAATCCTGTGTTCGGACAATTGATCGCACGTGGAAAGAGTTGGTCAACACTCTGCCGAAAGTCGTGGGTTTTCTCCGGGTTCTCCGGTTTCCTCCCATAGGGAAGTTGACAGGGCGGGTTAGGATAAATAGTTAGGAAAACTAATGATGATAAAAACTGTAAAAATAATTGATTGGGTACTGGATACTAGGTAATGAATATAATAAAATAAATTGTCGACGTTGTAAAGCGCATTTGATCATATACACATGCTAATTTGCGCTATATAAATAGTAAATATTATTGGGGTAGAATTCCTAATACGTCTTAGTAAATCCTATTTGAATGTACCCCTATACATTTTCACTACTGTATATGCATCGATAGACATTTCAACGAATTTGATTTGTTTAAAGGACAGCCTTTGGTGTCTATATATACTAAGCATTGATTATTTCGTGAGTCATCAATATTGTGATAAAAGTAATTTATTTCTTAGTAATTGGCAGTAGACCTCCCCACTATTCTGTTGCTGCACCAAAAAATTCAAAAGTTTGGGCTGCATGTATTTAGTTTGATGTCCTATGAAACAATTAAATTCAGACAATACAAAGCTCTCAGAGATATTGTCCACTGAAAATTTATTTAGTTTGGAAGTAATTCAAGTAATTTAGAACTAAAAGAAGTACTGTACTGTAGGTTTCAAACAGCAATTGGGCGAGTGGTTGTTGCGTATACGTATTTCTAGTTAAAACCTAATATCGTCAAATGTTGTCTTGCCAACAAGAATGATATTGTATAACTACTGCAGTTAAAAGTATTGGACCTGTTTACACTACACATCCAATCGATCTCCGATCGATCTAAACCGAAGCGAGTTAAATATTGACTATCGACTGAAATTTGAAATTGATCTCAAATCAAACTGGTCAGATTAATCTGAGATCAATCTCGTGCGAACAGACTCTAAAACTCTTGTATATATATTAAAAGACTTTCACCGCATTCATTGACAGCCCGTTTGTTATAACTAAATAATGACAAAGTAATTCAGTTCTAAAATCAAGTTTAATTTTTAGCAAATAAGTATACGTGGGTCCGAATCTGACACTATACACTCGCTGCTATTAATTATGAGCTTGGAAATTGCGTTAGAATAATAAAATACGGGAAATTCGATTGTTATTATTAAAACTCTTAATTGGAGTGTAAAGCCGCAACAAAATATCAATATTTTATTATAATGAGAAAATTCCTTCTTACCAACGACGAACCGCCAGTCACCACCTTTAATGTTTAGCGATAAACGGTTATTCAATGTTCCTTTGATGTCAATAAGGAATGTATATTATTAGTTCAGCGAGAAGATATTTTCCAACGTTTACTTTGAAGTAATAAAATTGTATTTTTTCCAAAAGCGAACGACATGAGAACACCATGAGATGTGCAGGTTGTAACTTTTGTTTAACTTTTGGGATCTAATGTTATTCATACATGACAGGCGAAAATTTATTGCTGCAGGTCAAAGACACAGTGGAGTTATCCGTAGATGGCCAATTATGGACCCTAAGGCGCATGGAAAGTATCTTCGCATATAGTCTATAGTTATCGAGTTTATACACAATACTATACGCCCAGGCGTATCTCATTGAGACTGTTCTACTGTAGATTCGAAAAAAAATTAGTACCAATCATCGATAACGCCTGGCACGCTATTTTTATTCCAAATTTAAATGTTTAATAAAGCCATTCATTGAATCTCAAAAGGAAAAACGTTTTTCTACAATCTCTACAGATAATTTAAGGATGAATGAAACATAATGTGCAGTCTAATGTGATCATGACAACTGGTCATGATATTGTATAACTACTGCAGTTAAAAGTATTTGTACCTGTTTACACACACATCCAGTCGATATCAGATCGATCTAAACCGAAGCGAGTTAAATATTAACTGTCTTCTGAAATTTGAGATTGATCTCAAATCAAAATGGTCAGATCAATCTGAGATAGATCTCAGTGTGAATAGAATCTAAAACGCTGGTATATATATATTAAAAGACTTTCACCGCGTTCATGGGAGCCCATTTGTTATAACTAAATAATGACAAAGTAATTCAGTTCTAAAATCAATTTTCATTTTAAGCAAATAAATACGTGGGTCCGAATCTGACACTACTCTAGCTGATATTAATGCGCTTAGAAATTGCGTTAGAATAATATAATACGGGAATATTCGATTGTTATTATTAACACTATTAGAGTGTAATGCCGCAACAAAATATCAATATTTTATTAAAATGAGAATATTCCTTCTTACCAACGACCGTCAGTCACCACCTTTAATGCTCGACGATAAACGATTATATAATGTTCTTTTGATGTCAATAAAGAATGTATATTATTAGTTCGGCGAGAAGATATTTTCCAACATTTACTTTGAAGTAATAAAATTGTATTTTTTCCAAAAGCGAACGACAAAAGAACACCAGATGTCGGCAGGTTGTAACTTTTGTGATCTAATGTTATTCATACATGTCAGGCGAAAATTTATTGCTGGTCAACGACACAATGGAGTTATCCGTAGATGGCCAATTTTAGACCCGTCGGCACATGGAAAGTACCTTAGCACTATAGTCGATAGTATATCGAGTTTATATACAATACTATGCACCCGGGAGTATCTCATAGAGACTGTTTTACTGTAGATTCGAAAAAAATTGTCGCAACTGATAAGTTCTTTCAATTAGTTACGCCTGGCATGCCATTTTTATTCCAAATTTATATTTTTAATAAAGCCATTCATTGAATCTCAAAAGGATAAACGGCTGGTTAATATTATTATTAAAACTTATTAAAACATAATATGGTCCAATGTTGTCTTGCCAACTGTAGTCATGATATTGTATAACTACTGCAGTTAAAAGTATTTGGACCTGTTTACACTACACATCCAGTCGATCTCAAATCGATCTAAACCGAAGCGAGTTAAATATTAACTGTCTTCTGAAATTTGAGATTGATCTCAAATCAAAATGGTCAAATCAATCTGAGATCGATCTCGGTGTGAATAGAATCTAAAACTCTAGTATATACATTAAAAGACTTTCACCGCGTTCATGTGAGCCCATTTGTTATAACTAAATAATGACAAAGTAATTCAGTTCTAAAATCAAGTTTCATTTTATGCAAATAAGTACGTGCGTCCGAATCTGACACTACTCTAGCTGATATTAATGCGCTTAGAAATTGCGTTAGAATAATATAATACGGGAATATTCTATTGTTATTATTAACACTATTAGAGTGCAATGCCGCAACAAAATATCAATATTTTATTAAAATGAAAAAATTCCTGCTTACCAACGACCGTCAGTCACCACCTTTAATGCTCGGCGATAAACGGTTATTCAATGTTCCTTTGATGTCAATAAAGAATGTATATTATTAGTTCAGCGAGAAGATATTTTCCAAAAGCGAACGACATAAGAACACCAGATGTCGGCAGCTTGTAACTTTTGTTTAACTTTTGTGATCTAATGTTATTCATACATGTCAGGCGAAAATTTATTGCTGCAGCTCAAAGACAAAGTGCAGTTATCCGTAGATTTAAAATCTTAGACCCGACGGTGCATGGAAAGTACCCTAGCATTATAGTTGATAGTATATAGTTTATATACAATACTACGCCCAGCCTTATCTCATTGAGACTGTTCTACTGTAGATTCGAAAAAATGTCGCAACGGATAAAGTTTCTTCAATTAGTACCAATCATCGATAACGCCTGGCACGCTATTTTTTTCCAAATTTATATCTTCAATAAGCCATTCATGCAACTACCATATCTAATATCTGTAACGACAGTGCAAAGTATCGAATAACCACGCCGTCCCTTGGGCTCCTCTATGCTAATCAATATGTTCGCGGTTGTCTATATGCACGTGTGTATATTAATTATTCGACAAGGTCTGATATAATGAGACCGAGGGGATACGCGGTCTTAGGACTTATACCAGCCTATATCATGATTGGTGAGGTTCACGAAAATATTGTTTATTAACTCGCGTAGCTGGGATGTAATACCAAGCGCTGGAGTTTTTTTCCCGCATTACGTTTCGTCAAGTGCGGCCACAAGTAAAGTTAAATTTTACATTGGAATTAATTAGTGGATTTCTAAGTGTAGAAACGGGTAAACAACTTAACAATGCAATTTAAGTAAGAGTTAAGAGGGCTTTATGATATATAGAAAGCTCCGAGGACGCGTAGCGTCCGATGGCTTTATATAGCATAAAGCCCGACATTCGAGGGATCATACTGATCTAGTTCATGATTGAGGAGGTTTATCAACAAAGTTTTGTCCATTTTATCCAGCTTGGACAAAGATTTTCCTAGTTTTTTCCTTCATTTCTTATCTAATTAGTATTCATGGTCTTTATGCTAGATAAAGCCCGCCGTACATGAAAGAAAACCGACTCGATCTTGAACTAAGAATAGTTAAGTGCGAGGTGAGAATAATGTACGATAGAAGACTTGCATGTTTTAATTTATAATTCAAGTACAGTATGCTCGGTTTGCCGAAGAAATGCGAAATTTTGTCGCGGGGACAAAATTTTGTCTGCGCAACATGTTCCATCGTATAAACAGCAACTAGTCTCAGCGACAAAATTAAAATGAACTGATCAAAGGACGTAATTTTATTTTCCTTTTCCTTCTCTGGCATGTCCCATTGTGAGCTCTCAACAGCAGAAATGTCCCGCGATTTGTCGCCTCGTTTGTAGAAACCCTTATGATGTTACACCTAGTTCAACATTTTAGAATGTGGTATATAGGCGTGTTATTTTGGCTGAGAAAAATCATGATTGCAGTGCTCTATGAGTAGACAGTTTTTGATATGGAGGCATCGGAGAAACTTGCCCTGAACGGAGTAAAATAGTTCTGAGAGCCTCAGTTTCTAATGTACAGGTATTCCCTTCGCAACCGAGGTCGCGAAGCAAAGGTGATAATCTCGCCGCGGCAGGGAAGCATTTCTCACTAAAGGTTTGTATTTAAGATACTAATAATTACTTTCAAGGCTTTGCGTGGCCAGGCGCCTGTTTATATTACTGATTTGCTAACTAAATATATACCTACTCGTACTTTGAGATCATCTGACCGAAATCTGCAACTCGAGCCAAAATCCAAAACGGTGACTCATGGAGACAGAGCATTCTCTGTTGCAGCACCAAAACTGTGGAATTCATTACCACAGGAAATTAGAAGCATTGAAATGTTAAGTAGTTTTAAGTCTGCAGTTAAGACTTTTCTTTTTTTAAATTAATAGTTATTGTTCATAGTGTTAATATATGTAGTAGGCTTTATCTTATAATGAAACTGTAATTAGTTCTCAAAGTAACTTTAAGAATATATATATTGTTGTAAGAGCATTGAGACTATTGTATAATGCTCCTAATACGTCTTTATTATTATTATTATTATTATTAAAGATGAGAAAATAATAGGCTTCAGAGAAAAGAGAGCGATGCATTTCGGCATGAGACAACTTATCAAGTGCTACGTTATGTTAACTAATCATCGAATATATACGTTTCTCATATATATATATATATATATATATATATATATATATATATATATATATATATATATATATATATATATATATATATATATATATATATATATATATATATATATATATATATGCTTACAGTTTGAGTTTGAGCACTCTGGCATGGTTTTTGATGTCCCACATTTGTGTGGCATCAAGGGTGACTGTAAATAGCAGTTATCTTCATCCTGCTCATCAGCACTACACTGATGAGCACTACACTGATGAGGGCCAAAAGGCCGAAACGGTACCATTTATATATATATATATATATATATTTGAGCGGATCGTGGTAGGACCAACTCCTTATAAGGAAGTAAAAATCGTTTTGGGTGATCCGTTTTAATCGGACAATATTTAACAATGATGTGAAGGGCGGCAATTGGCGAGTGGTGATCTGACGAACTACATAAAGAGGTTTTTACGAAGGGTATACACGTTTGCGTAATATTATAAGAACGTGTGTTATGTATTTAGACTCGCTAATTCAAAATCAGTTTTCACAATGGAAAACGGTTAAATATATTGATCGAGATAACGTTCAAAGTAGCTGGCGCCTCATTGCCGAATAAGCGACCGAGCAAAGCGAGGTGATAATCTCGCCGCGGCAGGTATCCATTTCTCATAAGTAGTTTATATATATATATATATATATATATATATATATATATATATATATATATATATATATATATATATATATATATATAATATATATATATATATATATATATATATATATATATATATATATATATATTTCAGCGGAGCATGGTAGGACCAACTCCTTATAAGGATATAAGTCGTTTTGGGTGATCCGTTTGAATAGGACAATATTTAGTGGGCAATCAACGCTTGCGGCCATTGGCGAGTGGTGATCTGACGAATATATAAAGAGGTTTTACGAAGAGTATACACTTTGCGTAATATAATAGGTACGTGTTTTATGTATTTAGACTCGCTAATTCCAAATCTGTTTTCAGAATTGAAAACGTAATATAAGTATTGATCGAGACAGCCTGTCAGTGTTAGATTGCCGACTAATTTCTAAGTACTGCATAAAACGTTTCTACGAAGCTTACGCACGTTCTCGTAATATGATAGACACGTATGTTATGTATTTAGACTCGGCAATTCCAAATCTGTTTTCATAATTGAAATTGATTAAATATTGGCCGAGATTGCCTTCAAAATCTACGTACGATGAAACGGCCTTTTGCTAAACAATAGGAAATGAGGAATTATGGAATTCTTCATAGTCGATTTTAGTTTGTTTATCCGCATTTTGGGTTTAAAAATATAATATGTGCGCTACGCTATTTGTTATCTACAGATACATGTATGGCGTGCGTGCTCTGGGCCCTGAGGACAACGAATGGGAAAATACTACTCTAGGAGATTTGGGGTGGAAATGTGGGCGAGGGGTTATTGCGTAACGTATTTTCAGTTACTATGTAATGTGTTAAACAAACAGCATTGCAGCTGACGGTTGAAATAGTAATAATAATAAGTATGTTAATTCAAAAGGATTACGACAGCACAGAAACGATTGCGGTGTAAATTAATTACTCTTTATTTTACAATATACAAGAAAGATTGGGAAATAAATGTTTGATATTTGATATACGATTATACAGTTATCCAATTAATCAATGCAAATATTATCAATTCGATAGCCTGATTAACAATACACAGATCTGTTAATATATGCCCGACTTCTATAGTGAATGTGGGAGAGCTTGGAGTAGACAGACGACACATGGACGATCGTCAAGCTCGTATATCCTCTGAAAATAACTCTGAGTCCTATATTCTAATCTTCGCTATCCATCTGAGTATCGGTAGCTCAATGGTTAGAGTATCTCGCTGGCAATCAGAAGGTTACATGTTCGATTCCTGTCCGGGACTCAGAATAATTTTTCTAATGATGTGAGCTTGACGATCGCCAAATACAGAGATCGCGAATCTTAACTCTTTCCTGTCCGAAAAACGTCCAAAATTAAAGCACCTCTTTGTTCTATTGATATCTCTGGAAATAACTATATATAGCTGTTGCGAAAGCTTTTTTTTTTCTGAAACCCCAATAAACCGGCTATTATACCAATGCTTTTAAATTTCCCGAATAAGACATATTATTTTAATATAAATTAGAATTAATTATCATAAATTAGGTTGAAAAACTTTCATTTTCTAGAAAAGCCCATCTTGCACACCCGCGTAGCATCATGAAAATTCAAATTGCCACCAATCGCAGAGTTTTTTTATGAAAGCAATTCAAGGTTGGCGTGTTCGTGGATCAGATCTCGTGTACCTTGCGCTTATCGATATCCAATTTTTAATCTTGCGTTACCGTTAGCCGTATTTTTCGATTCACGACTTCATCAGTCGAAAGATTTAATATACGCATTAGCACTTTATATTATAGGATACCAAAAGTGAGTATAGCTTTACGTTGTAAAAGTGGTTACTTCTTCATTGTTTTCAACGATTTTTCGTGTAATTAGAGTTTGTGATTATCGTTACATCCGTGGAAACATTGTCATTAAACTTTAACGCATTAAAAACTCGTAAATATTGTGCTTAGAACAAACTTATGTTTCACTATTTCCTGTTCATAATTATTTCGAAAAACGAGACAATTAACTGTAACAAAACGTCGAAAGACAAGATTCAAATACTTCAAAACAAGGAAGCACGAATAATAACAGGTGACACATATGATATCCGCTCAAAGGACATCCTGAATAAACTAGGATTTATAAATCTAGATGAGAGACTCACAGACAATATGATCAATAGGTCATCAAAGCTTTGAACAGGCAATGCCCAGAAAGTATTTCTACCATGTTTCAAATCATGAATTGAGATTGTTATGATTTAAGAAATAACAGTTTAATTACTGATGCTGTCAAAATCCAAAACAAATGGAATGAAGAGAAGTTTTAGTTATAATGTTTCTAAAATCTGTAATAGTCAATCCAATAGGGAAAAAAGTAAAGTTCTTTATAGCTTAAATAAGAAATAAATATATACCTGCTCCTGTATATTTTTGTATGATAGCCTTACTCTGTACTTTTAACTTGTAAATTAGTGAAGTTTATAAGCTTATAAAATTTTGCGAGTAACTTAGTGTCTTAGATACGATTCTGTAAAACACTACCAGCTATTTCAGTGATTCAAGCCATTTTCGCCGAGAAAATCGAAGGAAAATTTTATGTAAATCAGGACGAATCTTTATCACATATATAAAACCTCCGCCATGCCACTGATATCCTTTGTCTTTTCTTCATGAATTATTAATGAGATTTTGAAATACTACAGTATTTAAACATATTATAGTTAGTTTAGTTTATACGTTTTTCAATTTTATGAACACACGGCTTTATGAAAAGCAACTTTTATTGTTATTTTATTTTATATTATTCCCGCGTAATTGGTTGGTAGGTTATACGGTGTATAAAGATCATTAAATTCCAATTCTAACTTGTGAAAAATTCGGTCTTACAAGTCACTCTTCCCTTAGCTTTCACGTGATAGTGGAAATGAGCTAAATTGCTGTCGTGAAAGATGATAACAAAAACAGAAAACAAATGAATGGCATTCGAAAATGTGTAAGATGTTTATATTGTTTACTTTGGAATTCGTTTAAACGAAATAACCAAAACACATTTGAAAATTTCGCTCGCTTAACTTCCAATGTTTGTTTATATTGTTTACTTTGGAATTCGTTTAAACGAAATAACCAAAACACATTTGAAAATTTCGCTCGCTTAACTTCCAATGTTCGTTACAAGTAAAGTTCACGACTTAAATCTAATGTTCGTTTCGACATTCTTCCACATCGGTGAAACTGGGCGACGCCTTTCAGACAGGTTTGCTGAACATCTTCGTTCCGTAAGGAACAATGATGTTGACAAACATGTAGCCCGCCATTTCAACAGCTCTAACACTTCGGTTTCAGACATGAAAGTCTGTGTCATCCTTCCATCTCAGGTGGTAACGATAACCGCAAACGGCAAGAGAAACGTCTCATTTTTAAACTTGTCACCACACATCCTGTTGGTCTTAACGAACGTTTTTCTTTTATTTAATTTCCTACGCGATTTTTGTTATTTTAGTTTGAGTGGAACTTTTTTATTATTAGTTCATGCACTTCCATTCCTTTTCAAATTTTTTTCTTACCGCTTTACTATCGCATAATCCCCTTGAATATTGGACCTGTCATTTCTCCCACCCCCTCAGTCTGTTTGCTGATCGACTGTAAATATACAGTAGCAAATGACTTAACTATACGCATCTCATTAATCATTAGTTTGTTTATCTACCGTGCATTTGATTGGCTACTTTCTATTTTTATTTTTTAAGCCCTGTTTATTTTATTTGATTTCATCTTGTCTTACTCTGATGAATGGCATCGCTCGAAACGTCAGTATTTCTTCACTAAAAATATTGGCAGTTTACCACCTATTCACTTTGCTATATATCCAAAACACCGTCTACGCAGCACTCTACTTTTTTTACTACTATCGGATAGAATAGATTATTTGTTATACAGGACAAGATCATTTCTATTAATCTGTCAAAAGTTAAAGTGCAGTGTAACTAAGGAAATGACATTTGTTGAAGATCAAAATATGCATTTAGGTTTTTTTTATATGAGCCAGGCTAGCCCGGTCAGCGGCGGACTGATTAGATAAAAGAAGTTCTTATCACGGCTTCTACACTGTAAGTGAAAAAGGGCTGTACGACCCAAAAAGGGGGATCAAAACGGTGAACCCAGATTAGATCTTTTTGGGGTCAAAATGGCACTTATAATCAGATGGTCCCTAGGGGGTGCTTTGGCCCCTCCAAGTGGGGGCTGTTTTAGAAGCAGCAAGGGCCGATTCAACTTTTTTGCAAGCGCCGTTATAGAAAATAGCGGGGCTATTTTGGACAATGGGTCGATTTAGCTTGCGGAGCGGACCCAAAACAAGCCAATTTACAGAAGATTAAAAGTTATTAAAATTTATTAACTAAACGACCAATATGGGGCTTGGACTTCCAACCAGATTCGAACAAAAGATTAAAATACAGCAACTGTACAATATTTAGAATGAATAGTGATTGTAATTAAACAGAAAATATTATCATTTTCATTTGCGAAGTTAACAAAACAAATAATATACGGAGCCATAACTAGCAATATTAATAACCTAAATGCATTGTCTAATATCACATTGATTACTGTACTTGCTGTAACCTATTTTGTGAATAACTTCCGTAAGAATTCGACTGTCTAAAAAAATAAAGTTTTTAATTGATAACAATAACCTAAAGGTGTTGATTTGACAAGGGAGTCGAGTTGATAAGTGCTTCGATTTGACACATGCAAGAGCCGATTCGGAAATAGAGAGCCAAAATGAATTCATTGGGGGATGATATGGACATCATAAGTGGCTCTGCAAGTGGAGCCGTAACAGCCCCGGTAATGAGGTTCGTTTTGATCTCTGGGGCTGAATTGGAAAACGGTGGGGAAGAATTGATAAATGGCAGGGCTGTTTTGGAAACGGGTAGAGCCAAATTGGCTTTATATTGTACCTAAAATCGCCCTGTTAGTGTCCATCTAGCTCTCGAATCCCAAAATAGCTTTCACGTAGGGCCAAAATAGCTTCGCGTTCGGGCCAAAACGAAATTTAGGGTCAGGGCTAAAACGAAATTTGGGGTCGTTTCAGCCCTTTTTCATTTACAGTATACACACCCAACATGATATATCAAAGCAGAATTTTCTTAGTTTGGCTGTAGGAAGAGTATAAAGTTAATTCAAATAACCTTTTTTGGTCAAATAAAGATTTTCGTGAGATAACTCAGCCCGTTGGTAATAGCGCGCGGGATCATATAACCAGCTTCATATAATTCGGCTTTTGTGGTCATATAGTAAAACAATTAGACAACTCAGCTGATAAGAAAACTCAAGTTCATTACTCCTGCTACGTGTGGTAGCGCCAGTCTAGGAGTTGTAATGCCCCCCATATGGAGCCCGAAGAAATTAGTATGCACAGATCCTACTGTAAATCCTACCCTTCGTCATGACTTCGACCCTTTAACCCTAATTACTCGGACTACCTGTGGTAGCGCGAATCTAAGTTTCAGCTTCATTATTATTTCGTTCGACGAAGGAGAACGAATTCTAATCTTGCATGTTATGGGTTACCTGTGCTTTACAGCTCAAAGAAATCAAGATAAAAATTATTAAAAATTAAATAAATATTTCATATAAATTATAAATATTATAGATAAAAATTACCCTTTTTGAATAAATTAGCGTTTCGAAGTTGGAATAAATTATGGCATTAGTATGAAAGCGTATCCGTATCTTGATCTGAAATCCTTAGAGTTTACGTCTTATATACGATCATTTTAACACAATGACGAATGCGATTTTATTTTGGTTCTCATTTTTTCAACTTTGATTTTTGTCGCACATACTGTACCCTTATAGCATAATATAAGACTTCCGTGGAGTCTTATCAGAAGCGAAACGCTGCCTCGGGAATGACACATGAGCAGTGGGTACGAGGTTGGAGCAGTGTTCAGGATCAGACCAAGATAAATTTTAAAGATAAATTCAATCAAATATTCATGTTTATCTATTTTTCAAGATATATATTAAAGCATGGCTAATGCTGACTTTATCAGCCAAATATAAATCTGAATTTGAGCTCGAATTTGAATAATTTGAAGTAGATTTAAGGTAACATTTAAGTGGACTTAATGCCAGCTTAAGGTTAGCTTTTCGTCCTGAGAATATATTTATTAAAACAGCGCAAAAATTGTCAACGAGAGGAATTTGGGTGCTAAAGCAGAGCAAAAAATAAACGGAACTGTACTGTTCACATGACACTGTCAAGGGTTCCGTTTTCATGGCTCGCACCTAGCTTTTAGAAATAGTTTTCAGACGTTTTCACACAATTTCGATCCGGTACCGATTGAACGCAATGGTATTTTGTAAATTTTTACCGCACTGACTTTTATTTAACACGGCCCTTATTGATAAAAGCATGGATATTTTCTGACAAAGCTACCCTGTATAAATATGTATTTTATTATTATTGTTATCAACTCGCTCCGCACTCATGGAAATTCTGAAGAAAAAAATCGTGAAAATATTAATTATTTTCTTCCTCCGCCTCCCATCCGATCAGGGGCATATTTCAACAACGACGAGACTGTACATGCCACTTCTGTCTCCGTCGTTTGATGATTTTTCATAATACTTTCTAAAACAAAATAATACAAGTAGTGATACCCCCCATATAGGCCGCATTAATATTAATTAGGTAAATTGAATTTTTAATGAGCTTTCGAATTTTGAGATTACGTCACGTTTCTCGTCTTCCTTCCAGACCCTCTAACCCTAGTTATTTATGCATACGTCACCAGACTCTTCGTCTTCCTTGGAGGAGCCTTAACCCTAATTATTTATTCAGATTACGTCATTTCAGAATGCTTAACCCTAGCTCATGTACCAGTAGGACCCCTAACCCTAGCTTTTATCCAACCCCCTGGTATTCATACGTCACATCCGATTAGCCGCTGACTCCTTCCGAACTTGATTTCCGATGGCATTGCGTCATTATCAAAAGGTCACTCTTATGTCTCCTTATAGTACTAAGTATGAGTATTTTATTTATACCCTTCGCATACCTACGGCAATCTCATTGTGGGACAGATAATCACACAGTGTATAACGCAGAGTACGCTATGGATATTATTTGGGACGAATTATGGCAAAATAACATAGAGATCGATAAAGACACTCTGTCTTTTTACTTAGAATCCTTACTTATGGAGCACTGTGAATTGTACGAATATGTGTAAACGGTCGAATCTGTCGAGATAACTTAGTGAATAATCTTAGTAATATTCACAGGGAGATGCAAACGGTCAACTTTGGTCGTATTATCGCCTATTTAGCTTTAGTTCTTAAAGTAAGCGATTCCTGTAATGAAGAAACGATCAGAGAAGCTGTACGAAGAACGATCGGAGATTTCAAGCACATCGAAATCGAAAAATATATAAAATATAAACTGGAAATTGAGAAATACAAACTTGAACAGTCTTGGCAAAATTGGCTGACTCGACTATTTTACGATGCCGTGGCGATTTATCTTCGAAACGGTTTCAAGGCATTGCTTTCAAAGCGTTAACGAATTCAAACGTAATGATTTTCCTAAGCGAGATCAAACTTTGCTATGCATTTATAGACGTTGGTATTTATTATATTAGCTATTAGATTATTCAAGAGATTGACCTGTCAAACGAAGCGAAGGTTGAGTGCACACATGGACAATAGCTCGTGGGTCGTTAAGAGTCATTAGTGGTGCAACTCACCAATATTTGCATGATTTGGGAATAATTAATTTGTTTCGAGGGTGAACACTAGTATTTTATGGATGAACATTAGTCAATATGGGATAATGAGGGATATATTGAGCGGGCAAGTTCAGGCGACATAGCTGTTACTATAGCGAAACAGCGTCGAGTCGTTTCATTCGAGTACCCTTGTCTTCGTGAAAGGTTCGAAAGTCTTCTTCGGAAAGTGTTTGGAAAGTGTTTTGGAAAGTGTTTCTTGTGGATTTGTTTTATTGACAATATTCAAAATGTCTCAAACGGTGAGTTGGTCAACGTTTATGAATAATATCTGTTTTATTACGAATAATATCTGTTTTATCGAATAAGACTCGAGTGTATACTTATAAACTTTCTCCTTCCTAGATTGATATAATGGACCTCATTAAGAGTTGCGAGAATGAGGGCGCTCTGGAACTCATAGAGCAAGCGCTTGTGCTCACAGAGGAGCAGAAACGGGCTGTTTTGGCTCAGAAGATATTGTTTTGGACCAACGCCATGGCTGATGATATTCGCCAGGAGACCGAAACACCAGCCAGTGTTGTACCTGATTTGATGACTAAATGGACCGACGATGAACGCCGCCAATTCAACGAAGACTGGGCCAACGACGAGTTATTAGTTCCTGAAGACGAAACTGAGCAAGCCGATATCCCTGAACCGTTGGAAAACCAAATAGGCGAAGGCAGAAAACGAAAGCGTAACGACGACACCGAATCTTCAACCAAGCGCCATAAACCCGAATCGTATTTTACCATCAAATCGGTGAAACAAGTCAACGTCCGAAAATTCAAGACGACAGGTACCGACTATACTGTTCAGTTTAATCCTTTAAATATTCACGGAGTTTCGAATGTTATGTTGTCGTTAAACCGTGCTTTTAAGCATTTGTTTGATCGTTTAACTACCGATATGGGCCCCCATGACCAAGTCAGGCTTATTCTTAATTCCCATCAATTGGATAAACATATTTCCTTGCCCTTTCTTGCCCGAGACCGTTATACCCGAGAGATTCCTGGCCGCAGTCGAACGTGTCGTGCAATCCAACGATCAGTTTACGTTGGACGATTCCGTTAATGTGAATTTAGTTCATGTTGAAATGCCTCATGGTGGGGTCGGCCGAAAGCGTGACGTGGTCAACCTACAGAACTACCTGAATAAGAAACGGTGTCTTCTTCAAATCAAAAACAAAGACGAACTTTGTTGTGCCCGAGCCATTATTGTTGCTAAGGCCAAGTTAGATAAAGATTCCCAGTATGAGGCGATCCGAAAACCAGATAGATGTCTTCAGGCTCGTTTAGCCCGAGAACTCCACGAGCAAGCCGGTGTTCCCCTGGGTTCCTGTGGGATCGAAGAGGTCAAGAAGTTCCAGGCTGTCCTCCCTGACTACCAGATCAACATCGTATCTAACGAACACTTGAACGCGCTCATCTATTCGGGTCCTGAAGCCGAGAAGTGTTTATATTTATATCACCACGACAACCATTATGATGTCATTACCAGTATGCCTGCCTTCCTCGCCCGTAAAAAGTATTGCCATACATGTAAGAAAGGCTACGACAAAATTACCGACCATCCGTGTGGCGAGCTGTGTAAACTGTGCCATATACAGAACTGTCCAGTGATGAAGTGGAAATATTGCCAAGACTGCAATCGTTTCTTCAAAAGCGACGAATGCTTTGCCCGTCACAATGACGCAACCGGACAGAAGAAAGCTCTTTGCACTTCCCTACCAAATGCCAGAAATGTCAACGTGTTGTGACCCGAGCCAGCCTGAACGACCATCACTGTGGCCGTGTGCCAAAAGTACGTCAAACCCGAGAACCACCAATGCTACATCCAGCCTATCCGTGAGAGGAAACAGAAACCTACGGCAGAACGTACAAGCAACGAATTTCTTGACGATGATGTTGCTGTGGAGGATGACGTTGACAGCGACGAACGAGACCAAAGCCTCATGTTTTTCGATTTCGAATGCACCCAGGACGACGGTCAACACATCCCAAATCTCTGCGTAGTGCAAAACAAAAGCGGCGACGAGATGGTATTTTCAGGGCCTAACACAAAAGACGAGTTCTGCAACTGGCTCTTCCAGAAAGAAAACGCCAACATCACATTCATCGGCCATAATTTTCAGGCCTACGATGGATACTTCATTCTCCAATACCTGTACAAGAACGCTATTGTACCCGAGGTGATTACCCGCGGCGCTAAAATCCTCTCCCTCTTCGTTCCACAGCTAAACATTAAATTCATCGACTCGTTGTGTTTTATTCCGATGCGACTGGCTGACTTCCCTAAAACCTTTGGCATTACTGAACTGGAAAAAGGCTACTTTCCTCACTTTTTCAACAGAGTAGAAAACCAGAGCTACGTTGGACCGCTTCCAGACGCCAAATTCTACGACCCCAGCGGTATGAATCCTGGTAATCGAGAGAAATTCTACGCCTGGTACAACGACCTCTTTCAACGCAACTACGTCTTCGACTTTCAAGAAGAAATCCTGAGTTACTGTCAGTCTGATGTTGACATTCTTCGCCGTTGTTGCCTCGAGTTCCGCGAAATATTTCGTCAAGTCACCGACGTCGACCCCTTGCCCAATGTCTAACCATCGCATCCGCATGCAATTTGGTTTTCCGCAAGACCTTCCTCAAGCAAAACACTATCGCCGTCATCCCTCCCTGTGGGTACAAACCCGAAAACAAACAGTCGGTCATTGCGCTCAAGATGCTTGCCTACATCGCGCAACGAGACAACATCGCCATCCGACATGCCCGCAATCATGGAGAGCAACGTATTGGGAAATATCTTGTCGATGGATACGACGCAGAAACGAACACAGTGTGGGAAATACAAGGATGTCTATGGCACGGATGTCCTCGGTGCTATGCCAGAGACACGGTGAATCCGGTCAGCGGTCTGTCCATGCACGAACTCCATCAACGAACCTTGGAAAAGGTACAGTTTCTGAAAGACAATGGCTACAATGTCGTCGAGATTTGGACGTGTGACATCGACCGCCAACTTACTACAGATCCTGGAATGAAGCTGTACTTTGATAACTTTGAGATCTCCGAGCCTTTGGAACCTCGCCATGGGTTCTTTGGTGGACGTACCAACGCCACACGCCTCTTCTATGAAGCGCGAGACGATGAAAAGATTAACTACGTAGATTTCTGCAGTTTGTATCCGTGGTGCAATAAGTACGGCGAATATCCACTTGGTCATCCACAGATCATTACCGAGAACTTTGATCCGATCACTGAATACTTTGGCTTGGTCAAGTGTTCAGTTCTTCCTCCTCGTCAACTCTATCATCCCGTCCTTCCACATCGCACCCAAGGCAAGCTCATGTTCCCGTTGTGTCGTACGTGCGCCGACAATCTCCAACAAGAACCATGCGGCCATTCTGATGATGACCGAGTTCTGCATGGTACGTGGGTGACTTTGGAGCTCCAAAAAGCGTTACCGTTTGGTGAAAATCGATGAAGTTTGGCACTTTCCAGAGCATACAGATGGACTCTTCAAAGACTACGTCGACACCTTCTTGAAGATCAAGCAGGAATCGAGTGGTTTCCCGACAGGCTGCGATACCGAGGAGAAGAAGGCGCAATACATTGCAGACTATGTTGCAAAAGAAGGTATTCGACTGGATCCGAATCATATCGTGAATAATCCTGGTCTGAGGGCGCTATCCAAACTGATGCTAAATTCCTTTTGGGGTAAGTTTCATCATGTTATATTCTTAAGGTTAGAGAACTATTTTAGAGAATTATTCCTTTCTAGGGTTAGCATATCACACAGAAATGTACATTAAGTATTTTTCCCCTTTTATATGTTGCTAGGTAAATTCGCACAGCGCCCCAACATGACCCAGGTGAAGCTGATATCGAATCCAGCCGAATACTTTGACCTTCTGTCCAGCGACAAAGTGAACGCCACCGATGCGAACTTCATCAACGATGAGATCATCGAAGTGCACTTCGAGAACATCGACGAGTTCATCGAAGCAAACGGGAAGACAAATGTCGTCATCGCCGCCTTCACCACCGCTCATGCTCGCCTCAAGCTCTATGGTGTCCTCGAGCGACTTGATCGTCGCGTCCTGTACTTCGATACAGACTCCATTATTTACGTGTCGAAAGAAGGAGATTGGGAACCACCGACTGGTTCGTATCTTGGGGAGCTTGCCGATGAACTTGATGGGAACCACATCACAACCTTTGCGTCAGGAGGGCCTAAGAACTATAGCTATCAAATGAATACCGGTAAAACAGTATGCAAAGTAAGAGGCATAACTTTAAATTATAGGACCCAACAGGACGTTAATTTTAACGTGATGCAAAATATGGTGAAGGGCATAGAACCTGCAAAAAAACTGTCGATATACCCTTTAAAATTGTACGTTAATAGAAATGATAAGAGTGTGCTTACCAAGAGTGAAACTAAAGATTATAGGGTTGTATATAACAAACGACTAATTGTGAATAATTATGATACTTTACCATATGGATTTTAAATATTAGATTTTAACTTTGTGTTTTTGTAAATATTAACTTTGTGTGCTTGTAAATAGGAAATTGAAAAATATATACTTCATTACCTTATTATAATGCGTCTCTGGTGAATGGGGGGCTGGATGGGGAAGAAGGTGGACGGCTGGGGCGTATGGGGTGATTTTCTGAAACGGGACGTGTAGGGACTAGGGGGACGCAGGGTGTTCTACCAGGGACTTTGTCGAAAAATAATATTTAGTTTCGAACATTATTTCAAATCAATCATTTGTCATCATGCCACGAAAGCGTAAGGATTGTCCCCTCTGCGGTAAGCAAGGTTTACTAAAACTGTCCAACCATTTGTCCGACTCTCATCGACTCTCTTCAAAAGAGAGACAACCTAATTTAATGCAAGCAAAAACATTTCCTTTAGATCTGAACGCGCTGTTAAAAGAATTGATTACATTACGTCAAAATACGAGAGTTGCAAAGCGGTCTAAATGGTATACATAGGAACTCGCAAGCTTAGTCTGCTCATTCTAGTCATGTATTCCATACAGTTAACACATCCTTTTGGGCTCATGATCTCTGGAGGAACCAAGACTGGAAAGACAACGTTTGTCAAATAATTGTTAGCCAACGCAAATGTCATGATCGATTCACCTCCGGAAAATATCATTTATTTTTATTCCGAATATCAAGACACCTTTGCTGAAATAGAGACCCTAGTTCCTGGTATTCAGTTTGTGCAAGGTTTACCCGATTCCATGCTGGATAGTATCAATCCAGAGACGCGAAACCTTTTTATCATTGACGATATGATGGGAGAAAAAGATGCAGTGATTGCTAAATTGTTTACGAAAAAGTCACACCATGGAAATCTCAGTGTTATCTACATTGTGCAAAATTTGTTTCATCAAAGTAAAGATCACCGCACCATCTCCCTCAATGCAAGTTATCTCGTTTTAACCAAAAATGTCCGCGATGCTAGTCAGGTGGTCCACCTTGCCAAACAGCTGTACCCGAGCAATACCAAATTTTTCCAGCAAGCCTATCAGATGGCCACCAAGGAGCCATACTCGTATTTATTTGTCGATCTCACACCGACATGTCCCGATGAAATACGACTTCGATCCGGAATCTTCCCGACAGATACTCATTACGCCTACCAACCTCGCGTATAAAAACACAGTGCAGTCAAACGTGTATTCATTTGAGGATGTCCCGCCGTGTGAAGAGGAACCACGACGGTTTAAAAGTATTGGCAAAGTGTAAACCTTCTATGCGAAGAGCGATCATAAAAGCTGCAGACAAAGATTTATTAGAAGCCATAACTGAGTGCCTTTTGAACATTTGCCGTGAAACTATTAATATTAGTCCAAAAACGTATAAAAAGCTTGCACCATACTCAGATCATATTGAGGCTGTCGCTGATAAGAGAAACCCAATCACGAAAAGAAGGAGAGTTATTTTACAAAAAGGAGACGGATTCTTACCTTTTCTACTCGCTCCTGTCTTAGAACAATTGGCGAGCTTTCTAACCAAATAATGGAGCATGTTAAAAGACTGATTCTGGTCCCTGAACACATGGCTACAAATAAACCCTTGGTTCTTCCACTGACTGCTCAAGTGAACCAACTGGATTCGGAAATGGACAGTTTGATGCAACGTCAAGATATAACACAAGACGATAAAGTGAAGTTGTATAATCAGACCTTTCAACGTTATCTCAATTACTATGACAAACGAATGCATCGGCCTGTTCCTGTAAGTGTCGTTCCTTCCCAGCCTATCGCAGCAGAAACAGAATCCGAACCTTCAACAGAGACAATGCCTGAACCACCTGGAGAAATCGAGAGTGATATTATAGAAAGTGTACCTTCCACGATGAAATCAAGAGCTGTACAACTGATAAAGAAGATAAAAGCAAATAAAGATGTTATTGGTTGGAACGATCAAGGGAAAATGGTTTTTGAAGGAAGAACTATTCCAGGTACTAACGTCATTGATTTAGTCAACGATGCTCTACGTCAAAGAAAGAATTTCAATCCATCAGGATGGCAACTGTTCGCAAAAGCTTTAGGACGTATGAATGTACCCGAAGGAATCGTCAGAAACGAAGAGCGTCTACATTTGGTTAAAGAATATAGGAACAAGCCTTCATCTGCTTCTAGCGACCCCCCTCTGACGCCGTCACTACAGTCTCCAGGGGCACCAGCGAAACCAAGAAAGAAACGTAGAGACAAAAATCCATATAAATGGCATTCATAATCTTTTTGTAAACATTTTATTGTATAAATATTTTTTACAATTACAACGTGTCTTTTTATTTTTACGCAAAATACCATTTACGTATAAAATCACGAACTAATGTATCGTTCCATTCCTTTTGATCAGTAAACATACTAACAATAGTTGACATGGGAATATTTCTACTACGATGTAAAGCATAAAATAAACAGTATTTTCCACACACACGAGACCACGGTGACTGTAAAGTCTTTTCATTCCAAGTAAATGCACTGCTATGATCTTGTAGAAAGGTTTGAAAGTTTCTGCTGTAAAGTTCTGGGCTTTGTCCATAAGAATCGAAGAATTCTCCTTTCCCATCCGATGTGACGTAAATAGCTATCCAATGTGTACCAGGTCCATCGCTTGGATCCACGTTTATAATAAAACCTCTAGGTCTTTTTTGTATCTGACTTGGTAAACGATCCGAAGGTAAAACATCTGTAAACACTGATTTGGCATATGGGTCACTTTGTAAGACACGAAGCAGTTGACGTGTGTTCATTTTAGCTTCTGAAGTCACTTAGTACGTTACGGTTGGCATCAATCTCGATAAGATTTTGAAATTCTCCAAGCACCACGATATTTATAGCTCCAGTTAGAGCCGTACCGAACTTGCATTCCAGGGAGACGTTCCCATCCCTAATAGGTTGAAAATGATCTCCAACACATAGATCAGCTGTTAAATCAAACACGTACAGGGTATATCCATTTGCATACTCGTCTCGAGTAATACCGTTGCCTTGATTCTGAAACATCTTGTTGGTACCTGCATACAGCGTTTGGAATGCTGAAACATAGTTGGTCCCTGCTGCTCCGGCAAACTTTAGGTGAAGTGGTCTGCCAGGCCGGTGTTCTCCATTCACTGATAATGCAAGATATGTTGTGTCGTAGTTCTTAAAATTGAAAGGATTCTTGTTATAAACTCCGTTGTAAGCATCTGCATCCACCATCCCAATCACAACTCTATCGGGAAGAAGTCCTTGGAATACATTCTGTTGATCTCCAGACATGTTTCCCGTTGGTACGGAGAACACTTTGCAGTTTATACGATTGATAGGGTACTTGGCAGTGATATGTTGAAGGGCCTGGGTATGACCTATCATTGTAGTGGACGAAACGTTAACACGGCGAGCGCGAAACACGCATTCTTCCAGAACCACTTTAAAACCAGGAGCTTCTGCTGATGAAACCAGGCAAAAGGGAGCTCTTGATCTCACCAGCTTGAGCTTGATAGGAACAGCACCAAGAATATAGCGTTCTTGCGCGAACAGATCCGAATGAATTCTTCCTTCCATTGCCACAGACTTGCTTAGGCTTGTATGCTCGTGACGTTCCTTTAATCCTTTGTTCGCATCGGCAACTTCTGCAAGTGGATTGACGGCATCCATCCGTCCAGCCTGGTCTTTGTAGAACAACGCTGAAGTTAAGTGAGACGATTTAGCGTCTTTGCTAATGTTCAATACAGTTTCTATATATGCTCGGTAAGGATACGAGGTGCTTGATGGTGTGAGCAGTTTGTTGTTCAGATAAATTTCCACTTGAGAAAATAAGGCATGCATCCATAAATTAACAGGACCCACTTGGGCGGTGTCAGGTAAGTTAGTTCCATCTCCATTCGTTATCTTTGCTTTTACGTGAAGGTAACTGTTTGCCAGATCGGTGTAGACATCAGAATTTGCGGCACACAGAAACTCGATAGTGTCCGAAGTTCCAATGCTTGAAAGAGGATCGATGTCTTCCCAAAATCCTTTATTCATTTCAACTTGAGTGTCAGGAACAGAAAATAAGTCCAGTTCAGATTTTCCACAGGAACAGGAATCTTTATGTAAAGTCTCGTAGCCTTGTGCCATTATTTAAGAAAAGTAGGTTTTTCTTGAGATGTTTTCCGCCTCTTGGTCTGTGAGCGATTGGTAGATTTCGATGATGCATTGGTTTTTATAGATGTTTTACGTTTGCGACCGCCTCCTGATTGGTTACCCATGAGTTGTTTAGCACCCTGCCGAGCTATATCGTTGACGGCTGCTACACCACGACCTTTGACAGATTGCTTCACACTTTTCCCGGCCAGAACATCCTGACTGACATCTGTTGCCGCTTGCAGAGCTCTCCGTCCAATCGCTTGTGCTCCTCGTTTCACCAGAGGTATTGCATATCGGGCAATACTTTTAAAGAAACTTCCAATACCGTAGCCTCTTTGTATCCGTGCACCTCTAGGACAACGAGGTGGAAGTCTTTCCACCTCGTTGTCCTCGTAAATAATATTGTTGAAACTGCTTTGCATCTGGAACGATTGTAGCTCTCATATTTAAATAAAATACGGTGATGTGCTCTGTCTAAAGTGAAATGTCACGATGGACTTCCCGAAACTAAATGAGACGTTTTCGTTTTTGTCGTCTTTTATATCTATTTCGATCATCTCAAATGATTTCACCTTCAGGGGGATGTATTGTAAGTTGCGAAAACTAACGTTAACGTTTTCCCCGTATTTTCCTTTCGTATTCACAATTCGTAGAAGAGGCACTTTGACGTCGCCGACAAATTGTGCATCCACCACATTTGTGTAGAGGTACATAGATGCAAAACCCCCGTTTATATCTGCTACGTAAGGACTCGTTGTTTTCTTTGTAATCACTGTATCCTGCTCGAATCCTAAAGCCGTTGCGATATCACCCGAGAACCATACCATTGCGCCCTTTTTCACATCGACCACCACTTTGAGCGTATTTTTATTATAGGTAAACTTGATCTCAGCTTGTCCTTCTTTCTTCATGCAATGGTTTAAATCTTTAACCAGGTTTGTAATACTGTTGTATTGTGTGCCTTGAACGATGCCCACTTCATCTGGACCTTTGCCAATGTTATAGAGAAAGGTTTGCTGATTGCTTTCGCGTATCGTGCTCCATGTATGTGGATAATTAAACTCGGAAAGGGCTACTTCCCAGACCCCTGTCATCTCTAACGTTTCGGCTAGCTTCACTTTAAAATTCGCTACCGTATTCTCCGGGAAATATTTCATAGAACTATTACTTGGGAGCGTCAGATAAAACTGCGTTGTCATCTCGGCGAGTATAAGACACAAATGAACACAGGTTATAAGATACACATACTTTTATTTCGAAATATGTTTTACATTATCCGCCGATACCCAAGAATTAAAATCATTCGAGTAACCTAACCATTTTACAAGATATTCTTTGCGTTTACCATGCATGCGAGACTTAATCACATTTTCTACTCTAAAAAAGTCAGTGTCTTTCTTGATAATGCTTTGCAACTCTTGTTCGTAAAATGTTCCCTCTATCTCCTCGTCGTGATAATCAGAGATTTTATACACAGGTGGTCTTCTAGGTATACGCTTCGTTATGGTGAAAACTTCCTCGGTCCAGCTGGGTAAGTAGCCTTTCTTGAATGTTCGTCTGGCTTTGCTGATTCGCACTTGATCGCCCACGTAAAATTTATACTTCATGGGCGTGGTAGATTCGTGTCCGTACAATCGTTGCCACACGACGCTTTCATTCTCGTGATTCACATCAACCGGTTTCATTCCAATACTACGATGTCGCGAATGGTTGTAGGAATACACCAGTTTTTGTAGCACATCCATATACTTTAGCGTATTCTTAGCTGTAAAGTATTTCCACATCTTTCCCTTGAGCGTTCGATTAAATCGTTCCACAATAGATGCTTTCGTATCATTATGCGTGGTGAAAAACGTTATGTTGTAATCTTTCAAAAGCTTCTGAAATGGTCTGTTGGTAAATTCAGTTCCTTTATCGGTATGAAGTTTCTCGGGACGTCTGCCTTTCTTGCATATCTTCTTAAAGGCTTTAATCAGATTTTCTCCGGATTTTTTTTTCAGCGGTTCTACCCACGCATACTTGGATAAGACATCAATGACAGTTAAAATGTATTTATAACCATTGTTTGCTTTACTCAACGAATCCATAATGACCAAATCAGCCTCCCATTCTTCGTCTATTGCTCCGACAATAACTCTATTTCTCTTAAAACGATGTCGCACTGGTTTATGTAAAGTATAGGTGTCTTGTTGTTTTAACCAGGTTTTTATCTTATTTCGTGATAATTTAAATTTCCCATCATTTTTTACGACACGGTAAACAGCATCGACGCCGCCAAAACTTGCCGGACTTTCTGGATTGTAAAACAGATTGTGGAGGTACTGTTCTTCCATCTAATTCTGATTGCTGAATCACAATCTTGCCACCACAACATGCCGAAACACAGCGGATACGTCTAAAAATATTACGAAGGGCTATTTGTGGTAAACCTCCGCAGCAAATCATGTTCACGCGATAAAGATTGGAGGTGAATGAATAAAGAGAAGTAAGCGACACGGTATAAATGCAAACATAATTTATTACATATTAAATTAGAATACAAAATTATATATGTTCAGCAAATGTTCAGTTTTTCCATGTCTTCCGTCATTGCATCGATAGATTTTTGAAAAAGATAATCTTCATAGGCTTCTTTAGAGTCATTCTTTCTACTTGTAAAGGATTCGCCTGTTTCTGCGATCTTGTACTGATATTGTAGTGGCTCACTAAACAGGCACCCAATGTTAAAAATTCGTGGTGAGTTCTCTGTAGGTTTCCATTCAAAGAATCCGCATGCATATTCTCTTTCCATAGGACAGCAGTAGAATAAACGACCTTTGTTGTCACCTTCTTTCTTGACTTTACGGACACAACAGACCATACCATGTCGACAGAAAGGATTAGGACTCTCGAAGACATCTCCCCATTGCCAAAACGAGCAGGCATTTTCTTGCTCAGAGCAGACGAAGTAAGGTCTTCCGTAACTTTCTTTCGTTTTGTCTTTAACCATTCGCATCGTTGCCAGCTTCTGATGAGTAGGACACACTGGATGTATACAGCCACTTGCTCGAAAAGCGTTTACGGCTTTCCCAAACATATAACAATCTTCTTCAGGGCAAAAGAACTGACAACTAGGCTTTTCTCAACAGTACCAGAACAAACCATTCTTAGTTATTGAGGAAGATGTGGGCTTACCATGTAGACACTCCATCGCAATGATCTTACTTTGACGACAAACAGCAAGCGAATGATACTTCAAGCGAAGTGACGCCGTAATCTTATCCATAACAACTAGCATATTAAACAGGATTTATTTGTCTAAGCTCTGACGTCATCCGGACTCGCTCAAACATGTTCTATTGTGTGATTTGCTAATGGATCTTTAATGACTGTTTAATGAATTTTTCTTTTGTCTTCTACACATGTACTCAGACATCATATGCAAATCTTAACCTTAACAACGACGAAGATAAATCGCCACGGCATCGTAAAATAGTCGAGTCAGCCAATTTAGCCAAGACGGTTCAAGTTTGTATTTCTCAATTTCCAGTTTATATTTTATATATTTTTCGATTTCGATGTGCTTGAAATCTCCGATCGTTCTTCGTACAGCTTCTCTGATCGTTTCTTCATTACAGGAATCGCTTACTTTAAGAACTAAAGCTAAATAGGCGATAATACGACCAAAGTTGACCGTTTGCATCTCCCTGTGAATATCACTAAGATTATTCACTAAGTTATCTCCACAGATTCGACCGTTTACACATTCGTACAATTCACAGTGCTCCATAAGTAAGGATTCTAAGTAAAAAGACAGAGTGTCTTTATCGATCTCTATGTTATTTTGCCATAATTCGTCCCAAATAATATCCATAGCGTACTCTGCGTTATACACTGTGTGATTATCTGTCCCACAATGAGATTGCCGTAGGTATGCGAAGGGTATAAATAAAATACTCATACTTAGTACTATAAGGAGACATAAGAGTGACCTTTTGATAATGACGCAATGCCATCGGAAATCAAGTTCGGAAGGAGTCGGCGGCTAATCGGACGTGACGTATGAATACCAGGGGGTTGGATAAAAGCTAGGGTTAGGGGTCCCACTGGTACATGAGCTAGGGTTAAGCATTCTGAAATGACGTAATCTGAATAAATAATTAGGGTTAAGGCTCCTCCAAGGAAGACGAAGAGTCTGGTGACGTATGCATAAATAACTAGGGTTAGAGGGTCTGGAAGGAAGACGAGAAACGTGACGTAATCTCAAAATTCGAAAGCTCATTAAAAATTCAATTTACCTAATTAATATTAATGCGGCCTATATGGGGGGGGGGGGGGGGGGGTATCACTACTAATACATAACTAGGTTTTATATTAGTGTAACAATTTAGGAATTAGTAATAGATAATAACTGGTTTATCACCTGTATTTGAAGCCGTCAATGGGGAACCTGCTGCATATCTTGAACCAATACCATCTAATTTCCAACAAAAAGTAATTACATCCACGAAATGTTCTGTGTTAATTCGTTCTACTACAAGCTGTGAGTCCTACTTACATGTAAACAATTGAACAACACCAAGAACAATGAGCGTAGTTGGGCAGAACACTCTTTCAACAGTTATATACTGGCTTGAATAAAATTAAAGAAAAACATGATGATAATATTTGTTATTGGGAGCATTGTAACATGGAAACTGAGTTTAAATCCACAGATTTACTGTTCAGACATAAAAAGACATCCCATATTAAAAGAGTGGTTGATGTAGAACCAATCAAAAGACAATATTCCTGCAAGTTGCTTGGTTGCCAGAAAAGTTTTTCGAAAAAAAATTACTTGAAAAATCATATCATTGAGCACACTGGGAGTGAGTCTGACACATTTTTCATAATGTTTTTAAAAGATCAAGTCAAGGCTTTGAATGTGCCTTCAAGACAAATGCGTTGGCATCCTGCAGTTTTGAAATGGTGTCTCAGATTGTATTCACGGTCACACTCTGCGTATACTGACCTACGAGACTCTGGGTTTTTAAAACTTCCCAGTGGAAGAACTCTTTCAGATTATAAAAACATTTGTTCTTCTAAATCTGGTTGGCAGACGGCATTCTAGAAGCCATGAGGGAAAACTGTAATCATCATAATATTCCTGATGTAGGGAGATTAGGTGGAATATTCTTCGATGAAGTAAAAATAAAAGAAGGTTTGCTATTTGACCCATCATCTTGGGAGTTAATTGGATTTGTTGACTTTGATGCTGACAGCAATGAAAATATTTCTACAAAATCTGCAGTGCAAGAAAAACTTGCAACACATGTTCTGCAATTTTATTTCAAGATTATTTTTAGCTCCTTTCATTATCCATGTGCTTATTTTTTAACCAGAGGTATATCAGCATGCACCTTAAATAGAATTTTGTGGCAAGGGGTTGGTTTACTTGAAGAAGAAGAAGAAGGAATTATTTAATGAGGGTATAACATTAATTACCGGTTACCCGGTAGTTTTCATAATGGCCCTCAGATAAATTACATCAAATAGGAATTAAATTACATCAAATAAATTACATCAAATAATAATTACATAAAAAATAATTAGAGTTCTATGGTGTAATTAGAGTTATATGGAGTTCTAGCTAGTAAGTTTTTAACATTCGAAACATTTTTAGTATACGGTTTTGATCCAGAATCATAGTATGTAAAGCTATTTTAAAATTAGTATGCGAGGTAATATTTCTATAGGATTGGTCGCGCTACTATTCTATAGGCGACATGCACTTGAATGAAATGTTTTTAAGCCCCAATTTCCTCTGAATATTGTCGTTTTAATATTGTTGTTATTAGCTGATCTGGTATTATATCTATATGAGTATTACTAATATAAATAATATAGGATCTATAGTATTCTGGGCAGTGATCTTTACTCACTTTATGTAGCATATATATAATTTTACTGTTAATTATGTCATTAATTTGTAGCCATCCTAATTGATTAAAAATCATAACTAAACTATCATAGATAGACGCATCTAATATATGATCCTAGCACATCGTTTCTATATTTTTAGTAATCTATTTAGGTTTTCTACAGAGCAATTTCCCTATACTGTGCAACAATATTCCATAATAGACTTAATTAAGGAATTGTATAATAATTTCCTACAGGAGATAGTTAAGTACAGTAGGTCTTTGCTCTGTACAAAATATATATTCTCGAGGTAAGTTTCTTAATAAGGTAATTTATGTGTTGGTTCCAAAAGAGATTGGCATCTATTACTACACAAAGGAGCTTCTCTCCCTCCGCTTTTTCAAGTATAGTTTGGTTAATATACAATTCTAGTGTTGTTTGGTTACTATGATAAAGCTTTTGTGTAGTGCCAATAAGCATGTATTTGGTTTTCTTAATGTTTGGTAGCATGTTATTTAGTATAAACCATTCATTTGCTTTATCCAAGTTGTTATTCAGAGTAGTTTGTATTTCTGTGCAGCTTAGCCCACTTTTCCAAATTGTTGTATCATCTGCGTAGATATCTGTTTCAACATCTTTGAGCGACAAATGAAGATAATTTAAATATAGAGTAAACAGCAACGGCCCTAGAATTGAGCCCTGTGGAACTCCTGTTTTAATTTAGGACTTGCTGGGTTTGACAATGAGCCAGACACAGAGCACACTTGGGTACAGTCAGTCAAGTACAGTATATGATTTAAATAATTTAAGTGCACGGGTGCTTGTGCTGTATTTTTCTAGTTTGTACTTTTCTGTTATGGTTTCAAAGACAACTAATCCATTTTCAAATACTCCTTTAATATTTATTTCTGACACACCTCATCTACTCAAAAAACTTCGAAATAACTTATATAACAGTGGCCATTGTGACGTAATTGGAATAACAATATGCTAACAGTATGCTAATTTGTATATACTTATATAAAAGCTTGTATATAGTTACTTAGGATAAGTTAGTGTGCTCTGTGTAAGCTTAAAGGTGAGATTAAAGCCAGTAAGAGTAAACTTTACATGGTCTCAGGAGTGGGATCCTTCGTCAAAATACAGCTGTCGACATTTGGTGTATTCGATTGATTGTCGAAGACGAAGGAAAGAAAAAATAAGTGAAGATTAGAATTATTTAACATGTCAGAGACGGACGGTGATGAGACAAAACAACTAGCAGTATTTGTTAATTTTCAAGCTAATTTTCCGCTATCGACAAGGCTTGAACTAAATGGAAACCTGGCCGTGAACTGTAAGAGGTTTAAAAGAGCTTGGGATAACTATGAAATTGCTTCGAAATTGAATGAATCAAATAAAGTAATGCGAACGGCAACCCTTTTGACGTGTCTTGCACCCGATGCTTTAGATGTACTCGAGGGAATTGACTTTGAAGACGAAACAGAAAGAAATGACATTGACATTGTCATGCAAAGGCTTGAAAGCTATTGTGTGGGTGAAACTAATGAGATATATGAACGTTATTGCTTTAATAAGAGAGACCAAGAAGGCAACGAAGCCATCGATGCCTATGTTAATACGTTGCGAAAGTTATCGAAGACGTGCAACTTTGGGACGTTAGAAAACAGTTTGATACGGGATCGACTGGTTGTTGGAAGTCGAGACAACCAAATCCGAAAAAGATTGCTTCAAGTTTCGAAGCTAACGCTCAAAGATAGCATTGCCATATGCAGATCGCATGAAACAACCAGCCAACAGTTAAAAGTGATGACCCAAGAAGAAGTTCACTATATTGGAAAAAAAGACCGGAGAGATCAGAGCGAAATCAGAGACGACAAGATTTTGAGGTAAGCCGTAGACGGTGTAAATTATGTGGGAAGTCTCATGAAATGAATAAGTTCAAATGCCCTGCGTGGGGAAAAACTTGTAACACTTGTGGCAGAAAGAACCATTTCGCCGTGACGTGTACTACGAAGCCCCGAGAGGAGACGAGGAAAGCCATAAAATGGGTGGGAGAACAAAGTGATTCAGACGAATATATTTCTTGTTTGGATGTGAAAGAGAGTGTTTGTGCAGTCGGTGTTAAAGATAGCAACGATAAAGTGTTTGCCACGATGCTACTCAACAGCCATTGTGTTTGTTTTCAGTTAGACAGTGGAGCCACTGTTAATGTAATCTCGGAAAATGATTACGTAAAAGCTTTTGGTAAGGAGAGTTTAGCTTCTCTTGAAAACACCAAAGCCACCCTAATTATGTATAACAAGAGTGAAGAGAAACCCGTGGGAAAGAAGAGGGTGAGAGTAGTGAACCCCAAGAATGGCAAGAGTGAATTTCTTGTGGTGCAAGGAGACTGCAAACCATTATTGGGTTCTAGAGCAAGTCAGCAGAATGCATTTATTGTCCGTTAATAAAGAAAACATCCTTGCGGTAGATCTGCTAAGTCCTGGAGAAGATAGATCCATGGCAACCCCGAAAGATGGCCTGATTGGAGAATTTGCTGATGTCTTCGCTGGTGAGGGTAAATTAGAAGGTGACCCCCATCTTGAAATTGATCCATCTGTACCATAAGTGCAGCTGCCTACCAGAAAAGTGCTAATTGCTGTTAAAGAAAAATTAAAAAAAGAATTGGATCGTTTGGAAAAGCTCAAGGTAATTCAGCGTGTCGATAGACCAACAGATTGGATTTCAGCAATGGTGGTTGTCAGCAAGAAAGATGGGCGAATTCGAGTATGTGTGGACCCGAAACCACTCAATCAAGCGTTAAAAATAAATGACTACCCTCTGTCAACCATAGAAGATGTTTTACTAAAGCAAAGTATTGCATTTTGGTATCGCCCCCGCCCCGGAAGAGTTCCAAAGAAGGCTGGATCAAGTGTTGGTCGGGCTGAAAGGATGCAAAGTAATAGCTGATGACATCCTCGTGGTTGGTTGTGGTGAAACAGCAAGAGAGGCCAGGGAAGATCATAATACCAATCTCCGATACCTGCTGCAACGGTGCAGAGAAAAGGGAGTGAAACTGAATGGTGGGAAAGTGCAACTCCGCTGTAAAGAAGTGTCGTACATGGGACACACACTAACCTCAGAGGGTCTCAAGCCAGATGCCAACATAATCAAAGCAGTGGGGGAAATGCCAGTCCCTACAGATACGCAAGCCGTGCAACGTCTCCTGGGAATGACCAACTACTTACAGAGATTCGCCTCCGCAAAGTTAGCTGAAGTCACCAACCCGCTACGAGAATTGATAAAAAAAGAGAACGAGTTTGTTTGGCAAGAACATGTTCACGGTCAAGCTCTTGGTGAAGTTAGGCGAATTTTGACCGCAGCTCCAGTTCTGAGGTACTTTGACCCAGTTATTACTCCAGTTCTACAATGTGATGCCTCGATGCATGGTTTAGGGGTTTGTTTGATGCAAGACGGACAACCAGTGGCTTATGCATCTCGAGCTCTGACCAACACCGAAGTTCACTACGCACAGATTGAAAAATAACTTTTGGCCATTGTTTTTGGGATGGAGAAATTCGAGACGTATTTGTATGGGAGAAAGGTGTTGGTGGAGTCGGATCATAAACCGCTTGAAACGATATTCAGGAAAAGCCTACTCTCAGCCCCTAAACGACTTCAGCGAATGTTACTCAGGCTCCAGAGATATGACTTTACTGTCCTGTATAAGAAAGGAACACAGATCGTCTTGGCTGATGCGTTGAGTAGAGCCTTTCTTCCATACACAGAAGAAATAAGAGATGGAGAGCAAGGTGGCCAGGTCCTTGCAATCAGTGATGTTAGATCTCCCAGTGAGATTGCTGTCGAACAGATCAACATGTTGCAGGATCTTGCAGTCGAAGAAGATACATTTCAGAAGATCCGACATTGCAGACAGGAGACAGCCGAGCTCAAGGCCCTGGAGCAAGTGATTAAGCAAGGTTGGCCTGAAACAAGGAAATAGATTCCTTGGCAGATTCAGAAGTATGCGACGTTCCGAGAAGAGTTGTCTGTACAGGATGGAATCATCTTTAAAGGCGAACGCATGGTTATACCTCCGGCGCTACGAAAATAATTCGTAAAGAAGATTCACGCAAGTCATCTTGGAACGCAAGCCTGTCTCAGGCGAGCAAGAGAAGTTCGGTATTGGCCAAACATGAGTAAGGAGATTGCAGAATTCGTCTCAGAGTGCGCAATTTGCAAGACCTACTCACAAGATCAACAGAAAGAGCCCATAATTGCATATCCTGTTCCATCACGACCTTGGTAGGTAATTGGCACATATTTATTTGAATTCAGAGGTCGAGACTATCTTGTTACTACAGACTATTATTCAAACTTCTTTGAAGTCGATAGACTGTATAACAAGACTGCGAAAGAAGTTATTGGTAAGCTCAAGGCCCAGTTAGCGAGACATGGTATACCAGAGAAAGTTGTAAGCGACAACAGAACTCAGTTCACGTCGGATGAGTTCAAGAAATTTGCAGATGTTTACGAGTTTCGCCATTCCACTAGCTCACCTGGGTACCCACAATCCAACGGCAAAGCCGAAAATGCCGTAAAGACAGCAAAACGCATCATGGAGAAAGCGCTAGCAGCTGGAGTAGATCCATATTTGGGATTTCTTGACTTTAGAAATACCCCCACGGAAGGTTTGGAGACGTCACCTGCACAGCTTTTATTTGGTCGTCGAACGAAGACTGTGGTTCCAACTGCCAAAAAACTATTAAAAGTGAAAAATAATTCAAGCACGATAAAACAAATGAGGAACAACAAACGGAAGCAACTATCCTATTACAACAGGGCTACTAGAAGCCTGAAACGTTGTTGAATGGAGATACTGTATTCGTAAGACCGGCGAAGAATCGTATCTGAATAATAATCGAGTTGGAAGAAGTGGAACAAAATAGACCACAGACTACAGAGGATACCACAGATTTCGCCATGAATACGACCAATCCTCAAAGTGTGCCTCTGGATCAGAGGGAAAACGTGAAAAGTCCCGAGAGATACAGTTCAAGAGGTCGTCGTCTTAGGAAATCAGCATACTTGGAGGACTATGTTTATTAGCAAACCTAATTGATAGTTAGATTAGAAACACTCAAAAGAAAAGAAAAAAAAAGAAGAAGATAATTGATATATGATAATTATGTTATTGAGAAATTTACTTTTATTTTATTTATAGAATATTACAGATATATTAGAACATTATATAGAACATTATCTCGTATCAATTTATAGAATGGTGAGTTAGGACAATGATAGTTGTCCTAAAGAACAAGGGAGATGTGACGTAATTGGAATAACAATATGCTAACAGTATGCTAAAAGGAACAATCTTCAAGATATACAAGATGCCTGTTACTAGACTCAAAAATATCCTTTGGGATCATATATATTCTGTTTATCTGAGAGACAAACAAATATATTTATTTTCTACACATATTAGGAGATCGTATGTCCACCCAGACAGTCTTAGCAAAATGCGGGTCAAACTGACCGTCCAAGTTTTAAATTACAAAGTAAGAGAGGATATGGAAAAATATAAGTCAAGTGTTACAACATCAACACAAAAATTTATTTACAACTGTGAGACATTATGGAATATTTTTAATGATACCAAACCTCTGTCATCTTTAACTGATTCAAGGATAAAATATTTCAATTTTTCAATTTTTCAAGAATTGGAAAGATGAGCTTTCTTCTATATTTCCCATAAAATCTGACAGGGCCTCTCATTTTACAAGTTCCAAACAACGTTTGATTTACATGTAAATTGTGAATGATCACTTGTTCGACCATTCCTGATTAATTGTAACTGATACCATGTCAGTGCCAATATGACTATACAGTAAGAAAAAATCATATATTATGTAGACAATGCTTAATATGAATGATATGCAGACATGATATTCTCTAATTTAAACATTTGTAGTATGATTTTTTGAGCCCAAAGGTCAATGAGCCCAAACTAGTAAATCAAAGGTCGCGGGATCAAAACCCAGCCACGGTAAGCAGTTTTCTCCTTACGGGGTTTGGGCTCATTCACTGGAGAACATTTCATCTCATCATCATACTATAAATACGTATACGCAACAACCTCTCGCCCAATTGCTGTTTGAAACTTACAGTACAGTACTTCTTTTAGTTCTAAATTACTTGAATTAGATAATAGCCACATCATTTGCCAAACTACAGTAAATACATTTTCAGTGGACAATATCTCTCAGAGCTTTGTATTGTCTGAATTTAATTGTTTCATAGGACATCAAAATAAATACATGCAGCCCAAACTTTTTAATTTTGGGGGTCTACTGCTGTTTCTACCATCAATCACTAAGATAGAAATTACTTTTATCACAATATTGATGACTCACGAAATAATAAATGCAGTATTTTGTATATAGACACCAAAGGCTGTTGAAGGAAGAAAGTGCATCGCTATCATACAATGAGTGTCCTTTAAAAAAATCAAATTCGTTCAAATGTCTACGGAAGCATATGTTCAAATGTATAGGGGTCCATTCAAATTAGATTTACTAAGACGTATTAGGGATTCTACTCGAATTGTTGGTGTGGATAGATTATATACAGTAAGTTGATAATTCTACCCACATTGGACTACTGTGATGTGGAGCAGGCAGGAATATGGATAACTAAATATTGATGGTCATAATCAGAGGTCTATATGCATGTCAGGGAAACCGATCTTTCCTAAGTCGGGACTTGAAACTGATAGGTTAATAGAAATCCCAAGGTTTTTACCTCTTGTATTAGAAGCAAGTTACATTGTGTAATGCTAGTTAGGAAATTCCACGGCATTTTAACATCATATCTACCAGTAAAGAGCTATTTTCCATGTTTCAATTAATCTGTTCATACATGTTATAGCACCATTATCTATTGCCTTAATTGACAATATGTGAAGGATATACAACTTTTGAGTTAAAATTAGTTTTTGTAACATTGTACTGTACATTTATGAGTATGTGTTGAAATTTGTAACAACTGTAATTTGTTAGAAAACAAGACCACCATATATTGATACCAGTGTTAGCATGGAAGGGGCTATCCTGTATAAATATTATTGTATTATTATTGTATTATTATTATTATTATTATTAATACTAATAATAATAATACATCAACAATAATACTAATAATAATAATGCCTAATGCAGATTTCAGATACTATATTTGCCATGTAACAAAGCATATATATGGCATTGTGTACTATAGTATCTAAATTATATCACCATGCACATATATATTATAACCTATATTCAGGATGCGATGCCTAGTCTGCTTGTCGACAATGATCTAGCTAACACACATAGTAGTGTCGACATACCCAATGTGAACGTAATAATAATAAGCTGTATTTTACATTGACAGAATTTAAGTTGTGACCCACTAGGCCAGCTAAGTACTGTAGGTCTAACATGTTCCATAATGGATGGGTACTGTAAACACAGATTATATATGGAATACATGCCAGTATACAAAACATGGACGTCAAGATCATATCGTCATGAGAAACAATATTATTCCTGGTTGAAAAAAGTATAACCTTCTTATTGCCAGTGACGGCCTCTAACCATTGAGCCATCGAGATTCAGATGGAGAGAGGTTACAATGATGCACTGGTTCTAATGATATATGTACTGCCTATGCACAGCAGTTACTATATATATATATATATCAATAATGACTAATGATTGGGTGTGTTAATTACACTGCTGTTATATCAATATAATCAGTACATCAATGTAACCTTCACTCGCCATCTGAGTCTTGGTAGCTCAATGGTCAGAGCATCTCACTGGAAATCAGAAAGTTATCCTTGTCCGGGACACAGAATAATTTCTCTGAGGATATGAGCTTGCTTGGCAATCATCCATGTACTGTATCGTCTGTTTCCCCCCGAGCTCTCCCTTATTCACTACATCAGTGTATATATATTAACACTAACAAGTATACAGTAATGCTTGTTTTTTGCTACAAAATTGTAGGCCAGGCCAGGTCATATAAACACAGCAATATTATGCATGTTTTTTCACCCTAAACTACTGTATATATATTTCAAAAACTCATTAATATTCATTAACCAAATTGTCCAATCACATTTGCGTATTTAGTCACGCGCAAGGCTTTTATACCTGATAAAAGCCATGAATACTAATCAGCATGAAAATTATATAAAGTCTTTACGAACTTTATATAAAATTCCTGCTATTTGCATTTCATACACATCAACCCAATTTACCTCTAATAGAAAATAACAACCAGTACACTCCCTAGTGATCACAATTAATTGTTTTTGAAGCTATTTAAAACACTCGATCTCGCGTTTTATCATATCTAAAATGCTCGCGCTGCGCGCTCGCATTTTAAATATGATAAAACGCTCCTTATCGTGTTTTAAATACTACATAGGCTAATTATCAAGCATAGTATTTATAATTTTAATAATAATAAACATACTATACATCATACATGCAATTCCAAAATTTGTACTACCACTTACTATTCTGCAGTATTATAAAGAACAAATGGTATATATTTTAAACTGCATGGATTTAATTCCAACTGTCAAAATATTATACATGTTTGGGAAATTCTAAACATTCAAAACATTACAAGAATTATGTGAAAATCGACAAAATGTAAATAGATTGTAATTAGATATAATCAGATTGTACCTACTGTAGATGTAAGTTGATTTTGTGACTCAAATAACTTTACATTATTCCAGTAATTTTATATTTGCATGTTGATCAGTGTCCCCAATTAGTAGGCCACATGTAGCCCGCTAGAAGACATGACACATTAATAAAGTTGCTAACTAACTAACTGACTAACTTACTAACTAACCAACCTACGATATATAATAAAACCGTACCAATTATTTGGGTTGCTTGTCCTGGAGCAAGGCTTTAACATAATGGACCAACTCGCGGACGTCAAATTTCGGGATTTTTGTACTGTATCCTGTGCCAATTCCTTCAGCACTATTAACCAACACCATTGGAATGATTGGGCAGTACAACTCGGGCTCAATAACCTGGTTGTCTTCCGTGAGAAAATTCAACACAGCATCGTCGTGTTGCGGGAACACACGGCGAGCAAGAGGACTGAGTTTGGTGAAGATATATCGAGAACTGGCACAGTCTTTTCCGCCATGGAGACGTGTACCAAACTGACCAATAATGGGCAGCAGTATAGGTTTAAATTGTTGCTGCCGACGTAGTTCTGAGCCATGTTGGCAATGGTCGTTGCTAAACTTTCCTACAATATAGATGAAACATTTCGTTTATGGCAAAGAAGATTTACGGCCTTCGATAATGCATATAAGCATTGTGTTTTGCGAAAACTGACTAATCCTTACGCGTCACTTGCCGCGCTACTCGACATCTATATTGACAAATTAGTATATCAACCAACTAGTGGTCTATTGCAAATTCGGCATTCTGATTGGCTGAGCTGCTAGGTGATAGACCACTTGTAGCGTTATCCAATCACAAACCTTCTTATAACAGGAATATTCCTATACTGACCAATTAGAAGTCACGACATATTCACGCTGCAAGCAAAACCTGAAATCTAGGCCAAACATGGCATGTGCTAAATTTTATATACGAGTGATGAAATCATAAAAACATTGGCCCGAACGTAATGGAAAATTGTTCAGTTTGACATTTTCGAATAAGAAAATGAATTCGCTTATGCCTCTGGAGTATATATCTACACCAAATTTGAAGCAAAGTAATTACAATATCGTTTTTTGTGAGCGATTGTTTATCATGTGCCATTGAGCTACTCTTTATTTTGAATGGGGAGACTTCTAATAAACAAAAAGGTAAAGCTATCTCAAAATTGCTCATAGAGAACGAGGGCGAGTTGTCTAATTGTTAATAAGATAGCGCGGAGTAGTGTAGCCAATCACATTGCAGCATTTGCATTAGACTAGTAGTAAGTTTTTACTAATTACTTGGGCCGTAGCACGAGTTTTAAATCCGGCTTCATTTCTCTGTTCGTCGTCATGTTCGTCGTCGTCGTTTTTTTGTACGTCGAGAGAATGTAATTATTGCGTGGGCGTATAAATAGCGAATTAAAGCGATTTCGGGCAGCTTTATTGTCAATGAATCGCAGTCTGAAAAGCATTTACGAGACCTATAAACCCGCAAACTAATGCAAAGATTCTCTCCAAGATGAGAGAAACACAGATGAGAGATCAATCATGAAGATGGAATCGTCGGAATGGACAGCCGAAGCACAGGGAAATATTATTATACTGTGTTGACGCCTGGATTTTCTTTGCCTTCATTGGCTTGCCCAACTTGCTTCTAAAAGTTTCCCACTTTAAACGAGCGCTGCACAATGCCTTCAGTGCCTGATTACAGAAATCAATGCATTAACAATTATACTTTGTAATATAAGATAAGTGAGCGGGTTTTTTTAATTCCAATTTCTGTCTCCAAGATGAGAGAAACAACATGCCACCAATGGGATCTCCGCAGGCAATATGGTCGCCATGTCCCTAAAAGTAGCCCGAGTTAACGCCTAGCGAGCGTCTTGTTAACAATTATATCAGGAGCTCGAAATTCCTATGAGTTGCAGATAGCAAATTCCAATGGAAACACTCAATTTTCAATGGCAACACGGAAAATGTTTTCTATTTCTTAACTAAATACTGTTAAACTAAACAAACTACTGCAATACCTCACAATGACGATGAGCAGATAATTCTCCAACTGATCCTGCAAGCTGGGAAACATTTGTCCCTTTTTGTCGTTCCGTTTGAAGCACGTGAATACCACTTTACGATGACCTGGTTTCAAACCTAAATAAACAAGAATAACCGCTTAAGGTGCGATTTTACACATTGCGATTAATCAGGCCGATTTATGGTTTAAATGCATGGTAGGTAAGAAGAAACAGAAAGAATAAGGATTATGAGCATACAAATCATTCCGATGACAGTTTCTACTGCTTAACATGCGTCTAAACCATAAATCGGGCCGATTAATTGTAATGTGTAAACGGGCCTTTAGAAATCCATTTTGTAATTTCACAATTTAAATTATCTCGCAAAATATTAATGATAATGGCAAAACGATAACTTGCAAAACAAATACAAGAATTTCAACGGTTAAAAAACTGAACTTCTGGGTGAAGTTTCATATAAATCCCAAAATGACTTCACAAACTATCGAAATTTGAAATTAAAACCAGCTGTTATTTCTAAAATAAAGCATTATCGCAAGAGTTAGGGTAAGGTTCCCGGTTAGGGCTAGGTATTGAATTGAAACGTCATCCAAACTTCTGGTACTAGTCTTTTTTCCACGCTGTCAGATCACCTGGTACACCGTGCAACGACCGTGTACGGATCACCTGGAACACGTGCAACGACCGTGTACAGATCACCTGGTACACGTGCAACGACCGTGTACAGATCACCTGGTACACGTGCAACGACCGTGCACAGATCAGCTGGTACACGTACAACGACCGTGTACAGATCACCTGGTACACGTACAACGACCGTGTACAGATCACCTGGTACACGTGCAACGACCGTATACAGATCACCTGGTACACGTGCAACGACCGCGTGTATCAACGGTGATTGCTATAGAAAGTAATTATTTTAAAACAAGGTTTCCGCGGAAAGACTGAGAACTAGTTGTTCCAACCTTCTTACTCACCCTCAAACAACTTAGTTTTCAGTCTTACCGCGGATAAAATAACCAAGTATATTAAAAGATTTTTGAGTCGACAGTTCAAATATGTGAAATATGGCCATAATAAGAATAAATAATAAGAAAAAATATAAAATAATTTTCATAGAGGACGTTTCTGGTCCTTCTTAATTCCGATCTGTCCTTCTGAAGAACACATCGTCTGAAACGTCGTCCATGAATATACGTAAGTTCTCTTACTTAAGTATTTTTCAAAACATTGAAGTTCTCTTATTTCTCCTAAACTCCTTTTCATATTATATCCAGTTCAATAAGGCCCCATGTTTCATCTTACCATCCACCATAGAAGGAATAAATCGTTTATTGTCAGCATTCGAAAAGAGAATAAGCTCCTTGTTTACGAAGTCCATGTAAGTTATTCTCTTCGTTCCAGGGCCATACAAGTATATCTAGTGCAGAAATAAGACGTACATAAACGAAAAGTTGCAAATCATAATGGTGGTAACTTCTCGAGTTCTTACCTCGGGTAGATAAGCCATCCTCCTCTGTTTTTGTCCTTCTAGCATGTTTGCTAACCATTGTTTTCGATCCTGTACCCTTTTCTTGGAGAACGCCTAAACAGAATACAGTAAAGTAAATGCTTTGAACCTAGGAGTATCATTAGATGTGTGAAGTTGATCGTCCAGGTTGTTGTAGTCTTGAGAAAGACTATTGTTGGTGACTGACGTTTACTCTGAAGATGATCGTCACTGAGGCTATCGAAACATCAGTCACCAACAATAGTCTTTCTCAAGACTATAACAACCTGGACGATCAACTTCACACAACCAGAATAGAGTATAGTTAGCACACGGAATTCTCCCACAGGTTATTCGCTTATTCTTAATTATTCAACCTTCACTCATCAGAGCTTCTTTAGTGAAACGTACATCAAGATGGCTTCATCATCCATACTGTCTGTATAATCAAATGAGATCCTATGCCTATCGATATCAGCGAAATATTCTTTGGCTTCTTTTGGGGTACTCGTACCCAACCCTTTGCCACGCCGGCCTTCCACTCTTCAAATTCAGGAACACTGTAGAAAGGCTTTTGTTCTCCTCCATTGGATACCTGGAGAAAAGACAATATGGTATCCGTTAATCGCTTCCCAAATTTGCTTCAATGGCCGTAAACAAAAGCATGAAATCGAGATTGCAATACTATTGTTACATAAATATGGCTGCCACGCGCTAACTTCGACTTCATAGTTACTGTTATGGAGTCGTAGTTTGGGTTCTATATTATGGGAAAACCTTCGACAACTGATTCATTTTAACATCTTAAAAGATCAGAGACAAGATAGGTCATGACCTACAGTAAAATTATACAACTTGGTCCCGTCAAGATGGCCGCCACGAGCTAGTTCCTGCTTCATTTTCTGAACAATAGTTGCTCGATCCAGTCTTTATTTTGAGATCAGTGAGATCATTGGACATTGTCAACCTCGACATCGTTTCGTTGGTGTTGTAGCAAATTCGGACAATTCCAGGTGTGAATAAGGATCCAATTAATTTTTTTCAACATACGATTTTCTACCTCAAACATCAGAAGATACATTCAAGCTACATTTAAACATTGTGATTAATCAGCCCGATTTATGGTTTAGATAAATGTTAAGGACTAGAAACTGCCAGCGGAATGATTTGTGGGCTCATAATCATTACTCTTCTTATTTCTCTTTAGTTACTATGCATCTAAACCATAAATCGGTTCAATTAGTCACAAACAAGACGCCCGCTAGGCGTTAACTCGGGCTACTTTTAGGGACATGGCGTGCATATTGCCTGCGGAGATGGGTATGCATTGGTGGCATATTAGACAGTTGGAATTAGAAAACCCGCTCACTTGTATTATATTACAAAGCATATTTTTAGCGCATTGATTTCAGTAATAAAATCTAAAATCTACTCATCCGCGTTTTATTTAACCCTCTCATCCGCGGCGTACCCTCTCACCGCGTTTTACCCACTCACCCTGTCATCCGCGTTTTACCCTGTCATCCGCGTTTTACCCTCTCACTCGCGTTTTACCCTCTCAACCGCGTTTTACCCTCTTGTATCCGCCTTTTACCCTCTCATCAAGGTAATAGGAAATCCCGGGACATGTCGCGGGGCATGTTGCAGGGACAAATCCCGTCGTGTGTACTAGGCAAAACTTTGTCGCGGGGACAACATTTTGTCCCCGAAACATGCATGTTGCATGTATTCAAAATGATTTGAATTCGTGCGACATGTCGCGGTGACAAAAGTATGTCCCCGTGACTTGTCCCATCGTGTGAACAGCTCGTGCAACTAGTTCCTGGGACAAAATTAAAATAAACCATTTTATTTTCCTTTTCTGACATGTCCCCTCGCGTGTCCTCAACAAAGGAAATGTCCTCGCGACATGCCCACGCGATTTGTCACTTCGTGTGTCCTCAACAGGGGAAATGTCTCCGCGACACGCCCCCGCGATTTGTCGCCTCGTGTGTCCCAACCTTCACCCTAACCCACACGGCAGACCCTAACCCTAGCGAGATAGCGAGAGAGCGAGAGGGCGAGAGAGAAACAAGAAAATACTCTTGAAATTAGAAACATGAAAAATTTTGATGAAGAAAAATTTATTGAAGAACTGCTAAAACAACACTGGGAATATGTGTATTTCTTTGCTGAAGATCCAAATGCCATGTGGGAAATTTGGAAAAAATTATTTCTAGAAGTCCTACACAAACATGCACCACTTCAGCACAAAAAGATAAGATCGAAAAAAGTCCCTTGGATTACAAGTGATAAATATATATGGGACCGGCATTGCATGTGCAGTTCTATTCCAAGGACAAAAGTGTTTACACAGAAACACAAAGCGGAGGCCAGGCCAGGCCTAACATGTGTAGGTCTATAAACCTGTACAATGCATGTTTACAATGAAACACTACTCAAATGTACAAATGCCCATACAACAATTAAAAGCACAACATTTATGCATGTATTAGAGTAAATTATATCACCACATAAACATAATCAGGATGATCAAGGTGCATTTCACCTGCTTGGTGGCTGAGCTGACACATCTAGTATTATAAAATTCTGATTGACCTCAAAAACTGTGTCATTATAACTCAATATTAAAAGCATAAGCTAACGTGTTCCTCCGTAAATTTTGTCGTTTCGACGTGTATTTTAAGTAGTTTAAATCACAAACGGAACTCAAAGAACACCTGGATACAACGCTAATCAAGGTACTAACACAACAGAATGTTTTAACTGCAACGTTAAGTACATTTTCATCGCTAAAATCGCTACAAAGTCTTCCTAGCAACGCACATAACAACGCATATAATAACAGTTAAATCTACATTTTTCATGGCTTTATTGTTCATTTAATGGTGTTATTTTATAAAAGAAATAAAAAACCTTGTCCTGTGTGATTATCGAGTTATAATGGCACACAACACTCGGCTATCGCCTAGTAATAATCTTACATTCAGGGACCACCGACGGGTGTTGTTTTGCAAGCAAAAGCATATTACGAGCATAACAATGGCAGAGAAAGCTTGTGTATATACTACCAATTAAAATATCCAGACCTATAGGCTATTATTTAACTCACTTACCTAGCAGCTTATCTGTAGTCACATTTAATATTGTAAGCATCACCAAACTTGTCGCCATTGTTCACGGTCTTTTGACATATTAAATAGTATCGCTGTGTTTGTTTTTTCTTAGCAAGACGTATTTCGCGTGGATTGCTGGTGTTTTCTCTATGTTTTTGACCTTACTTTCTGCCCCGTAAACAGGCCAAGTTGGTTCATGGCGAGGTTCATGGATATATATTCCGCTCGCCCGGTGGCCGTTGACCATATATATATATTTATAAAATAAGTCGTGTCTTACGCACGCTGTGATTGGTGAGTTACCGTGTTTATATCAGACTATATAACATGGATGGATTACGCCATCGTGATACGCCATCAATTAGCCATGATACGCCACCAATTAGCCATGATACGCCATCAATTAACCATC
Source organism: Chrysogorgia sp. JL179-B06 (assembly GCA_035772405.1). NCBI lineage: Eukaryota > Metazoa > Cnidaria > Anthozoa > Scleralcyonacea > Chrysogorgiidae > Chrysogorgia > Chrysogorgia sp. JL179-B06. The sequence goes on along the minus strand of JAYKKM010000034.1, from coordinate 872,304 downwards.
ATACTGTACGCCATCAATTAGCCATCATACGCCATCAATTAGAGTAGTATAGCAGGTGGGGCTGCGAGCCCAATCGACGTCAACCGTTAATATAAATACCAAAACATCACCAAATTTGTGCCAAGTCGCGACTCGACAAATTTGGTGATGTTTTGGTATTTATATTAACGGTTGACGTCGAATAAGCTCGCAGCCCCACCTGCTATACTACTACAGCAATCGTTAGTCAAGCTAGACACCCCTCCCACGTTTTCTACTAAATTGATGTCAAACACATGCGAGACTAACGAAACAATACCAAATTATGACTTTCGCTAAATTTGGTGTTATTTCAGCCACATTTAAAAAATAGAAAGTGTTCGTTTCAACATTTTCGCAAATTTATGTCAAATTACATTTAGGAAAAATAGAAAGTGTCATTTCAACATTTTCGCGTATTTAAAAAAAAATGTGTCACTTCATCATTTTCACATATTAAAAAATAGAGAGTGTCATTTCAACATTTTCGCATTTTTGTTCAACAAACTACGACCGACGCGTTCTGATGTTGTCTCAATTCATGCGCGAAAAAAAACCACCAGATTTTGACTCTAGTGGTGTTTTATCCAAATGGATAGCGAAATGGTGCTCTTTTGATTGGCTAACAACATTGACTAACAAATAGCCAGTTGTTTTGCAAATTAGTCCGTTTGCTCACTATTTTCAGTGGTGTCTCTCGCTTCAATGTTTTTGTGACCATATGCGTAGGAGTCAACGCCATTTTCTAAAAGGTATCGTTTGTCATCAAAACAGGATAGCGACACTTTATTAATTTCGTAACTACCTAGCTGATGTTTGACACTTCTAATGGTCTTCATTGTGTGTCGCAACTGTTTCTGCTCGAGTAACACACTTTTATAATCTTCGTGTCTGATTACCTTTTTAATTACACTCTTTCTAATACCTTTAGCGGTTTTCCCACCACCTCCATCCTCTTTCAAATAGCTATACATTTTACTGCGCAACCCAACGAACTCAATAATTGGCGTTCCAGCGCACTCGTCCTTCATCTTCCCAATAACTTTCTTATTCTCTTTAAAAGCGAATGGGCTGTCTGCGGGGTAGTCGCTATTGTCGAACTTTTCGCACTCCATCATAAAGTCGGAATAAACGTCATCAGTTTTGATCGAGTACAACAGACTGTCAGTGTCAGTGAAGTGCAATCTACAGATGTCGCTAGAGTACTTTTTCATAATATAGTTATAGTGAAAATTGTACATCAGCGTTTTACTCAAGTCTAGTATGCACATACCCACATATGCGGGTCTATTTAGTGTCAGCGTTTCTTTAACTTTGTGGACAGCGACTAAGTTCTCGCTAAATATCTTGCAAGACACAAACGTTGGCTTTGAGACAAGTTTTTCAAATTTCTTCGCAGTGGTCACTAATCTTACGTCCACACGCTTCCTCAAGTTTTCCATCGTTTTTCCGAACACACTGTTATTCATCAGCTTGAAAAAGTCCTTCTCGAAAGCGTTCTTAGCCGCAGTTCTTTTGACTGTGTTAAAGTCAATGTACTTACCCAACCACTTGGACTGGTCAAACTGTAGGACCCTATAAACCTTTTTGATTTTCAATCCAAGATTCATGTACAACTGCAGATTTCCATAGTGACACACATACTTTTTTTTGTCCATCAAATTAGTCACCAACTTCTTCACACCACCAACACTCACATTACATTTATTTTTGATTTTCGTGCAGTACTCTGACAACATGTCGACAGTTATCTCCATCTTTTCAGGAGCCAGCGGGTAATCGTTGTGTAGGTCCATTTGCATTGGATACTCCAAGTCGACTTCAAGCAGTAAGCCCTTTTTACTATTGTTGTGATAGTCGCATAGATTAACCTTTTTTATTTCTTTCTCAGTCAACCACTTGAAGCCACCCGTAGGTAGACTTCGACTCATTGCCCACCCATACAAATTGTTGGCATCAAGGTACATCAAATACTTCGACTCTTGCGCTTTATCGTACCCCTTCATGTATTTATTATTCGCCACACCATGTCTGTTGCAAATGTAGCTCACACCACCACGCATACCTAATTCTACGAACTGGAACATGTCAATGTCAGACAACAAGTCAAGTTCCACTCCAGTCATCTTTAACATGGCGTCCCAAGCCAATCCAGGCGAAGTGAAATAGTAACACGGGTCTAATTTATACTCACGATGACATGTCTTTCTAAAGTTCTCAAAAACGTCAGCAAGCAAGAGCACATCACTTTTCAAATACAGGTCGTGATACCCACCCATACTTTCAACGTCGAAGTAGTCCCACACATCACAAGCGCGCTCATGCATTTCTTCCGTAATATCTTCATCATTCAGAATATTATAAAAGTCCTTTTTGGAGGGTAGCTCGCATTCATCGAATTTATCAAAGGAGTCCATATAGTCATAGGGGTAGACTCCCTTTCTTGTCATAAGTGCCAACCCCTCGTCGTGAAACACTTCTGACGTGTATTTGAAAGCGTCCCTTGGTAGGTTCTTCACCAAGTTGTCTAGACCACTACTCATGAACTGAAAGCTGTCCAAAAATACCAAGTTTTTTCCAAGCATGAACGCCATGTACTTCTCCATGTTGTTCGGTATCACATTTATGTCTTGACCAAACTTGCCAATCTCCTGCATAATGAAATGGCTATCGTAACCACGTAAGTTGTGAAAGATCACAGGAATTTTATCAGTCAACTTAAAGTTCACATTACAGTGACGATGTGCGGACCCTCTGTACTTACCTGACACGTGACAGTGGTCTCTCACTCTAACGTCAGCGCCAGTGTACTCAACACTGCAAATATGGCAACTTCTAGCCTCGTCAAAGTTCTTCTTATCGTCATCAGTCAGTATCATTTCTTTGTTAAAGTGACTCTCAGATGTGTCTTTACAATATTCGACAATTTCTAACATCTCCCCAATGAACTTGTTGACTGCGTTTTCACCGCGATACACTTTTACTGGCTTACTGTACTCGTTGTCGTAGCAACAAACTAATTTATACCCATAACCGCAGTCAACGTGTCTCTGGTAAGCATTTGTGAAGCTACACTCGCTTGATGGTGTTGCCGCGTGCACCTTCTGTGTGATAGCCTCGAAGTCTGCGTACACCACAAATGGTACGTTTAGCTGTCTACTAAAATTCTCGTATTTCACTTTCGTACCTTTTTGCGGCATTTTAATAGCTTGCTTGCCATTAATGACCAAACATACTTCCACATGGCGTTCAAGCACGTCCGCGCGACTAAAACACTGCAGGCAATATCTACAAAAGTGCTTTCTCGCCTTATGCTCTGTCTGACGATACATGAATTTGTTGAAATCACGAATATACACATAGTGCTTGTTGCCCACGTCATTAGTTATCAACAGTAGGTCCATATGGTCAGGATACGCCTCCTTAGAAACGTACACAGGGAATGGCTGCTTATTTTCATACCCAAAAACATTAATGCTAATTTCGTTAGCCTTTTCGATCTTGTTGTAGTCTTTGAGTGCGACTGGGAAGTCAATTCCGTCATAATTCAACTCACCGACACGCCTAGCGTACTTCGACGTTCTATCGGAGTGTTTTCCAACAGGAAACTTGTGCGCAAGGTGACACCACCTAAAGCACTCGTTGTCATCACCATTATTTACGTTTATCAGACCCTTCATACTGTTGCACAGCTCCTTTGGCAACGCAATGTAGCTACTCCCATGCAAAGGTCTTAAATAGCGACGTTAACGTAGTGTGCATCTATTTTGTCGATAGTCCATCCAGACCCCTCAGATAACCACCCAGCTATCCGCGTCAAAATCTGCTCCGACCCACGATTGGCGACACCCTCGATGTCATGCTCGTTAATGACGATGAAGTCGAAGTAATTGACGCTAGAGATATCAATCAGGTAAATGGTAGTAGAAGTGCTGTCACTAACCTTTTGAGACGTGAGCTGGGTGAGACCAACGGAATGAAAGTGGTAGAGACAGTCAAGGTCACTTTTGAGAAAGTTTTAGAGCGTGATAAGACCACATACAAAACTGCCTACTTTAACAGCGAAACGTTCGTCCAACAGATGCGTTGACGGTGCGAGGTCTTCGACTACAGGTTGTCCCTCTTGATCTCTAAAGAAGCCGTGAACGTTGGTCGCTTCATCTGTTAGTGAATTGACAACGGCTGCACTCGTCTTATGCGCCCGTCTTTTTGTCAGTGGGTTTTTCACAGTCCGACTCATTGGCTTCTATATACACTACGCTTATTTATTTTTTTCCCCCAGCCACTCATTGTAATAAATATCACCACTTTCACACCATCCCAGCTTTGGGTACACCACCCCAAACAAATTGTTGTCAAACAAGTCTTTCACCTTCCCGTCTTTGAGGTCAAGCACCTTCTTGAGTGTCTCGAGTTGTCTTCTATGACACAACCTAATAATGTAGTATCCGTATCTGCTGACATTTCTACCCTTTATCAAATTGCATGAGTACAACACATTAACAACTTTCAAGAAGTCCTCTTTTATCAACTCAAGGTGCTCACCCCTCACAACGTTCCGTAGTCTCCTCCCCATCCACCAAGACCGTTTGTGAACGCTTTTTAGTCGTGTGAGTCTCATGTCACCATAACTCTGAATGTAGCCCCATTCGATGTCGCCACACTTTGGACACGCGTACCCACCGCAGTCAGTCATGTTTTTCACAACGTCACAATCCGAGCAGTAGTAAATTCTGAAGGTGCCTCCACACTTAATTTGCATCTCATTCGCGATCTCGTCAATTGTCAAGCCATAACTCATCTGCCTCATAAGTTTGTCCATCGCTTATACTACTCCAACATTTTTTTATCGAACTAGTACCCACACCGCTATTCCACCACCCAAACCTAGCGCGCTAACAAACAATAATTGGTAGTCCTTCATCTCCGCACTCGGTTGGTAGTAATCCGCAATCTTCGGGCTCTCAGTGAACACTCGTCCGCTGTACCGTATGGTCATTACGCTTCTAAGTTCTTCCAACGCGTGGTTTGTGTCATTGATGTCAGCGTTAGCATCAGAGAGCTGTTGTCGTAAACGCTGGATCTTATCTTTCTTGGCGACCTCATTCTCATACCACACTTCTTTCGCACTGGCTAGCTGTTCCAACGCATGGTTGTGCCTTTTCATCTCAGCTTCATAACCTGAATGATTGAACTTTGAAAACATAAAGCCAGCGCCTGCGAAAGCTATCGCATTAAATATCCCTCCAGCCACGACACTCACCATTAACTTACGTTGATTTGAATGGGTCTGTCGGTATCCACTTTTTCGATTGCATCCACTTTACTAACAGCGTTCCTGCACCAACAGCTGCAGCAAGTTTCACTGTACCTTTCACTGTCTCTGGTGTTCCCATTGGTTCTCCCAAAGCCTTTTTCGAAATCATACTCACTACCACAGCACCAGTCGTGACAAGTAGCGCATCGTACAGTTCGTTCATAAGTTCTTTTCGATCGATCGCAGTCATATACATTGTCGTATGTTTTGTTCAAGAGTCAAATGTGTCTAACGCTGGACGACGAGTTTTATGACTCTCTGACGTGCTAACCACAGTGCTCACAGGTTTCAGTTGTGTTTCTTTTTCACTGCTAATCGTGTACCATAACGAAGCAGCAGCAATGACAACACCAAGTGTTCCAACAATATAACCATAGCTCCACTCACTACTCTGTTCTTCGTTGACTATCATTTCACGCATTTTCTTTTCTTTCGCAGCTTTCGATATCTCAGCCAACTTTTTACCAGCAGCGACACGCTTTGGGTCCTTCACCCTAACACTCTTCACATCAGCTGTGATCTTAGCGTCAGCGGTCTGTGAGTCTTCAGCCATCTAATACACTATCACGTGTTATCTTACTCACAGTTGTCTCACAGGTATCTCACAGTTGACCTCACAGGTGTCTCACAGTTCCAAACCAAACGCGCTAAAAAAAAATTTGGATTTTTTCTGAGAGTATAACATAATGACTCAAGCCCGAGAGGTTAGCGAAGAAGATATTGCCAACATGCTGAGAACGGCCTTTACCAGTGTGTCTACCCCACAAGACGTCCCTGGACCCAAGGTCTTAAACGAGTACTTCTCAATATGCTCACCACTCCTCGACCTCAACCCCGACGGAGGGTTGCCAAAACGGTTTGGCTCTCAGGTCGACCGTACTAGGCATCTTCTCGACGCTTGGATCGATCTTCAGGAGGAAAGAGCCAACGAGCTTGCTGATAGATTAGCTAGCATAATCCCTGTGTGGTGTCACTCACCATTCAAATACCTTATGTTAGCGAGTGGTGTCTACTTGAACAACCCTCGTAAGTCCAACGCTACATTACTCGGTAACTTCCTCGAAGTGTTCTTAGCGACCCTTATGTGGAAACCATGCCCAACCAAAGCCAAAGCGTGGCTAGAGCTCGCTGCAAACCGCGACGTTCACGTTTGCAAGGTGGGGTGTAATGAGATACTGGGTGCGGATGATATCAGGGACCACGTACTCTCGCCCGCCCACAGACACTTTGTGAGAGATGAAAACGTGTACACCTGTCACCCGTGCGGTGTGGTCACCAACGACCCACTGCATCGCTTAAGACATGAGAGCTCGAGGTCCCATCTTAAAAACTTAGAGCTCCAGCGGATATTCAACATGGAACGACGGTTTCCACCACAATAAAAAATATTTCTCTGAGGGTATAGTAACCATGAGAAAAGTTGGTAAACTGGAAATTGTGATTGGCCCCATGTTCGCAGGAAAAACGACAGAGACTCTTCGTAGGCTATAGTCACGTTAAGTAAGTCAGGGCTCAAAGTCCTTTACATGAACAACACAGGTGACACTAGGCGAACTGACCACGCGTTCTCCACACATCGTCAGACCATTGTTGTCGGATCAGACAGTTTACCTGCGAAGTTAATCACCAACCTTCCGAGTTCTTCCAAACTAACTGGCTACGACGTCATCGGAATTGATGAAGGCCATTGGTACTCTGATCTACTCCCAGTTATTCGTGGCTACGTCAAAGCTGGCATTCACGTCATTATTTGTGGTCTCATAACAACAGAGCATTTAAAAAGACTTGGTGAACTTGACACGTTGTTCCCAATGGCAGACGACATCACATTTCTAAAAGCGTATTGCGCCGTTTGTCGCGACACTTACGGAACAACTGTTGAAGCGCCATTCAATTGGAGATATAATCCAGGACCATCATTCGTTGGTGGTGCTGAGCAATATCGCGCAGTGTGCAGACGTCATCATCCTTCCACATAAAATTACGGGTGTTCTCAATACATCCCACTTTTTTAAATTTAGACATTGGTCACATGAAGCGTCCAATGTCTCATAGAAACATTTTTTCACACAGTGGTCAGAAGGTTTGTGAAATAAAGAGAGAAAGTTTCGCAAATATTTTTATCGAGTTAAAAGCGTCTTTAAAAAATGCTAGAACAGTTATCACTTCAAGCGTTGTCTCAACAACGAGAACGAGCGCTAACTCGACTCACTACTCGTTGTCTAAAAAGTCTCTTTACAATAGTGTCTCTCGTGGTTACTCAACGCTGATTTATTTTTAAATTTACGAAAACACTGGGGACACTTAAACCCGATGTCAAAGAAATATTTTATCGCTGTAGTAATAGCGTCGTCGTACGAGTCACACAACAATGTTAGATAACCAGCGGATTTATATCTGAGCAACAGAGAGTCTTGCTCTTTGGATGTCTTACCTGTGCCACCTGGGTTCTTGAACTCAATCACAAGCCCGCTGTGCTGTCGGTTTGCATTAGCAATAATCAAGTCAGGTGTCCCACGTTGGTAACCTTTTTTCCACGAATTTACTCTCTTCGCAGAAGTGTCTTGATTTTCACCACAGGCAGCTACCAAAATAGCTTCTGGATAATATTTCCTAAGAAAACCGACGACTTTCGTGTGGAGATCGAACTCGGTGATCATTTTAAACTGATTGTGTTTGAGACCGACGTCAGCCAAACTTTTTCTAACGCTTGGCAAGACTTCTGAGTGCACCCACCTTCCGAAGTGTTTCGCACGCTCCATTTTACTTGAGAACACTAACGAGTAGACACCAAGTTCGTTGATAAACGAGGCCTGCTCTATCTTCATTTTACAATCAGGTTCGACGTGGTCGTTGACTGCATCTTTTGGTCGAGCGTAACCTAGAGCGCTTGCGACTTCTCTTGCTTTGAACCATATGTCACCGTTGTGATTAGCCATCGTGATTTGGTGACCATCGAATAATTGCACTGAGTTGGTTGCCATTACTATAGCCTCACAAAAACTACTCGACATAGGTGTCGGGTTTTTTATAGATCTGGTTTGTTGTGTACCAATGCAGCAGGTGTGTTTTATTAGTCCTCAGTTTTCTACGTCGTCTGAAAAAGTTTCTAATGTTACGAACCAGTTTTCTAAGCCAACCCATTACATAACTTAAGTCACGTCTCCTACCACTCCCACAGTGTCTGACTCTGGTAACATAATAGGTTTGCCGTAAGTCTTTTTAGACCTCATACCAATTTCAGCGTGGAGCTCGAGAGTCACGTCACCGCGGCCAAACGACCCACCAGCTTTGAACATGTGATCAGTCGTCTTATTTATTTTATATATTTCATGGGGTCTTGAAATACACGCTCCCATTTACTTTATACCATATTCCTTCATCATTTCTCCACCCATGATTATGATGTCTCGGTTCGTCATGTAGCCACTCACAATTTTCACACCGTAGAACTCTATCAACGATGGGTACGCATAAGGTGCGAGTGGTATTCTTGGTCGGTGTATTCCAAAAATTGTTCCATAGGGTGTGCCTATATTTTTCATATTCGCTACGAAGTCTGAATCGGTTGACTTGATGTTGTTGACTCTGACGTGTGAATTGTCCATTTGCCAGTGTATCGATATCATATGCATTTTTGTGAGGTCAACGCCACTTCGAATAGTGCATATGCTCTCCATTGCTGGGATGCTACCACCATACGCGAGTCCGTTGGCCATACCAGTCTTGTACCCTATGAACTTATCCCACTGACCGTCGTCGTTTGATATAATTGTCTCCCAATTTGATCCAGCGGTTCTCATAGGTAACCTCACCACAACAAAAATGGAGAGATCACACCATTGCATACTGGGGCAGTTAATGTGGAGACCTGACTCAAGTGGGAGTGGTGTTAACACAGGTGATAGAAAACTTTGGCTTACACTGCTGATGCCAACAATAGGACCATAGGTTGGGTTGTTTTGCACTAGTTTACTTGTTTCACCAATGGCTCTCACTTTGTTTGAACCATTGGCGTGAAATTCCACGTTTTTCAAGGCGTGTGTGCTAACGTTGAAGTCAAGCACAACATTATAGGTCTGACTCTTGAGGAAACCTGATAGCAATTGCTCTAGAGTTCTTTTGTTCGCAGCGTCTGAGTCATCGACTGGATCTGCTACGTTTTTTTATTGCTGAGCCTTGCATGTCTATTATTCCAGACATCCTTCCGCCGGTTGCGCTTAATTTGGGATCTTCGTCCAGATGCCTTTTCGTTCTCTTTAGTATTTTATCGTGAGGGTCGTCAGACTCATACCCATAGTTTAGACTCATTACTACTTCAAGGTGTATTTGGTTAGTAGATAGCCAGAGACTGCTGAGAACCCCAACACTATCGCCAATGTTGTCGTGTCTGACTCACTAGTGGTGGTGGTGGTAGCGTGCACCTTCTGATTGGTCACTGTTTTCTTCACGGGTGGTACTACTAAATTACTCACCACATTTTCTTGGTGGACTTTTTTAGCCACAGTCATTGGTGTCGTCGCATTCAAGCGAGTGTTCACTCCAAATCTCATGGACTCCGTGGCAATCTTTAATAAGTTGTTGTACCCGGCGATTTTATTCTTGAGTATCACCACGTTACTTGGCATTAACCATGTACTTGGCGACACTCCAAGATTTTGGACAACGTTGGTGTCTCTAATCGATTTGTTCATGTTGAGAATCCATGTCGATACGTCGTAGTTGACAACACTGTCAGAAAACAACTTGCGGAACTCTTGTTGGGTTTCTAGACTTCCTGCAGAACCACCAACGACTGACACACGTGTTCTCGCTTGCGCACCAAGTGTGGAGTACACAAAGGCTTCTATGCTTTGATTTAGATATTGCAGTCCAATGTTGGTAAAACCGTCTGACAATCGCGCGACGTATCGTTTATAATCGTTCTGGACGTTGTTGAGTGTGTACACTCTGGTCTCACCTGTTGTGCCATCGCTCAGGACTTTATTCTGGTAGTAATGTTTTCTGGGAATCTTGGAAATCTTACCATACAATTCGGAAGCGTTGAATTCTCTACTTATTGATTTCATGGTCTCACCACCCTCCATTCTTCTCAGAAGTCTTCTAATGGTGAAGTACAAATGAAATCTCATCACACTTGTGACCACAGGGTGGACTTCTTGTGACACTGATAAATGTTGCAACGACACTCCACAACAGAAACTCGCACAATACGCCGCAAACACAACATGATAGTAAGATTCGTTGTCGTCCCACTCTGATTTTGTCTTTGACGTGGTGATTTGTAAGGTTGGTAGCTTTGACATGAAGTAGCTATTTTGGTTAACAAAAACTTTGAAGTTATTCACTGGATAATTTAACACGTTTTCTGTTGGATAACCATCCCAAAGCCCCCAGTGGTTCTTATGACCTTTTGGCAGTGGTTGGATAGTTCCACCACCTTGCCATATTATTGGGAACTTACTATTGTGTAGCCACTTCCACATGTTTTTATTATTTTTGAAGGTTGCGCTGGTTATGTCTGTGCTGAGGATGTCGTTGTTTCTGAAATATATGTCGACATTCACGATTTTACCATCTTGCGAAATATTTGGATAGAACTCGAATTTGCTTAAAGTAGCGTGTGGGTACTTTTTGATGAGGTCTGCCTTCGCGTCGTGTGTAGCCTTCGATGTGTTAGCCATCGCACGTTTGTAGTACTCTCCATAGTACTCGTGAAGGGCTTTCTGCATATAATATACCGTATGTTATACAGAATGCGAAAGTTAACGGTATTCATTGAAGGCGCAGAAAAAGTTGTGTCCTTTGACAACGCAATAATGATCGTGAGTGACAACCCATACATTATAGTCAAGACAGCCACTGTGTTTTGGGACTACAATAACATATTAGATGGCGACGCCCCTCATCTCTCCGAGTTGAGTTACCCTTCGAGTGATCTTGGAGGTACGATAACGAGTGGAGGGTACGCTAACTTCGACGCACTGGTCAAAATCTTAAAACGAGAGTTTAAAGAAACTAAGGGTGTGGACCTCGAGATGGAGAAACTACCGTTCACAAGTAGATGCATGGTTAAGGCTAGTGTCCCATTTGAGTTTGACCGCCTTGGAACTCTATTTGGTTTCGCGAGGGATAGGGTGATTAAGGGTGACTCACAGTGGCACACTAGTCCAAACGAGGTCGACATGAACAGAGGTCTGAAGTACATAGAAGTTTTGTGTGATATTGTTGAGACGGAGAACAATGCAGGCGTTGATGGGAAGCGTAGCAATGTGATCACAACGTTGCCAATGCCCACTGAACAGTCTTTGAATGGGTCAGTACAACGTCATGTGGACATTGAGTCCAAGGTGAGTATTAAAAAAGGTGTCTACTCAAGTATGACGTTTCGTGTCAAACCAAATAACGGTGGTCTTAAAATTGGCGCGGTGTTATTGGAACTGTATATTGTGTGAATTATATGGAGCTTGGTGTGGAAACAGAACAAGGGTTGCGAGACATTTACTATAATCCCAAGACAGGGTACACTGGTGCAGAGAGGTTGTATCAAAGTGCATTAGGAGACGGATTGAAAGTAACTAGAAAAACAGTGAAAGAATGGTTGACAGCGCAGGACACCTACACTAGGTACAAACCCGTTGTGAGAAGACATAAGTTCCGCGCGACCTTTGTTGGATTTCTTGGTGAAGAGCTCCAAATGGACTTAGTGGACATGAGTAAGTACTCAAAACAGAACAAAGGGTACTATTGGACATTGACAGGTATTGAAATATTGAGTAGATACGCTTTTGGCATTGCAGTTTATAGAAAAGACACTAAGAACATGACTAAGGCTGCTGGAGAGCTATTGAATGACTTTAAAGATCGGTTTGGAACCACACCTAAGTTAGCGCAATTTGATGATGGACTTGAATTCTACAACGTTGGTGTGAAAAGTTTGTTGAAAAAACATGGTGTTGAATATTTCAGCACAAAGAGTGATAAAAAGGCTGCTGTTGTCGAGCGTTTTAATAGAAGTCTGAAGAGTATTATGTGGAAGTACTTTTACACTTATGGGACGTACAAATGGATTGACGTTCTTGACCAGTTTGTGAGCAATTACAATAGCAACGTGAATCGAAGCATTATGATGAAGCCGAAGGATGTTGATAAGTCAAATGAGGGTGAAGTTTGGACCACTTTGTTTGGTCACCAATTTGCAGACAATCCATTACCGAAGTTTAGAGTTGGTCAATCGGTGAGAATTAGTAAGTACAAGAGTGTGTTCACAAAGGGCTATGAAGCCAACTTCACTGAGGAGTTGTTTAAAGTGGTAAAGGTTATTCGCGGTGATCCAAATGTGTATGAAATTGAGGACATAAGTGGTGAACAGATTATTGGTAAATTTTATGAACAGGAATTATCGCTGGTCAATAAGAAACATGGTGACGATGTGTACAGAGTTGAAAAGGTGTTGAAAAGAAAGAAAGTTAGAGGGGAGAAGATGGCGCTGGTCAAATGGTTGGGTTATGAGAGCAAACATAACTCATGGATACCAGAAAGCGATATTCAAAATGTGAGCTAATGTAATATGGCTGAAGGTGGGGAAGGTTTTGACGAGATTGAGATGGAGAACCTTGGTGAAGCCTACACCGACGATCAATTAGATGTCGAACTTAAGAGTATCACTAAAGCTTACAATTTACTTGACAATAAGTACACCAGCGGTGACATGCCAGATATTGTGCGCGTCGAGTATGAAAAATTGTTTGGGAGAGTGACTAGATTGCAGGACGAGCAAGAGAGAAGGTTTCGAGAAAAAGAAACGTCGTTCATTGACACTGACGATGGTAAGACGGTGACAATAAGGGGAACCAACATAGAAGTCCCAGCAGCGGAGTTTGTTGAGCAGGAGTCATATGGTGACGTCAATGACACAAGCTTCAGTATAGCTTTTGAAGAGTCGGGAGAAATTGAGAGAAGACTGGGTGAACTAAAAGCGTTCAACAAAGAGTTAATAAAAAATGAAGTAAAAAGAATCAAGCTAATAAATAAGAAAATAAATGAATCGCGCATGAATTGAGACAACATCAGAACGCGTCGGTCGTAGTTTGTTGAACAAAAATGCGAAAATGTTGAAATGACACTCTCTATTTTTTAATATGTGAAAATGATGAAGTGACACATTCTTTTTTTAAATACGCGAAAATGTTGAAATGACACTTTCTATTTTTCCTAAATGTAATTTGACATAAATTTGCGAAAATGTTGAAACGAACACTTTCTATTTTTTAAATGTGGCTGAAATAACACCAAATTTAGCGAAAGTCATAATTTGGTATTGTTTCGTTAGTCTCGCATGTGTTTGACATCAATTTAGTAGAAAACGTGGGAGGGGTGTCTAGCTTGACTAACGATTGCTGTAGTAGTATAGCAGATGGGGCTGCGAGCTTATTCGACGTCAACCGTTAATATAAATACCAAAACATCACCAAATTTGTCGAGTCGCGACTTGGCACAAATTTGGTGATGTTTTGGTATTTATATTAACGGTTGACGTCGATTGGGCTCGCAGCCCCACCTGCTATACTACTAATTAGCCATCATACGCCATCAATTAGACATCACGGCGCCATTATACGCAGTAAGGAGAATTTACGTGTTGATAAAAAAGATATTTGTACATTTTATTTGCTTTCTATGGGTTATTTTATAAAAGAAATAGAAAACATTATTATCCGTGTTCTCATACGTTATATAAACACTCGTGGAAGTTTGGGAGAACTCGAAATCGCGTGGAAACACTCGCCCTGCTGGCTCGTGTTCCCACTATGATTTCTCGTTCTCCCAAACTTCCACTCGTGTTTATATAACTGTATGTAAACACGGAAAATGTTTTCTATTTCTTAAATATATATATTTAGTATAATTTCAGTAGTAAAAATGGCTTTCGAGCCATCTGATTGGCTAACTGAGCAGTAAATCTGAGGCAATATTTACTAGTAAATATTGCTTTTCAATGAAAAAATGGCTGCACAAAATCGTTTTGTTAAAATTTCGGAAGAAGAAATTAAAGAAGTTTAGGCAAATGCCATTCCAAAGAACACAAAAGAGGCAACAAAATTTGATGTAAAACTATTTCATGGTAAGAACGTTTTTTTTTAGTATAAAACAATCTATTTATAAATAAAAAACTAGTGCATATTAACAAAAAGGAGCGACACAGTGACAGTAAAATTTACATGTTTTTTCCGACTGTTTTCTTACAACAGAATGGTTTTTACAACAACAAGAATTCACTTCAGAATTTGAGAACATGGAAATACCTGAAATGAACAAATGTTTATCCAAATTCTACATGTCAGCTCGAAAAAAGGATGGTTCGTTTTATAAGAAAACAAGTCTAATGTCAATCCGGGCAGCTTTAGATCGACACCTTCGCTCAGCACCGCACGACAAGAAATTCTCAATTTGTGACGGTGTAATATTTCATGAAGCAAATCAAACACTTCATTCCTACCTCAAGGCTCAAGCATCTAATTGGTAGTGGCAAAATAGCAGGCACAGTCCACAAAAATCCTTTGACACCTGAAGCCGTCCAACATCTCTTCCAGAAAGGCGAATTGACCAGCGCTGAAACATGGTCTCCTCGCGCCTTGATGCAAACAGTTTGGTTTTACCTTTCGCTGTACTTTGGCAAACGCGGACGAGAAAACCAGAGCCTCATCAAGAAGTCCATGCTTCGTCTTTGTTTACTCGCCGGTGGAGACGAATATTTCGAGCTCAACAAAGACGAACCCGGAGCGGTGATTTCTAGCAAGAATCATACTGGCGGCCTCGAAGGAACTGAAGATCACTCGGACGGCAAGATCTTCGCCGTAGCAAATTCACCAAGATGTCCCGTCAAAACCATTAAAAAGTACCTCAGCCATCTTAATCCCGACATTGAGAATCTATTCCAGCGCCCAAAAGATCTGTCGGCGAAGTTTAATCCTCGGCAAGTCTTGATTTGGTACGAGAAGAAGGCAATTGGCCATAATACGCCCGACAACATGTTGCGAAATATACTGATCAGAAAGAGTTGGTATCGCGCCGTATTACACTAACCACTCGCTGAGAGCCACAACTGTTACCATCCTGTCTTCCAATAACGTCGAAACACGGAAAATTAAAGCGGCGACTGGCCACAGAAGCGATACGAGTGTCAGTTCAAGCACATGTCATCGACGCTCAGCTCGTTTGATCATGGCGAAGAAGCTACAGCAGCAACCTCATCTTCCTGGATCATCCCCGCAGAAGTTGCTCCATCTCAATCGGTTGCAGAAAGCCAATCAAGAGTTGCAAACAACACAATCTCCCTTGCTAGGAACGAGGAAAACATTATCCAAAGTAGTGTGAGTCCTGCATCCATTCTTCAATCTGGCACATTTCAAGGATGTTCGTTCACGTTTAACATTACAAACAACAAATAACATTGTATTGAACCTGTTGTAACTGCTTGATGCATGATTTCTTGAAAATCCGAGTTATTTAAGCACGATCTTTTGCTTCTTTTACAGTAAATTGATATCGTTGTTGTTTTATAAAACGAACTGCGAACGAAGGCGGAAGGTCATGTCACATGTGATGTCGCGTGACTCGAGCAGGAAGTTATTTTTATTTTTTTTGAGGTCCGTAACTCAGGTCCGTAACTAAAATAGAGCCTTTTGATTGGCTGAGTACGAGGTCCGTATCACACCAGTACGGACCTCTCGCAACTTTTCGCGCCAAAAAATTGCAATTTTTTTTTACTTTGCTCGAAAAAAATAAACACGTTATTTACCGTTTTGGTCGGTCCGTACTGGAAAAATATTTTCCCTCAGTCTCAGAAGCGGCCCTCGACCTTCGGTCTCGGGCCGCTTCTGAGACTTCGGGAAAATATTTTTCCAGTACGGACCTCCCAGCCGGTAAATAACATATATATATTCATAACGGAAATACGTATTTTAACAATTATTTTAATTAAAATTAATTTACAAATTTGTTGTATTAATTCACATTTTTACTACTGAAATTATACTAAAACAATTATTCGCCTCAGGCTCAGTGATTCCAAGCCTATATTCACTTCGCCTTCGGCTCAGTGAATATAGGCTTGTAATCACTTCGCCTTCGGCGAATAATTGTTAAATATATAATATCTAAACTAAATGTGACTTTGCAAACGCTTTGGAATCCCGTGATGAGGGACTAAACGCCGGTCGATATTATCACCCTCGCCCTCAGGCCTTCGGCCTTCGGCCGGTGCTTCGCGCCGGGCGAGGGGATCATGAGCTTGCCGTATGGAGGCCAGCACCATTCTTCTGCATGATTGCACGCATGTCACTGTCATGGAAAAACCAGTTTGGTTACATGTAGCTGACATTTAAAGTACAAGTGTTTGATACCAATCAATGCTACAATGATTGGCATATACATACATCACATTGTAAGCTTACCAATATACTTGAATGGTTTTCCCAACTTGGTCCACTGGTTCAAACACTGCTCAACAACATTTGAAGTCCACTGGTTTACTTTGTTGTGTTGATAAGCGTTTCCTCCGATCGCTCCCTCTACAGACTGAAAAACAAAGAAATTAAAATAACTTAACACTGCTTGAACTTACACTGCTTCGATGGTACAGTCTTTCAAGATATTTACAATTCAGCAATAACAAGAGCAAAACAGCAGCGTAATATTGTTGCTAGCCATCAACTACTTTTAGGCAGAGCATTTTGTGAGATAATGTGGGGTGAAGAAGGAATAACATCGCGATTGCTCGAAGAGGCCGAACAACTCGAAAAAGAGAATCCCTCACTCATTTCCAGCGAAGCAAAAGGAAAACGGATGTGCTATTACGGAATTTACTTGCTTTTGAATCGGGCGACGAACGAGGGAAGCGAAATACTTGAAAGAGGAATTTCTCTACTGAGTTCTGAGAACAGAATACTTAAAGCTCTAAGTTACAGCATTCTTGCTGTCTACTTCGAATTTACTAATGATGAAGCAAAATCTATCAGGTTACATGAATTGGCTTCAGCTGCCCAGCGGGCACACGACGTTGTTTCGACGTCGATGTTCGGTCAAAATCGGGTCGCGACGTCGATCAACCACATATCGACGTTGTTTCGACGTCTACTTTGCGACGTTTTATCGACGTCGGAAACAGACGTTGTTTCAACGTTGAATTGACGTTGATATCGAGTCGTCAAATCACGTCGGTTCACGACCAAACATCGACGTTGTTTCGACGTCTACTTTTCGACGTTTTATCGACGTCGGAAACAGACGTTGTTTCAACGTTGAATTGACGTTGATATCGAGTCGTCAAATCACGTCCGTTCACGACCAAACATCGACGTTGTTTCGACGTCTGCTTTTCGACGTGTAATCGACGTCGGAAACAGACGTTGTTTCAACGTTGAATTGAGTTGATATCGAGTCGTCAAATCACGTCGGTTCACGACCAAACATCGACGTTGTTTCGACGTCTACTTTTCGACGTTTTATCGACGTCGGAAACAGACGTTGTTTCAACGTTGAATTGACGTTGATATCGAGTCGTCAAATCACGTCGGTTCACGACCAAACATCGACGTTGTTTCGACGTCTACTTTTCGACGTTTTATCGACGTCGGAAACAGACGTTGTTTCAACGTTGAATTGACGTTGATATCGAGTCGTCAAATCACGTCCGTTCGCGACCAAACATCGACGTTGTTTCGACGTCTGTTTTTCGACGTGTAATCGACGTCGGAAACAGACGTTGTTTCAACGTTGAATTGACGTTGATATCGAGTCGTCAAATCACGTCCGTTCACGACCAAACATCAACGTTGTTTCGACGTCTACTTTTCGACGTTTTATCGACGTCGGAAACAGACGTTGTTTCAACGTTGAATTGACGTTGATATCGAGTCGTCAAATCACGTCCGTTCACTGTAATTTTTAGGGAGTAAAAATTACTCCGAAAAGTGGGGGTAAATGTTTGTCGCACAAACACCCCAGTTTTGAAGGGTAAATTTTGAGAGGGGGTAACATTTACCCCTCTCAAATTGGTGTAGTTTTTACCCCTTACAATGGGGTAAAGATTTAAGGGGTAAAAGTTACTCCAAACAAGGTGGTAATTTATAGGGATAAAATTTACTCCACGCATCTAAAAAAATATTAAATTGGCCGCCATTTAGGCATATTAAATTTTATAAAATAATGTACCAAATTAATCCAAATAATATACAAAATATATCATGTATTATTCATTCATATGTGAAATAGAAACAAATTATTGCTGCCAAATCCTTTTTACAGCTGCCTTTCTGAATAAACCTAATCTATAAAAATAAACGTGTCCTTTCGTTTTGTTGGATAGCTAATATTAAACACCGATAGTACGCAGAGTGTAACGTAAACAATAAACAGGGCTGAGTCCAACGCGCACTTGAGACGTAACATAACTTTTCTCCCTCCACATGACTTGTTCACTTGTACTGCACACGTCGTTTAATGTACTATATAAAACATAAGGAAACATACAGATTTTATGTAAAAACTTGTATATATCGATGCAAGGAGTCCGTATAACAGGGGTTCGAGAGAGTTCGGACAATGTCTAGAGCCATATACGTATTGAGACATAAGCATGGGACATACATAAACTTCTCTGAAACGTTGCTGCAGTCGTCTAGCTTTTTCTGCAATGACTTTTCAATTTTTTAGTTAGGTCTCGATTTCAATTTACCAGTCTGAGAGCATGAAGTTGCCATGTTTTCCGTGGCTTGTTTCGCTGTTTGATTTAACTTGTAAACATATATATATATATATACCGTATATATATATGTTACTGGTTTTAAATATTATATAACATGATATATTTTCTAAAAAGTCCTAAGGAGATGTAATGAAGTTTGTCACTTTCGCAAGGCGTGCCACCTCAACGTTCTGTTTCAAGTCGTGCCAACTCAAAACTCCAGCACAGCAACAAACTTCATCATGAAATTGAAATTTCTCCACTCGCAAGGCGTGCCGCCTCAACGTTCTGTTTCAAGTCGTGCCAACTCAAAACTCCAGCACGTGGACAGTGATTTCAATTCCATTTCTTAGACTTAATATCAATATATCCTAATAATTATTAATAATATAGACTATAGTGAGTTTTGACATCATAAAATGGTAGGACCAAATCTCGTGGTGATCTGTTTTAATCTGCCTATACGTTGATGAATATTTTTCGAAGAGAAAAAGACATAATCGTGCATCAATGATATTAGAGCTTTTAATATAAATATTTTTGTTACGTATGTACATTACCTCAATAATAATGATCCTCGAGTGCAGCAATAGTTTCACTATATAGTGACTCCATTCACTAGCTAGTAACTGCCTTTTCTTCTTCAAGAAAATTGTCTACTGCAAGTTCGATTTCACAGGAAAATCTATGTTTTTTATATATGGTTGAAAAAATATATATAATAATTAAATATAAATGAGAAAAATGTCATACCATTTTGTTTAAAAATACTGTAACAGTATAATATTAAGTAACCTAAGAGCAAAAGGTAAGCGAAATTACTGGATTCATTCGCATGCTTTTTGGCATGCTTTTTAGATGCTTGTCTTATGTATGTCATTGACGACGATTTAATTAATCGCCCACGGGAAATTCTTTAAAATTAAAACACCTACTCAATTTTCATTTCACGCCACCACCGACTTTAATACACAGCATGAGCTCAGCTTAAATATTAGTCTTTATTTCTATAACATCATATATTTGTAACAACCTTTCAAGTTCATATAAAATCCCTGACGGGAATCGAACCAGTAACTTTCTGATTACCGTGATAAGACGCTCTAATCATTATATTGAGCCAGAGCCACATGGCACATACTGTACGTGTGAATTGAAATAAGACGGAATTATGAAGACGCGAAGTTGCCTACATTTATGAGTATATGGGCTTATGGCAGTATGCCTTCTGTTTGACACTGCTTGTGTATCACATGAACATATTTTTGTATATTTTATATATGCGCGTTTCGTATCTTACCTAATTAAGACGCGCCTCATGTGATCGTGGTATAATATAACTCGCGTCTTATGTCTCTCGGTATAAACATACGTATAATTGGCGCTAATAAATGTGGCTAATAAATGTGTGTTAGTTCGTAAAACATGTACACTGCTATCTGTCAGTCTCAACAGTAACAAACGAAATCTGCACGTCAACGATCATTTTCAAGTTTTACTTTATACGT
Organism: Chrysogorgia sp. JL179-B06; assembly: GCA_035772405.1. Taxonomy (NCBI): domain Eukaryota; kingdom Metazoa; phylum Cnidaria; class Anthozoa; order Scleralcyonacea; family Chrysogorgiidae; genus Chrysogorgia; species Chrysogorgia sp. JL179-B06. The sequence continues at coordinate 851,714 of JAYKKM010000034.1, read as the reverse complement.
GTAAATACGCTAATTAACGCGGTTAAATCGGCTTTTTGAAAATGAATCCATAGACATAGGGGGAAAGCCTTCCATATATTTGACTTTTTCAGCATGGGAATGAAACTGATTTTATTCAAACATGGACAAAAGGATATAACTGACTCAATTGAATAGGATAACTGTTCACTCGCTATGACTTATCCGCCGGATAAGCTATCCGTGCTGAACAAACCCATGCTTATCATTATATAGTCTTTCGCCTTTATCACTTAGTATGAGAAGCAATGTATAACTAAGGGAGACGCACGCGCATGAGTTAGAAAATTGGCTTTTGAACAACTTTGAGGTTATTTACTGACATGCAATCTCACACACAATAATATTATATATATATATACATATCGAACACACAAGAATATATACGAAGTAATAACATAATACTTGCGCTTACCTTTGTATTAGCTCGATACACGTTCGCAGAAGGTGTTCAAATCAATACGTCTCAACTAGTGGGCTTCCAGTGACAAAGAAAATTATCAGATTATCGTCCTCTAATATATTTTTATCTCATAATCGAGCGCCAAATCTTTTCATGCATTCCGATTGGTTCATACAACAGAAGAGGGTTGGACTTCATGACTGAATGGTTTAACAATTGCGCGCCAAGATATTTATGAAGAAATGATTGGATACATGGTTAGGACAGAAGGATATTGTAATATTATTTGACACCTTAAATTCATAACTACCTGTATAATAGGTTTTTAGTCAAAAATATGTGCATGGTGTGACTGATGGCGGATACACCAAATCAGATAAATAATTAGCGTAAGGATGTTGTCTGGCTCAACATCACGACAAAACGCTAATATTGAACTCGCAGTGCAAGAGAGGATGTACTGTACATACGAAAACTAAAGGCCATATAAATGCGCACCAATTTTTATTGTTTATAATTCCTGGTTAATCAATAGCGCTGCATATCAAACATTCATTCTAATCGCAGGAATTAATGGTAGTTGGATCTAACAAAATTAGATCTACCCTTAAATAGAAACATATGGCAAACAGATGTTCCACTGATACGAATTGATTCACGCAAAAATTAGGTTGTTGCGGTAGAGCGCTCTGCGATGACGCGCGCGCGTGTTCATATAGATGCCTTGGTGTTGTGGTAACTGCGGAATATTTTCGGCTAAGACCTTTCAGCAACAGTTCTCAATCTGCACATCGGAAGATGCCATCGTAATGACCCGAATTAACACTGCTATGTCTAACACTGGCATCGGACGTTTGTACGACATGCAACGCTTAGAAGGTATTACTCTTGGCGCAAACACATGAACCGTCGCCACGATATCGATGGAGTTGACAATGTCTGAATCAAAACTTGATCCGACGAAAGTCAGCATTACGATGCCATCTTAATATCTTAATACAACAGTGAGAAGAGGAGTAATTTTTACCCCACTAGCTTTTATCCTCCAGCTTCCCGTATATACACTCCAAAGGGGGTAATTATTACTCCATTTTATTTTTTACCCCCGTTTATCACTTTATCCCCCCAACTTTTACCCCCGAACGGGAGTAATTTTTGCTCCGTTTCAGGTTACCCCTTTTGCGGTAGTAATTTTTAACCCGCACAAGAGTAAATTTTACTCCCTAAAATTTACAGTGTTCACGACCAAACATCGACGTTGTTTCGACGTCTACTTTTCGACGTTTTATCGACGTCGGAAACAGACGTTGTTTCAACGTTGAATTGACATCGATATCGAGTCGTTGAATTTCACGTCGGTTCACGACCAAACATCGACGTTGTTTTGACGTCTGCTTTTCGACGTTTTATCGACGTCGGAAACAGATCGTTGTTTCGACGTTGAATCGACGTCGATATTGTATCGTCCAATCTCTCCTCACTTAACGACCAAGTTACTTATATAATTGGTGATAAAATATTTTCGTTTCGACATCATATATTGTCCATCAAAAAAATAAACCCAGACGAGTCAAAATGCTATAGTTTCTTACTTTATTTTGTATGTATAAAAGCATTAACCTACTTTATATCAACTCAGACATGCGATGCAGCGACAGGAAAAAAGTCAGCAATGACTGTAACTGTAGTTGGATTTGAAGTGTCCTTCGGTTCGAAGACTTTGTCGGCGATCAGGGACAAGTACTATGCTTCAAGAACCCATCTGTTTTTGAAAAAACCTGTCTTAATTCCTGTCAACAAGAATTTTTGGCCTAAGGTTTACGTTCATGCTGCTGTCGGCTATAGCCGCCGCTTTTAAGTCTGAATGCCGTACGACTTATTGGCTTTTTTACCTTCTTTGTAAATCGTATTATTGCCTTTTTTACTTTCTTTGTGAATCGTCGAGTACTGTCCAAGTTATTAAACATATATTTTATGTCTAGTTGAGAAAAGTTTTGTTCTGTTCTTACTTGTAATACTGCAGTCTGCATGCTCAACAAATTTGTAAATCTTCGAAATCAGATTATTTAAAATTGATTACAAGTAATAAACAATATTATATAATATTAAAATTTAGCCGGTTAAAAATTTGAAAACGAAAATAATAGCCATCACAGTTCGTAAGTGCCTTTGCTAATTCATTATATACGATAAATATTACTATATATTTAAGATGGGCGGGTTAGAGCAGCGGGTTAGTCGCGGAACATTAGGTTAAGTTAAGTTAAAGTTAATTAAGTTAAGCAAGCGCGGGTGGTGGGTACAGCCCAGCTAGCACACAACGTAATCACAACGTTCGTAAAAGGTTGTGGTTTGGTTAGGTCGGACCTAACGTTCTGACAACTTTCCCACAACATTGCTTTCCTTACACGCAGTTATATTAAATTACATAGGTGTCAAAAACCATGAAAGATAGCAACGTTGGGATCTTACGTACGGCAGGAACGTTCATATAACGTCTCCTGGACGTTGGGTATTATATTACACATAGGTGTCATAAACCATGAAAAACGTTGTAGAAAGGTTGGGATCTAACGTGCCGCAGAAACGTTCGTATAACGTCTCCTCAACGTTAGTTTATCAGTAACAAAAATGTTTTTATAGATTAAATATCTTTTTAGTACAACTGCTTGAATTTGAATGTTGAAATTATTTGATAGCAAATATTGTTGTTTGAGAAACGTTCGAATTCCGTAGGTTACTAAAAAACGTTCTGAAAACGTTCACAGTCGTTGTGTCTGGCATGTCGGGCATGTCACAAATTCTGCGCGGCCGGAAATGCTTGGCTCTGTGTTGTCACAAATGCATTATTCAGTCAGAAGCCGAAGGTGTGATACACGTTTCAATTACAAGTTAGTCGATTCTTTGGTCTTCAATGCTTTATCCGTCCGTGGTTATTCAAAGCTATATAATCCTTTGTAAGGTAAGTAAACGTCTAATCAGTGAAATATTTTGATCAGAGAACGCTGTTTCCTTATTTTTGTTGTTCTGCAATGGTAAATCTAATCTTAAATTACTAAACATTCAAACGGTTGACTGTAACGGTTGACGCAATGACGATCGATATGCTTATTTTCAAAATAATATGTGAATGTTCACGGTAACGCGTGAGAATAGGCATGATAGGAAATACCTATATGAATGTATTTAAATCATACAAACTGTCTCTTATAGAATCGTCAAGCTACTAGTATGAATGTGGCAGAAGATGAGGAAGATGCCGTCTTGGAGCATTTCACTAATATAATAAGTTAATTGTTGTTAATAAGAAACAATAAAAAGCATTTGTGTGTTCAGGACTTTCGGTGTGATATTTTGTCTTATAATGTTAACTTTTTCCAAGTATGCTGAACAATTATTGCACATATGGTCAGAAAATAGTATATCTGAAGATCTCACGTGGCAACACATGGAAAACGCAATTTCTTAGCGATTTTTTCTTAGCGATTGTTTTTTAGCGATTCGATTTCTTAGCAATCACGACCAAGCGGTGAACGTAAATAATATGTATTACATTCACCGCTTGGCCGTGATTGCTTCCCGCTTGGCCATGATTGCTAAGAAATCGAATCGCGAAGAATCGTTAAGTCTTAAGAAAGAATCGTAAGAAATTGCGCTTGTATAACGAAGATACTTTCATGATGAAAGATTTTCAATTCATAGGTTTTCCTTCATTGTGAAAAGTTGTGTAAATGTTGTGTGAACGTTATCAGCGAACGTTACCAGCGAACGTTGTGACGACGTATAGCGGAGTCGACAAAAAAACATTGTGCGAACGTTCGATATAACGTTTTCCGGACGTAAGCGCAACGTTCTCACAACGTTCTCACAACGTTGATGTGCTTGCTGGGAGGTCACCGGTTGGTCTTCCGAAAGTGGGAATCTCACTCCTAAACACCTAGGGATGGTAGTTAGTCATGGCTTAGTTTTTCTTCAAAAAACGGGGGTAATTTTTACTCCGAAAAACGGACGGTGTGACTCCAATAACTGAAATTGACGTTGAATCGACGTCGATTTCACGTCGTTCAACGACGTTGTTTCAACGTCGTGAAAACAACGTCGATCCAATTTGCGTTTTCAACCTTTTTTCAACGTCAAATCGACGTCGAAGAGCGACGTCGTTTCAACGTCGCGAAATTGACGTTGAATTGACGTTGAATCGACGTTGAATCGACGTCGATTTCACGTCGTTCAACGACGTTGTTTCAACGTCGTGAAAACAACGTCGATCCAATTTGCGTTTTCAACCTTTTTTCAACGTCAAATCGACGTCGAAGAGCGACGTCGTTTCAACGTCGCGAAATTGACGTTGAATTGACGTTGAATCGACGTTGAATCGACGTCGATTTCACGTCGTTCAACGACGTTGTTTCGACGTCGTAAAAACAACGTCGATCCAATTTGCGTTTTCAACCTTTTTTCAACGTCGAATCGACGTCGAAGAGCGACGTCGTTTCAACGTTGAATCGACGTCTTTTTGCCCGCTGGGTGAGTACAAGAACAGAAAAGACTTACATATTTTCTTCGTTGGCATTAAATATATTTCTTCTACTGAAGAGAAAGAAAGTGAAGCTCCACACTCGTGTAGCCAACCACTTATTTTGGCAATTACTGTCCTCGTCAGCTGTCTAGCGAAAAAATACCGTATGAATAACTTATTACAGAGTATATATGTTATAGTATCTCAAATGGCAGAAGAAATCGAAGGAAAGGCAAAGTATGACCGTTTATACATCCAATTGTTCTACTATGTTGTCAGTACTCTGGTTAAAGTGGAAACACACGAATAAGCTTTTCACTCGCTACAGCGTACTGCTTACATGTCACTTAAGGAATACTGTGGTGAAAACAATGAAACAGCAAATGTTATTGACCAAATAGGTGCCGAAAAATATAAGATGAAAGACTGCGATGCAGCTCTACAATCACATCAGCAAGCACTGAACATTAGATTGAAGTTATATGGAGACGAACATCCAGATACCGCCAGCAGTTGCCACGACATTGGGGTAACACAAGAGGCGATGAAAGACTACGGAGCAGCTCTACAATCACATCAGCAAGCATTGAACAGTAGATTGAAGTTATATGGAGACGAACATCCAGATACCGCTGACAGTTACTATAGGATTGGGGTAACACAATACGAGAGGAGAGACTGCGATGCAGCTCTACAATCACCATTATGACAATCCATACATGTCCAATACTGTCGACCTGATACGGGCCGTAAACCAAACTTCACGACCCGTACGATTCGTGAACGAGGCACTCCACTTGACACGACTCGTAAATGAAACTTCACGACTCGTTCTCTTAACCTCATGCGCGTCATTAATCAATATCACCGCCGTTTAGCAACAACTAATTAACTAATTAACTAATTAACGACCCGTCTACATCCTCCGTTTACACTATCAACAATAACACTTCATACATGCTCAATGTTGTATTGCTTCGTTTTTAAAAAACTAATTCTAACGCAACTTATCGCTATTGCATGAAACAATATTAAATGTTGTTGCCTCGTTCTATTTCAAAACTACGCAACATATTGCTATTGAATGAAACAACATGTTGTTGTCTCGTTCTATTTCAAAACTACGCAACATATTCATGCTATTGAATGAAACAACATGTTGTTGTCTCGTTCTATTTCAAAACTACGCAACATATTGCTATTGAATGAAACAACATGTTGATTTTGTTGTCTCGTTCTATTTCAAAACTACGCAACATATTCATGCTATTGAATGAAACAACATGTTGTTGTCTCGTTCTATTTCAAAACTACGCAACATATTGCTATTGAATGAAACAATATTATATGTTGTTGTCTCGTTCTATTTCAAAACTACGCAACATATTCATGCTATTGAATGAAACAACATGTTGTTGTCTCGTTCTATTTCAAAACTACGCAACATATTGCTATTGAATGAAACAATATTATATGTTGTTGTCTCGTTCTATTTCAAAACTACGCAACATATTCATGCTATTGAATGAAACAACATGTTGTTGTCTCGTTCTATTTCAAAACTACGCAACATATTGCTATTGAATGAAACAATATTATATGTTGTTGTCTCGTTCTATTTCAAAACTACGCAACATATTCATGCTATTGAATGAAACAACATGTTGTTGTCTCGTTCTATTTCAAAAATACGCAACATATTGCTATTGAATGAAACAACATGTTGATGTTGTTGTCTCGTTCTATTTCAAAACTACGCAACAATATTGCTATTGAATGAAACAACATGTTGATGTTGTTGTCTCGTTCTATTTCAAAACTCGTACGCAACATATCGCTATTGAATGAAATGTTGTTGCTTCCTTCTATTTCAAAACTACGCCGTACATATCGCTATTCAATGGAACAATATTATTTGTAATAAAGCCCACTTAAATTGATATCCTACATAAAAGCAACACTAAACAACAGCAATAACACGTTATACTTGTGGCGAAAATATTTGGTGCACTTAAAACGGATAAATGAGTAATACAACAATATTATATACAACAATGTTATTGCCTCGTTCTTTAAAAACCATTATTCGAATTATATAAACGCGAACGATTCCTATAAACTATGACTATATAGGAGTAATCAAAGATTATGTAATTGCGTTCGACGCATGTGGTCCAGTAAATGGCGAATGAAGATTGGCAATTATGCTGTAACGAATTATGAAAATAAATAAATCTAATTGCTGCCGTATAGGCACACTAATCTTGACTTGCTGTGTCTCGTGCCCAGACCTCTTCGCGGAACTATGTATAGATTACGATCATGCCACAGATTTATGACGTTTTATGACGTAACTCGTAAATGTTCGTATAATCGCCGGATGCGTAAACTATATCCGAACTCGCCAACGGAAACAAAATAAAATGTCTTTAGCTACGAGGGCCATCATACTTTGCGAAGAGAGCTTCATTCGTCAATCGTCATATCAGCTGTGCTTTAGCCTGGTTGTGCTTGCGAATTTTAACTTTGACTCTTGTCAAGGTAAGGCAACTAGAATTTAACTCGCTATTAAATTTTAAGGAGATCAATTGTCATTGTTTATAATATGCCAAATATGCTACTCGTCATGGTTATCAATATCACAATAATCAAATTATTTGTTTGTGAATAAGATTTACCTTCTATTTTAGGTGTATATTGGTGTGACTTGTGAGTTCATCGTTTCTCACGATACATTGTATGCTCATACACAGCTGTGAGATATATTGAACTGCATTTTTATACAAATTTATCAACTGTTATAATGTCAAGAAACAAATTCTGATTAACTTAGTTTATCAACTGTTATAATGCCAACTTTTTGTGTTCATATTGAACTGCATTTTTATGCAAGAAACAAATTTTGATTAACTTAGTTTATCAGCTGTTATAATGTCAATATCACAATTATCAAATTATTTGTTTGTGAATAAGATTTACCTTCTATTTTAGGTGTATATTGGTGTGAGTTCATCGTTTCTCACGATATGCTCATACTGCATTTTTATGCAAGAAACAAATTTTGATTAACTTAGTTTATCAGCTGTTATAATGTCAACGTTTTGTGTTCATATTGAACTGCATTTTTATGCAAGCCTTGTACAGAGAGCTATGTTACTGTATACAACTATTTTATCTTTATGTTCGACTGCATTTTTATACAACTGTTCCACTTACATCTGTTTAATATTACACATGTTCATGAACTACTATATTGTGAATAGATGTTGAGAACGGTTACAACACAACAAGTGGGGTATATACTCTGTGTGCCCTGGCTGTGCATAATGAATGTCTTACCCCAGATATATGTCTAACGTACAGTATACCAGAGTGCCCCAAAGTTAGTACGTACCTATGGTCCAGCAAGCTCATTGTGAGCTCCATATATATGTAGAACTCACTGCTACCTGAACCATAACCGCATGGGTACGAGGCTATACTACCTCTGACTTGAGTTCAATAACTAGCCCACCACTTAGTTTTGCAATTTTGCACAATATTACGACTGCCTTGGATTTTGAGGCAGCACTTCCCTTGCGATAGTAACTTCTAGTATATATATATAACAGCGTCTTAATTGAAGGAGACACTGTAACTTCAATGTTTTTGACAACGGTGACATCCCGAGTGATTTCCGTACGTTATTGTAATATATTAGCCAGGAAGGTATATTTCCCGTTCGTTTGTTCGATTTGAAAGTTGACCGCTAGATACAGCTGTAAATCGTTCAATTCAGAAATATTACAATCGTGAAGTTCGATTTGGCAAAAGTTTCGCTTGCATGGAAAATTTATAACTTCACCATTCTTGTTCGTTCCGGGTAAATGTTGTTCGAATTATATGTATGGTGTTCAAATGATCACATTCAATTTCGACATTATAAACGCGCCATATCATTACCGTTTAGGTTATACCGTATGTTATTTTAAAATGAGAAGGCCATGGATTGGGCCATATTATCGCCTTGATACGTGCATGCAGGTTTACATTGTTATCGACTGCAATATAAACCTCAATGTTTTTGACAACGGTGACATCCCGCATTCCCGGCGTTTGTTAGTTCGATTTGAAATATGACCGTTCGACCGCTAGATAACTCAACAAATACTACAATCGTCAAGTTCGATTTGGCAAAGTGTCGCTTGAATGGAAAATTTATAACTTCAATCCTTATCAATCCTTATCAATCGTGAGTCGTTATTACATTGGCGACGAGGATAGCAGACAGTAAACCATGCATGGAACACAAATTACAGACGATGGATGTCTCTGGACCAAAATCACAGCTGGCACAGAAATGGCGTGTATGGCTCCGAATCTTTTCATATTACGCTGAAGGAAAAGTTAACTTAGAAAATCCTGTTATTATATAGAGCTGCACTGTAAATTTCAAGGAGTAAAAATTACCCCATTTTTGGGGTAAAATGTTCAAAGTTGATGGGGTGACTTTTCAGGGGGTAAAAACTACCCCAAGATCTGGGGCAATATGTCCAAATATTTACCCCTTTGTTGGGGGTAACGGAGGGTAGTTTTGCAATTGGGATTACGGGGGTAAAAATTACCCCATACGTTTGGGGTAACTGGGACGATGCCAATATATTTTCAAAATAGCGGATTCTTTACGAGGAGTGAATTTGATATATTTATGAACAAAAAGAGCGAGTTGGTGTGCGAATTTTCTACGGTTAGTACATCCCGTTCTATTACATATTCTGTGGCTGAATTCATGCTGAAAAACTTTAATAATATGCTGGTTTGTGTCATACCAATTGTCTAAAGAAATGGTTGATCATCAATAATTCGTCGGTCTTACAGCCCAAGGCTAACAAAATACTGGCTGCGGGAGTAAATACGGCAGTGCTTCAGCAAAGTTCGAAGACGAAGGTAAGTCTGACTCTGTGCTAAACGAATGTTTGATTGCAGCAGCTATATCAATACAAAATCAATTATATAATTGTCACTTATCAAAAACTTTGTCTTTTAGTTATAATTTTTCAATGGAGATGTGGATACTTAAGGTGTAAAGACTGTGTTGATAAACGTTCTCAGAAAGCCAACATTTATCTGGTCTTAGGAAACAAAGTGGTATGTTATACAAACATTTATCGAGATTAACCGTTTACATAACCTTTATTTGTAAATGAACAGGGAATTTCTAAGATTTAAATCCTTGCTGAAAAGCACAAGTTCAGAGAGTGAGTTCATATGTGATATTAGTTTGGTTTTAGAAGTGTTGTTATCATATTTTTATGCAGACATTTGGCATTCTATGGGATGCCGAATGTCCAAAAATTACATTTCTTTGTTATATTATATTGTTATATTACTATGTTTATTATGACAAAATTATTTGATATAATATCATTTTTGTTAAATAATTAAGTTAATGGCAATTCTCATTGTTTAAAATAATATTTCTAACTAAAAAAATATTTTATATAAAGTTTTATATAATTTTTCAGTTGTTTTGCATTGTATTTAATAAAATGTTTTGAGTATTCATATTATATGATATAATACTTGTTTCTACAACTGTAATTGTTTCAAATAAACATTTTAGCCAAATTAATTATGTCATAAAATGTATATTATATCATATTAAATGCATATTATATACAGTAATATAATGCATATTATATCATATAATATAAATTATATGATATAATGCATTATGTGATATAATGCATTATATCTCATAATGCATTATATTATAATGCATTATATTATGATATAAATATAATGTAAATATAATGGATTATACAGTATGATATAATGTAAATTATATATATTTTATATTATATTATCGGTGGCGAAGAAACTAACCCCAAAACAACTTAGACCCTAACCCTAACATATATAATGCATTATATCATATGTTAGGGTTAGGATCTAAGTTGTTTTGGGGTTAGTTTCTTCGCCACCGATAATATAATATAAATTATATGATATAATTTACATTATATCATATAAAGCATTATATGATATAATTTACATTATATGACATAATGCATATAATTATATCTAAATATATAAATATGACATAATGATATAATGTAAATTACTGTATATATAATTTATATTATATGATATAATAAGCATTATATTATATAATATGCATTATATTATATATAATATTCATTATATGATATAATATACATTTTATGACATAATTAATTTGGCTAAAATGTTTATTTGAAACAATTACAGTTGTAGAAACAGTATTATTATATCATATAATATGAATACTTGAAACATTTTATTAAATACAATGCAAAACAACTGAAAAATTATATAAAACATTATATAAAATAATTTTTTAGTTAGAAAAATTGTTTTAAACAATGCGAAATATTGCCATTAACTTAATTATTTAACAAAAATGATGTTATATCAAATAATTTTGTCATAATAAACATATATAATAAAGAAATATAATTTTCAGTTTCGGACATTCGGTACCCCATATATCAAACGATTTATTCATGTAATATAAATTGCATACTGGTTGTCAATTAGTTATAGTTTTTTTTCTTTTATGGAATTAAAATGCATGTGGCAAACAAAGTATCAAGCTCAGACGATACATGGGCGATTGTCAAGCTCAAATCCTCAGAAAATGTCCCAGACAGGGCTCGAACCTGTAACCTTCTGATTGCCTGTGACATATGCTCTATATAATATCAAGACTCTTATAACGGATGAGAGCGGGGGTTACAATGATATGCTACATTCACTATATACTAGAATTAAATGCTTGGGAAAATGTCTGGGATTCATTTATGAGAATTTGAGCTTGGCAATCATCCATATATCATAATAATAATCACTACTGTATATATTTTGCATAACAAGATAGTTTAATAAAAGACTTATAATAAAGTCACATATTAATGTTAATCCATTAACTTTTTTCTAATTTATTATTAATTGTTAATTAGGTTGTTTCTTGCTTTTTAAAATATTATAGATGTGTTGCAATTTTGCCATTCCTGCTTAAACAAAACTTAAAGAGAAGAACAGCTGAAAACATTTATTGAGCTTATTTTGGTAAGTTTGTGTTTATCTTATCTACAGTACTAATATTTTTTATTATGCTTGCTGAAGATTAAGAGCATTAATACATACCTTCAAAAATCTGTATGATTTTTAAATAATTTGAAAACTTTTTCTCCTTACCAACAAAAACTCAGTGGATGTACACGGTACACCTACTTCACCAACTCATTGAAAGTGTGCGCACTCACTAGCATTATTGATTGAACATTTACAATACTATAGTGCTAGTACTTAGTAACCATGTACATTGTTTCACCAATAGACTGAATTGAGGCCACCAACTACCATAAATATTAGAATATGGCCATCCAAAAGATGGCTGGCTAAAACTCTCTCCATCCAGCTCAATGGTAACTAGAGCATCTCACCAACAATCTGAATGTTACATGTTCAATCCCTAACTGGGATTCAGAATTTATATACGGTACATAGTTATAATTCTGGATAATATTAAAGAAAAAATAACAATAAATAATTAATAATTATTAATGTTATTAATAATATTAACAACATTAATCCTGACATGTTTAGTTCACACTCAATAACTACATTTTCTTTCCCCCTTTTAAAATCATTACTTACATCTTACTGGTGAGCACCTTACATGGGAATTAGTCCCGTTTGTGCTTTGCCAATTTTTGGCATATTACATTAGATTCACCCTTTATTATTTTCTTAGATTTATATATCCTCTGTACATACCTATACATACATGTTTGTATTAATAGTGTATGCAATTATCAGTTAGTTTAGTGCCAAAAACAAAGTTATTAAAACAAATTTTTTTTAAATGTATTAATGACATTAAGTTGGTGACTTGAAAAGTGCAGTGGTATTAAATACAGTAAATTGGGAGAATGTAATGCTACAGTATGTATACAGGTAGTTACATGTATTATATGCAATATAATATGTCAGTGACTTGGAAAAGTGTGGTATTAAATTGGCAGAAAAGAAAATAATGCTGAGTATGCAAATTAAAAAAAAGAAATGTTAATGAGGTTTCCATTGTATGTACTACAGTAAATGCTCCATGGAAACCCATTGGTAATTTTCAGAATAAAGCATGGTATGATATAATAGCCTACCAGTATATACTGTATGCATGTAATGTATCTTGTTGCAATTTAGGTTAACACATACAGGTATATGTACACTGCATCAACAATGAATGACAAATGTTTCAAATTTTTAAGGTAGATCCAAATATTGAACAGATGTTGGAACAATTCTTCAAAAGTCAAAAGCTGTCTACAAGATAATCCAGAAATATAACATTTATGGCAAAACATAGAAGTAAGATGTACTCTATAGTCTGATTAGTCTGATAAATAACAAACTCTGCATGTAGTGTTTAAATATCTATTTTATAGTATATATAGGTTTACCATTAATATATTATTTATAGTTACTGCACAGATTGACCACGGTTAATACAAAAGTATGTCAAATAAAACTGAGCAATCAGTTTTCTTAGTTCTTCTGTTTATAACAAAAGATGACATGGTTTTGACAGCTCGTACCTTCATCCTTTGTTTGAAGTTTAGGAACTAACAAAGCTGATTGGTCAGTTATAATTAAAAATTATGCTAACTTTTGTAATAGCAGCCTTGGTTTGCCAGTTTTAGCAGTAGTTTTGGTCAGTAGAACCTATATTTAATAAAAAGTGTTAAATGTTGAACTATATTTTTTATCGCTACAATTAAATATATTTTTATAAAGCCATTTTGTTGTGACTACATCTATAGATTTTTGTTTATGTGAGTCTTGGATATTCCAAACTGTGAGAAGAATGATTTTTATATTTAATCTGTGAGTTCATTCACGTTTTAGTTTTTCTTTTTAATGGCAGAACTGCAGCATAAGGAATATTGCTCAGTAGAAGTGGCTATGCAATGCAATGAAAATTTACCCCAGTTTTTTTATGCTTGTATTTGCAAGAACAGTTAAAATAATGAAGAATGGCTTTTACAGTTGTTCATTCATCCTGAACACGTTCGTTTAGAGACGTCTGTATTTAGTTATTTGTAGGGCCCTCATTGATACCAGTGAGTCATCACTGATGCAGGATACCCTACTGAAATAAATTTGATTTGTAAACCTTTAATTACGTACAGGCAAGTGACAACGCGAAAGTGTTTTATTACCCCGGGGGCGGGGGTAATTTTTACCCCGGATAGTGGAGCAATTTTTACCCCACGTTGAACTTCTACCTATTTTTACCCTTAAAAACGGGGCATTCTGTGGAAGTCTAATTTACCCCACATTCGGGGTAATTTTACCCCCTAATATTTTACCCCTGTTTGCGGGGTAATTTTTAATTTACCCCGAAAAACGGGGCATTCTGTGGAAAAAAAACTACCCCAACTGTTTGGGGTAATTTTTACTCCCTAAAATTTACAGTGTGGTCCTGGTGTACAAGATATTTTTGAAAATGTGGTTGTTGTTCCTCCGCCTGCAAGCGAAGCAGACGATTTTATTGGTCCTGGTGGATTACTACAGCCGGTGGATAGAGGTAGACATTATAAAAACCACCACAATTTACGACTCGTTAAATAACCTCACGAGTCGTAAGAGTCGTACGAATCGACAACTTTTTTAGGGCCTACCTTAGGCTTAGGCCGACGGTATATAACACATCTTACGAGTCGTCATGGCCATTTAACGACTCGTTAAACAACCTCACGAGTCGTACGAGTCGTACGAATCGACAACTTTTTTAGGGCCTACCTTAAGGCTTATAGGCACGGTATACGAGTCGTCATGGCCATTTTACGACTCCTTAAACAACCTCACGAGTAGTACGAGTCGTACGAATCGACAACTTTTTTAGGGCCTACCTTAGGCTTAGCCGCGGTATATAACACATCTTATACGAGTCGTCATGCATGGCCATTTAACGACTCGTTAAACAACCTCACCAGTCGTACGAGTCGTACGAATCGACAACTTTTTTAGGGCCTACCTTAGGCTTAGCCACGGTATACGAGTCGTCATGCTCATTTTACGACTCGTTAAACAACCTCACGAGTCGTACGAATCGACAACTTTTTTAGGGCCTACCTTAGGCTTATAGGCACGGTATACGAGTCGTCATGGCCATTTTACGACTCGTTAAACAACCTCACGAGTCGTACGAGTCGTACGAATCGACAACTTTTTTAGGGCCTACCTTAGGCTTAGCCACGGTATACGAGTCGTCATGGTCATTTTACGACTCGTTAAACAACCTCACGAGTCGTACGAATCGACAACTTTTTAGGGCCTACCTTAGGCTTATATAGGCACGGTATACGAGTCGTCATGGCCATTTTACGACTCGTTAAACAACCTCACGAGTGGTACGAGTCGTACGAATCGACAACTTTTTTAGGGCCTACCTTAGGCTTAGGAACGGTATATAACACATCTTACGAGTCGTCATGGCCATTTTACGACTCGTTAAACAACCTCACGAGTCGTACGAGTCGTACGAATCGACAACTTTTTTAGGGCCTCTTAGGCTAGGCACGGTACAGCATATAACACATCTTACGAGTCGTCATGCTCATTTTACAACTCGTTAAACAACTTCACGAGTCGTACGAGTCGTACGAATCGACAACTTTTTTAGGGCCTACATTAGGCTTAGCCACGGTATATAACACATCTTACGAGTCGTCATGGCCATTTTACGACTCGTTAAACAACCTTACGAGTCGTACAATCGACAACTTTTTAGGTCCTACCTTAGGCTTAGCCACGGTATATAACACATCTTACGAGTCGTCATGGCCATTTTACGACTCGTTAAACAAGCTGACCACTCGTACGATTCGTTAACCATTGCATGTGGGCCGAATGTTTTTTAACATTCACGACTCGTACACTCCTTTTCACGAATCGTTAACGACTTTTACCACTCGTACGGCTCGTAACAACATTTTACGAATCTAACGACTCGCGGTATACGTGCGACAGTATTGGACAACCATCAGATTGAAGTTATATGGAGACGAACATCCAGATACCGCCGACAGTTACTATAGCGTTGGGTTAACACAACATGAGATGAAAGACTACGGTGAAGCTCTGCAATTAATCACATCAGCAAGCACTGAACATTAGATTGAAGTTATATGGAGACGAACATCCAGATACCGCCGACAATTACTATAGCATTGGGTTAACACAACATGCGATGACAGACTACGATGCAGCTCTGCAATCACATCAGCAAGTATTGAACATTAGATTGAAGTTATATGGAGACGAACATCCAGAAGTCGCCGTCAGTTACCACGACATTGGGAAAACACAACATGAGATGAAAGACTCTACAATCTACCGCTCTACAATCCGCTCTACAATCATATGAGCAAGCACGGAACATTGGATCGAATTGTTATGGAGACGAACATTATCTTACTGCCGAAATTTACCGCTCGATTGGGCAAACACAACATGCAATGAAAGACTAGTGAGCAGCTCTACAATCACATGAGCAAGTACTTAACATTATATTTTAGTAATATGGAGACGAACATCCAGATACCGCCAGCAGTTGCCACGATATTTGGATAACATTCGTGGAAGCCAAAACTGACATACAGTAGCAATGACTGATCGTGTTAGCGTGAGAGACTCTTTGGTTTGAATTGTTATTTATGAATATATTGTTTTCAATATGCAAAAGACCTTTCATAAAATATGTATTCACTAAGTGTTGGTAGTTTGAGAGAACATTTGCCAACATATTGAATTTTTAGGAGTGATATTTTAATCAACGTATAGTAAAAATAAAATATACATTTACAATTTCTATACCTTCAATCTTGTAGGAATAATATCATTAACCCAAAATGTTCAAAACGATTTCTTTCTTGAACAATAATATCTCTTTCAAAATAGTTTTATAAAAATCCCTTTTTTAAAGCGGTAAAAAGAAAACTTTAGTAAGTGTAATAAAGATGGGTTAACTCTTTCCTGTCCGGATGAAAAACATCCCAAATTGAACCACCTCTTTGTTCTATTGATATCTCTGGAAATATCCATAACTGTTGCGAAACCTATACCTATTCTGAAAGCCCAATAAACCGGCTGTTACCAATGCTTTTAAATTTTGCGAACAAGACACGTTATGTTGATATAAATTAGCATTAATTATCATAAATCAGGTTGAAAAACATCCATTTTTCTAGAAAACCCGCATGCAAAATTATTTTTTGGGATCACTTTTTTTGGGACTTTGAACTAATTTTTGGGGACTTTCTGACTAATAAACAAGCTTACGAAGATAATCCAAGTAAACAAAACTACTCTTGTAAAAGACAACAGCACTAATTTTGACCAAAGACAATCCTCTCATCCGCCATATCAATAGCGCCCACGGCCCATTGAATCGCGATGACGGTGGTTTATTACCAGAAGCTTATTTGCATCTTGTTAATAAATATTATTATTTATTTAAAAAATTCCTGGTTTCTGATTGGCTAACAGCCAACTGTGAAATCGTCATATCAACTCAACAACCTCGTGTCCAGGCTCTTTACGCGGCGACAGCTTGCCAAATATGGTCAAGCGAGTCAATATGATAATTATTAACGCGTCAATATGACTTCGTTGTCATGGTTATGGCGACGACAATCATATCTTCTTTGTTGACCTCGCGCATTTCGTAATTCTTGACTGGCTAGCACGCAAGATATTTTTCATTTTTTAAATAAATAATAAAACAATTATTGAACTCGGTTTTCGCGTGATATGAAGAATTATCATGCCCCCAGTTTGCCGTTATCAACCTCAGCCTGCGGCTTCGGTTGATAACGGCAAACTTCGGGCATGATAATTCTTCATATCACGCTCAACCTCGTTCAATAATTGCTAAATGTTATCATCGGTTCTAGAGGGTATAAATAGGGATAACACAGCACAACGCATTTATAATACAACAAGATGACGGTTGACAGGATTGCCTGTTTGTTAATCAGAAAGTGAAAAATTTGAAATTATAATTTTTGTTTCCAATATCTTAATAAGATTATAATAGTTGAGAAACTACTGATTGTAATGATTACTTATTAAATGCAATGTCTATATGGGAAAGTATCTGTCTCAGATTTTAGTACAGACTGAGCGAGGTCAGCGCGAAAAAACCAAGGCAAATATTTTCGCATACAGATCAAGATTGATCAGCCAACAACCTGCAGCAACTTGTGTGATTTTTGTATCTGCGCAACGCGCAGATATATTGCTATCGTGTTGTGGTTTTGTTAACTTTTTGGTGCAAAGGCTGACCTGTAATGTGTGCATTATGAACTACGGAACGAGACGAAGAACAACATTATTTTATGCTAATGTAAATGGTAACTATTTTAAACATGTCTTCAAAGGACATACCGTCTGGCGTCAGTAAACTACTTATAGTAAACTACCACAATTTTTGTGCGTTGCGTGCTACGCCTAAGACAGCATATTTTGGTTAATTTGCAGCAAATTTCACTTTTCGCGTCAAATTTGGGAGAAAATGATAATTCTTCATATCACGCTCAACCTCGTTCAATAATTGCTAAATGTTATCGTCGGTTCTAGAGGGTATAAATAGGGATAACACAGCACAACGCATTTATAATACAACAAGATGACGGTTGACAGGATTGCCTGTTTGTTAATCAGAAAGTGAAACATTTGAAATTATAATTTTTGTTTCCAATATCTTAATAAGATTATAATAGTTGAGAAACTACTGATTGTAATGATTACTTATTAAATGCAATGTCTATATGAGAAAGTATCTGTCTCAGATTTTAGTACAGACTGAGCGAGGTCAGCGCGAAAAAACCAAGGCAAATATTTTCCCATACAGATCAAGATTGATCAGCCAACAACCTGCAGCAACTTGTGTGATTTTTGTATCTGCGCAACGCGCAGATATATTGCTATCGTGTTGTGGTTTTGTTAACTTTTTGGTGCAAAGGCTGACCTGTAATGTGTGCATTATGAACTACGGAGCGAGACGAAGAACAACATTATTTTATGCTAATGTAAATGGTAACTATTTTAAACATGTCTTCAAAGGACATACCGTCTGGCGTCAGTAAACTACTTATAGTAAACTACCACAATTTTTGTGCGTTGCGTGCTACGCCTAAGACAGCATATTTTGGTTAATTTGCAGCAAATTTCACTTTTCGCGTCAAATTTGGGAGAAAATGATAATTCTTCATATCACGCTCAACCTCGTTCAATAATTGCTAAATGTTATCGTCGGTTCTAGAGGGTATAAATAGGGATAACACAGCACAACGCATTTATAATACAACAAGATGACGGTTGACAGGATTGCCTGTTTGTTAATCAGAAAGTGAAACATTTGAAATTATAATTTTTGTTTCCAATATCTTAATAAGATTATAATAGTTGAGAAACTACTGATTGTAATGATTACTTATTAAATGCAATGTCTATATGAGAAAGTATCTGTCTCAGATTTTAGTACAGACTGAGCGAGGTCAGCGCGAAAAAACCAAGGCAAATATTTTCGCATACAGATCAAGATTGATCAGCCAACAACCTGCAGCAACTTGTGTGATTTTTGTATCTGCGCAACGCGCAGATATATTGCTATCGTGTTGTGGTACTGTTAACTTTTTGGTACAAACGCTGACCTGTAATGTGTGCATTATGAACTACGGAGCGAGACGAAGAACAACATTATTTTATACTGATATAAATGGTAACTATTTTAAACATGTCTTCAAAGGACATACCGTCTGGCGTCAGTAAACTACTCATAGTAAACTACCACAATTTTTGTGCGTTATATTGACAAAAGGTTTTCAACTCTTTGGGCGCAGCGACTGTCTTTTGTACGTTATATTGACATGTAATTATAACTTATAATTTATTTATAATTCACTTCAAAATATTTATAATTTATTTATAATTCACTTCGTAGCACAACACTTCAAAAATCGCGGGTAGCTTAATGTATCGCTGGCTCACATAATCTGACCATGCGCAATATGGATGTTCCCCCGTTTTGGATCGTTTCTGCGTTTTGGTGTGGACGGTAAAAAACGATTCGAAAGCGCTAGTGAGGATGGAAAACGTTCGATGCCCTTTCGATACGAGGTCTCGGGTTAGTGTGGCCCACCCACAGTCTAAATAAGTACCTTAATTAGTCTAAACACTTTAGCCGACGAACTAATCCTATATGCCGTAAAACCCTTAATTTATACAGATCAACCATGCTCAGATACTACGTGAAATCCCTGGCACACACCTATAACTGTGATAATCCTAGATCCTTTAAAACTATCTGCTTGAAGTGTAATTCGTCTCGTAGCATTACTCGTACTATCACTTGTTGTTCTTAATATTAGATTAATCAAATACAGAACGGCTGTGACTCCGGGGGGCAGCAATGGAGTCTGCGCTTGGACTGGGCTTTGGTTATCTCGATCATTACCATCTGATGAGTTATTGATCATAACTAATCTTGGCATGGTGTAGAAAAGGAGTGTTGTGGCACTCCTGAATATTTATTGTTATTATTTGTAAATATACTTTTAAATTCTGGGTCCGCAGTAATTGGCTATGCTGTTGCGGTCACTCTGCCATTGTTTTATTACTGTATAGTGTAATCTATGTTAGGTTTCTTTTTTGGTCTTTTTTCCACAATGGTGAAGCTAATAAAATAAACCTACTATCGAAATATCGTAGGATAATAACGAGAAACAGCGGAAAATGTATTGAAGTCCAAGATTATTAGTCATTCCATATAATGTGCAACGCTAATTAGCGTACTGTTGATATTTGAATCCTTTCCATGAATCATTACCACTTTGAATACTTTTCGTGTCGTTATCAGCATTTGTCAATTATGCTTCCAAATCACGAGGTTTGGTTTTTGAAAGGATTTAAAAAGTACAATAGTCTGTAGGCGGACATTAAAACACTGATGAGGCGGAACATCGCGTGTCTTCTAGATGCTACCACTGATGGATACGCAACTCAAAAGTCTCATTTCTATCAACTTCAATTCATCACATTTGCCAAGAATCACGTTATTGAGCCAGTTAAATGATCATGGGATTGTAGGCCGGGAACAAGTTTTATGGTTCAAGTCATAGGTAAGTTTCAGGTTGCGATATTTTACATTATCTATAACCATTGAAAGCGAGGCGACAGAGCCGAGGTATTAAAAATATTTTTCTACTTCTGGTATACACCTTGAATTTCCTTCGATACTTAAGTCATCACGAAGCTCATAATTCAGAAATTCGGCATTGGTTGATAACAGAAATAGGTCAGAAAGAATATTTCAATGACTAAAAGGAAATAAATATTGGCGTCTACAAGCCAGAAGTATTTAAATAACGTTTGCCTTTTAAACTTTCCTTGGTTCCTTATTTCAGTTGAGGAGTACCATACAAGTGTTCATCATGTTGTAATGTACACAGTACAATAAAGATTATCCTTATGTTTTATATAGCTAACACGAATACAAGGCTTTAATTGAAACTGCATGATGTATTCAGCTCGGATGTAAAAATAAGGCGTTGTCACAATTTCAAGGTTACATGCCTTCGTATCGCTAAATGATGTTCTTTAATCTAGTAAATACAACGTTCCACATTTAATGCTGTGAACGCATACTAAACAAGTTATATCAAAGCAAACATCCATAATCATAATTCATAATCATTTGTGGTTAGGTCAAGAATAAAGCTATGACTAGAAGTTACTATCGCAAGGAAAGTGCTGCCTTGAAATCAATGGTCCAAGGCAGTCATGTGCAAAATTGCAAAAATAAGTGGCGGGCTAAGTCAAAGTGGCAGTGGAGGTAATAATATAGCCTTGTACCCATGCGGTTATGGTTTAGTTAAGACCAGAGCAGCAAGCTCTACGTATATATGGCGCTCACACTGAAGGTACTCTGGGGTTAAACATCTATCTGGGGTAAGACATTCATTACGCACAGCCATGGGCAGATGAAGCATGTGCGGGGGCTCCTAGGACATTTGCAGATGCCTCTAAACTGCCCCCTCCCTTGTTGACAACCCTTGTGTTAATGTGTTGTAACCGTTCTCAACATGTTTTCACAATATAATAGTTCATGAACATGTATTATATTAAACAGATGTAACTTGAACAGTTCCATAAAAATGCAGTTGAACATAAAGATAAAACAGTTGTATAACATAGTTCTCTGTACAAGGCTTACATAAAAATGCAGTTCAATATGAACAGACAAAACAGTTGACATACTGTATATGTACAGGTAATAGTAATACCAGTTGACAAATTAAGTTAATCAGAATTTGTTTCTGATGTGGACATGGATGTGCATTCTTCTGCATGCTCAATATCTGTTATCTTGTTATCTTAATATCACATATTATGTGATATTGAATGATTTGCCATATTCAACAATAAAGACCATGTCTTCTTCTGATGTGGTATATTTAAGATGGAGTTTATCTGGAAAGAAATTGCAGATGACATCTTGTAAATTTCTACCTCACTCAGCCAACGGCAATTTGCCGTTTTAAGCGAGCCCTTTAAAGGACAAAAGTACACAGAACTATCTTAGTCGTCTTACCTCGACAACAGAATATCTCCTCACTGAAATGAATTGAAATTCGCGACAGCAACAAAGGCAGAAGAGATCATTCGAAAACTTCATTGCTTTGCGAGTTCAGAAAATACCATGTTCGTGGTGGCGTTGACAAGTTCCGAACAGTAACTCCGTACAACTTCCGTGAATACGAATAACGTCTGGAGTATGTATAGATAGCAACTTGAACTTACGTCACAAAACGTCATAAAACTGAACATCCATCTATCCGACCGACCGACATCCAAAATTTGTACAGATCGAGATCTCGTTGACTATACATAGCTCGGTAAAGAGGTCTGGGCACGAGCCAAGTCAAGATTAGTGTGCTTGCCTACGGCAGCAATTAGCTTTCGTTTGCTTCCTTGATTCAAAATAATGTCGTTAGGTTATTGTAAAAATCACAGACTACCTGAGACAGAAACCAAGTTCGCAATCATCTGATCGTAGATGCTTTGATAATAACCCATAACCAGTGGAGTTACTTGTAGTCAGTAACCTCAGATGGCAAAGGACATACAGTAAACACCCGCGTGTAAGAACCTAGGATTTAAGAACCTGTAGGCAGAAATTTTGCAGTTTAGTACCCCAAAATATAAGAACCTGTTTAGCCAACCAAAGCCACAAGGTTCTTATATGAAGAGTCAATCTGAATAATGAAACAATGCTGTAGCCAAAATGTGGGACTATAATATACTACTAATATACTACTATACATCATATTATAAAATAAACACAAATATATATTTGCTATACATGCATGTACAGTACTTTTGGCCCTTGCATAAAAATATCATTACTGAAATTACATACATACAATAACAAGTGGTTCACACCATTAACCGTGTTCACACATACACTGTATACAGTTTTCCAACTGCTACTGTTGCATGGCTTATAGTCATGTATTAAACTAAAGAAAATTTGAAAGATACATAGTGTTTTATGTAGCAAGCAGTTACACCTTAACAGTAATTGCAAATGTTTGATGCTTAAATTGTTATGTTGTTAGTTATAATACATCCAAATAGATCTAAGATCATTATTGTTATACAAATTATGGGCGTACCACACCCATACTTGCTTAACATTCTGGCCATACAGTATAACAATAGCATCTCCCTTGAAGAAATTGTTAGAACCTATAAGAACCTATTTTTCCTAAATTGTCAGTAATTACCCCAAAATATAAGAACATAGTTTGCCAAACTTTAAAAATCCTGGGTTCTTACACGCGGGTGTTTACTGTATATCACATTTGTGACAAACCATGGTATAATATAGTTATGCAAATTATTCAAATTACACTGCCTGTGAACTTCAAAATGTATTATGTTGTTTTTTTAACTCTTAGTGAGACGTTTTCTACATTTCACGTATCTGAGATCACAATAGTTTGTCCGACCAACCTTTTGTAGTATTCAATTTGTATTAACAACTGAGCTATACTGAAAGTTCGTAACATTCTGTCGCATTTCGGACTGAGACAATGTGAACCGGTCTGGTTTATGACGCATCCTTTTTTGGCTGATCAAATAAATCGCTTCAAGACAAGTTTTACGATGTTACATGCTGTGCAACGATGAAAAACATTGCTGTAATCTTTGTAAAAAGTAGCTAGAATCGAGTTCTACTTGTTGGTACCATTCCAGCAACTTGTCTCACAACATTGTTACCTTCTCTGTTGCAATTATAATTTGTCTGCATGATGAATATTTGATTTTTTAGTCGTATAACGTTACCTTTGAATATTTTAATTGAAGAACTCATAGATCTACATCTTCTCAATCAAGTACCAAATAAATGTTGTTTGTTTCAATGACTATAGTCTATCTTTGACCTTGCTTAGCAAGTCTTGTCACAATTATCAACCAACCATGAGTATATGCAAGCAATAACATCGTTCTATCGATGTCGTTATATATATATATATACTTCAATATACACGTGGATAGCTGATTTTCTATTTTCCTTTAATGTTTAGTTTTAGTTTGTTTTCTTTTGGTTGGCTGTCCCTAAATTATTTAAAAATAATACTAAAGTCTAGAGAATGTTTATATTTGAATCAGTGGTTTAGAAAATGAATAAGCTTATAGAATAAAGTCATTTGGGGTTCTCATTGAGTCGAACCGAGAAGCGAGTGAGAACACTACCTTAGATCGAGTAAACCAACTCGAGTCATTTTAAGCCAACTTAATTATTTGATTTAGATCCCAAGTACCGTCAAACTACTGACCTGCAACGACATAAAAATAGTGAATGCATGTTGACAAAATCAAATCAGAAACATATGCAACAAAGCTTTACAGAACAAACTCTCTTTCGAATTCCTGGACATTCCATGTTACAAAAGTTGCCGTTAGAGTCAATTACTTAGCGTTCAAGGCAAGTGTGTTATTTTCTAGGGAAAGTCACTGAGTCCAAGTCAACTGGCATGCTTGATTAAATTTGACGTTGCAAATGAGTTTTATAAGATTTTGATGAAATTTACATTAGTTGTAATGACTCAAATCAACTACGAATCGAGTCGTTACAGCACTTTATCACGTCACAAAGCTTAGAACACATTATGTTTTCATAACGAACAGCAAATACATTCCCCTAACGAGCAAATAAGTTGTCCTTGTTACTAGGGACGGGAGGTACTAATCCTAAACACCAAATAACTCTAATTCTAAACCCTAAGTCCTAGACCCAAACCCCCATTCAGAGACTTGCAAAGACCTCAAAGACTTCCAAAATGATCACAGAAGAAAAGCCGCTAGGTAATTTGGACTCTTAAAAACCTGTTTGAAACTATCGAAATATCGCATGATAATAACGAGAAACAGCGGAACATTTATTGAAGTCCAAGATTATTAGTCATTCCATATAATGTGCAACGCAAATTAGCGTACTGTTGATATTTGAATCTTTGCCATGAAGCCATTACGACTTTGAATCCTTTTCATGTCGTTATCATGAATAATATTTTTTAGTTGCAATACATGCTGAGAATGTGCTTCCAAATCACGAGCCGGTTTGGTTTTTGAAAGGATTTAAAAAGTACAATAGTATGTAGGCGAACATTAAAACACTGATAGATAGATAGAATAACTTTATTTAACCACGCTGACCCCGTCAACCGAAGCTGATTTCCACAGGGGGCGTGTAAAAAATAGGAATATATACAATAGTTAATATTATTTACATGAGGTTATGTTAACATGTTAATATTATTTACATGTTAATATTATTTACATGAGGCGGAACATCGCGTGTCTTCTAGATGCTACCACTGACGGATACGCAACTCAAAAGTCTCATTTCTATCAACTTCAATTCATCACATTTGCCAAGAATCACGTTATTGAGCCAGTTAAATGATCATGGGATTGTAGGGGAAAAAGTTTTATGGTTCTAGTCATAGGTAAGTTTCAGGCTGCGATATTTTACATTATCTATAACCATTGAAAGCGAGGCGACAGAGCCGAGGTATTAAAAATATTTCTTCTACTTCTGGTATACACCTTGAGTTTCCTTCGATACTTAAGTCATCACGAAGCTCATAATTCAGAAATTCGGCATCGGTTGATAACAGAAATAGGTCAGAAAGAATATTTCAATGACTAAAAGGAAAGAAATATTGGCGTCTACAAGCCAGAAGTATTTAAATAACGTTTGCCTTTTAAACTTTCCTTGGTTCCTTATTTCAGTTGAGGAGTACCATACAAGTGTTCATCATGTTGTAATGTACACAGTGCAATAAAGATTATCCTTATGTTTTATATGGCTAACACGAATACAAGGCTTTAATTGAAACTGCATGATGTATTCAGCTCGGATGTAAAAATAAGGCGTTGTCACAATTTCAAGGTTACATGCCTTCGTATCGCTAAATGATGTTCTTTAATCTAGTAAATACAACGTTCCACATTTAATACTGTGAACGCATACTAAACAAGTTATATCACAGCAACATCCATAATCATAATTCATAATCATTTGTGGTTAGGTCAAGAATAAAGCTATGATTAGCTTTCGCTTGCTTCCTTGATTCAAAATAATGTCGTTAGGTTATTGTAAAAATCACAGACTACCTGAGACAGAAACCAACTTCGCAATCATCTGATCGTAGATGCTCTGATAATAACCCATAACCAGTGGAGTTACTTGTAGTCAGTAACCTCAGATGGCAAAGGACATAATATATCACATTTGTGACAAACCATGGTATATAGTTATGCAAATTATTCAAATTACACTGCCTGTGATCTTCAAAATGAATTATGTTATTTTTTTAACGTTTAGTGACGTTTTCTACATCTCACGTATCTGAGATCACAAAAGTTTGTCCGACCAACCTTTTGTAGTATTCAATTTGTATTAACAACTGAGCTATACTGAAAGTTCGTAACATTCTGTCGCATTTCGGACTGAGACAATGTGAACCGGTCTGGTTTATGACGCATCCTTTTTTGGCTGATCAAATAAATCGCTTCAAGACAAGTTTTACGATGTTACATGCGGTGCAACGATGAAAAACATTGCTGTAATCTTTGTAAAAAGTAGCTAGAATCGAGTTCTACTTGTTGGTACCATTCCAGCAACTTGTCTCACAACATTGTTACCTTCTCTGTTGCAATTATAATTTGTCTGCATGATGAATATTTGATTTTTTAGTCGTATAACGTTACTTTTGAATATTTTAATTGAAGAACTCATAGATCTACATCTTCTCAATCAAGTACCAAATAAATGTTGTTTGTTTCAATGACTATAGTCTATCTTTGACCTTGCTTAGCAAGTCTTGTCACAATTATCAACCAACCATGAGTATATGCAAGCAATAACATCGTTCTATCGATGTCGTTATATATATATATATACTTCAATATACACGTGGATAGCTGATTTTCTATTTCCTTTAATGTTTAGTTTTAGTTTGTTTTCTTTTGGTTGGCTGTCCCTAAATTATTTAAAAATAATACTAAAGTCTAGAGAATGTTTATATTTGAATCAGTGGTTTAGAAAATGAATAAGCTTATAGACTAAAGTCATTTGGGGTTCTCATTGAGTCGAACCGAGAAGCGAGTGAGAACACTACCTTAGATCGAGTAAACCAACTCGAGTCATTTTAAGCCAACTTAATTATTTGATTTAGATCCCAAGTACCGTCAAACTACTGACCTGCAACGACATAAAAATAGTGAATGCATGTTGACAAAATCAAATCAGAAACATATGCAACAAAGCTTTACAGAACAAACTCTCTTTCGAATTCCTGGACATTCCATGTTACAAAAGTTGCCGTTAGAGTCAATTACTTAGCGTTCAAGGCAAGTGTGTTATTTTCTAGGGAAAGTCACTGAGTCCAAGTCAACTGGCATGCTTGATTAAATTTGACGTTGCAAATGAGTTTTATAAGATTTTGATGAAATTTACATTAGTTGTAATGACTCAAATCAACTACGAATCGAGTCGTTACAGCACTTTATCACGTCACAAAGCTTAGAACACATTATGTTTTCATAACGAACAGCAAATACATTCCCCTAACGAGCAAATAAGTTGTCCTTGTTACTAGGGACGGGAGGTACTAATCCTAAACACCAAATAACTCTAATTCTAAACCCTAAGTCCTAGACCCAAACCCCCATTCAGAGACTTGCAAAGACCTCAAAGACTTCCAAAATGATCACAGAAGAAAAGCCGCTAGGTAATTTGGACTCTTAAAAACCTGTTTGAAACTATCGAAATATCGCATGATAATAACGAGAAACAGCGGAACATTTATTGAAGTCCAAGATTATTAGTCATTCCATATAATGTGCAACGCAAATTAGCGTACTGTTGATATTTGAATCTTTGCCATGAAGCCATTACGACTTTGAATCCTTTTCATGTCGTTATCATGAATAATATTTTTTAGTTGCAATACATGCTGAGAATGTGCTTCCAAATCACGAGCCGGTTTGGTTTTTGAAAGGATTTAAAAAGTACAATAGTATGTAGGCGAACATTAAAACACTGATAGATAGATAGAATAACTTTATTTAACCACGCTGACCCCGTCAACCGAAGCTGATTTCCACAGGGGGCGTGTAAAAAAATAGGAATATATACAATAGTTAATATTATTTACATGAGGTTATGTTAACATGTTAATATTATTTACATGTTAATATTATTTACATGAGGCGGAACATCGCGTGTCTTCTAGATGCTACCACTGACGGATACGCAACTCAAAAGTCTCATTTCTATCAACTTCAATTCATCACATTTGCCAAGAATCACGTTATTGAGCCAGTTAAATGATCATGGGATTGTAGGGGAAAAAGTTTTATGGTTCTAGTCATAGGTAAGTTTCAGGCTGCGATATTTTACATTACCTATAACCATTGAAAGCGAGGCGACAGAGCCGAGGTATTAAAAATATTTCTTCTACTTCTGGTATACACCTTGAGTTTCCTTCGATACTTAAGTCATCACGAAGCTCATAATTCAGAAATTCGGCATCGGTTGATAACAGAAATAGGTCAGAAAGAATATTTCAATGACTAAAAGGAAAGAAATATTGGCGTCTACAAGCCAGAAGTATTTAAATAACGTTTGCCTTTTAAACTTTCCTTGGTTCCTTATTTCAGTTGAGGAGTACCATACAAGTGTTCATCATGTTGTAATGTACACAGTGCAATAAAGATTATCCTTATGTTTTATATGGCTAACACGAATACAAGGCTTTAATTGAAACTGCATGATGTATTCAGCTCGGATGTAAAAATAAGGCGTTGTCACAATTTCAAGGTTACATGCCTTCGTATCGCTAAATGATGTTCTTTAATCTAGTAAATACAACGTTCCACATTTAATACTGTGAACGCATACTAAACAAGTTATATCACAGCAACATCCATAATCATAATTCATAATCATTTGTGGTTAGGTCAAGAATAAAGCTATGATTAGCTTTCGCTTGCTTCCTTGATTCAAAATAATGTCGTTAGGTTATTGTAAAAATCACAGACTACCTGAGACAGAAACCAACTTCGCAATCATCTGATCGTAGATGCTCTGATAATAACCCATAACCAGTGGAGTTACTTGTAGTCAGTAACCTCAGATGGCAAAGGACATAATATATCACATTTGTGACAAACCATGGTATATAGTTATGCAAATTATTCAAATTACACTGCCTGTGATCTTCAAAATGTATTATGTTATTTTTTTAAACTTTTAGTGACGTTTTCTACATCTCACGTATCTGAGATCACAAAAGTTTGTCCGACCAACCTTTTGTAGTATTCAATTTGTATTAACAACTGAGCTATACTGAAAGTTCGTAACATTCTGTCGCATTTCGGACTGAGACAATGTGAACCGGTCTGGTTTATGACGCATCCTTTTTTGGCTGATCAAATAAATCGCTTCAAGACAAGTTTTACGATGTTACATGCGGTGCAACGATGAAAAACATTGCTGTAATCTTTGTAAAAAGTAGCTAGAATCGAGTTCTACTTGTTGGTACCATTCCAGCAACTTGTCTCACAACATTGTTACCTACTCTGTTGCAATTATAATTTGTCTGCATGATGAATATTTGATTTTTTAGTCGTATAACGTTACTTTTGAATATTTTAATTGAAGAACTCATAGATCTACATCTTCTCAATCAAGTACCAAATAAATGTTGTTTGTTTCAATGACTATAGTCTATCTTTGACCTTGCTTAGCAAGTCTTGTCACAATTATCAACCAACCATGAGTATATGCAAGCAATAACATCGTTCTATCGATGTCGTTATATATATATATATACTTCAATATACACGTGGATAGCTGATTTTCTATTTCCTTTAATGTTTAGTTTTAGTTTGTTTTCTTTTGGTTGGCTGTCCCTAAATTATTTAAAAATAATACTAAAGTCTAGAGAATGTTTATATTTGAATCAGTGGTTTAGAAAATGAATAAGCTTATAGACTAAAGTCATTTGGGGTTCTCATTGAGTCGAACCGAGAAGCGAGTGAGAACACTACCTTAGATCGAGTAAACCAACTCGAGTCATTTTAAGCCAACTTAATTATTTGATTTAGATCCCAAGTACCGTCAAACTACTGACCTGCAACGACATAAAAATAGTGAATGCATGTTGACAAAATCAAATCAGAAACATATGCAACAAAGCTTTACAGAACAAACTCTCTTTCGAATTCCTGGACATTCCATGTTACAAAAGTTGCCGTTAGAGTCAATTACTTAGCGTTCAAGGCAAGTGTGTTATTTTCTAGGGAAAGTCACTGAGTCCAAGTCAACTGGCATGCTTGATTAAATTTGACGTTGCAAATGAGTTTTATAAGATTTTGATGAAATTTACATTAGTTGTAATGACTCAAATCAACTACGAATCGAGTCGTTACAGCACTTTATCACGTCACAAAGCTTAGAACACATTATGTTTTCATAACGAACAGCAAATACATTCCCCTAACGAGCAAATAAGTTGTCCTTGTTACTAGGGACGGGAGGTACTAATCCTAAACACCAAATAACTCTAATTCTAAACCCTAAGTCCTAGACCCAAACCCCCATTCAGAGACTTGCAAAGACCTCAAAGACTTCCAAAATGATCACAGAAGAAAAGCCGCTAGGTAATTTGGACTCTTAAAAACCTGTTTGAAACTATCGAAATATCGCATGATAATAACGAGAAACAGCGGAACATTTATTGAAGTCCAAGATTATTAGTCATTCCATATAATGTGCAACGCAAATTAGCGTACTGTTGATATTTGAATCTTTGCCATGAAGCCATTACGACTTTGAATCCTTTTCATGTCGTTATCATGAATAATATTTTTTAGTTGCAATACATGCTGAGAATGTGCTTCCAAATCACGAGCCGGTTTGGTTTTTGAAAGGATTTAAAAAGTACAATAGTATGTAGGCGAACATTAAAACACTGATAGATAGATAGAATAACTTTATTTAACCACGCTGACCCCGTCAACCGAAGCTGATTTCCACAGGGGGCGTGTAAAAAATAGGAATATATACAATAGTTAATATTATTTACATGAGGTTATGTTAACATGTTAATATTATTTACATGTTAATATTATTTACATGAGGCGGAACATCGCGTGTCTTCTAGATGCTACCACTGACGGATACGCAACTCAAAAGTCTCATTTCTATCAACTTCAATTCATCACATTTGCCAAGAATCACGTTATTGAGCCAGTTAAATGATCATGGGATTGTAGGGGAAAAAGTTTTATGGTTCTAGTCATAGGTAAGTTTCAGGCTGCGATATTTTACATTATCTATAACCATTGAAAGCGAGGCGACAGAGCCGAGGTATTAAAAATATTTCTTCTACTTCTGGTATACACCTTGAGTTTCCTTCGATACTTAAGTCATCACGAAGCTCATAATTCAGAAATTCGGCATAGGTTGATAACAGAAATAGGTCAGAAAGAATATTTCAATGACTAAAAGGAAAGAAATATTGGAGTCTACAAGCCAGAAGTATTTAAATAACGTTTGCCTTTTAAACTTTCCTTGGTTCCTTATTTCAGTTGAGGAGTACCATACAAGTGTTCATCATGTTGTAATGTACACAGTGCAATAAAGATTATCCTTATGTTTTATATGGCTAACACGAATACAAGGCTTTAATTGAAACTGCATGATGTATTCAGCTCGGATGTAAAAATAAGGCGTTGTCACAATTTCAAGGTTACATGCCTTCGTATCGCTAAATGATGTTCTTTAATCTAGTAAATACAACGTTCCACATTTAATACTGTGAACGCATACTAAACAAGTTATATCACAGCAACATCCATAATCATAATTCATAATCATTTGTGGTTAGGTCAAGAATAAAGCTATGATTAGCTTTCGCTTGCTTCCTTGATTCAAAATAATGTCGTTAGGTTATTGTAAAAATCACAGACTACCTGAGACAGAAACCAACTTCGCAATCATCTGATCGTAGATGCTCTGATAATAACCCATAACCAGTGGAGTTACTTGTAGTCAGTAACCTCAGATGGCAAAGGACATAATATATCACATTTGTGACAAACCATGGTATATAGTTATGCAAATTATTCAAATTACACTGCCTGTGATCTTCAAAATGTATTATGTTATTTTTTTAACTTTTAGTGACGTTTTCTACATCTCACGTATCTGAGATCACAAAAGTTTGTCCGACCAACCTTTTGTAGTATTCAATTTGTATTAACAACTGAGCTATACTGAAAGTTCGTAACATTCTGTCGCATTTCGGACTGAGACAATGTGAACCGGTCTGGTTTATGACGCATCCTTTTTTGGCTGATCAAATAAATCGCTTCAAGACAAGTTTTACGATGTTACATGCGGTGCAACGATGAAAAACATTGCTGTAATCTTTGTAAAAAGTAGCTAGAATCGAGTTCTACTTGTTGGTACCATTCCAGCAACTTGTCTCACAACATTGTTACCTACTCTGTTGCAATTATAATTTGTCTGCATGATGAATATTTGATTTTTTAGTCGTATAACGTTACTTTTGAATATTTTAATTGAAGAACTCATAGATCTACATCTTCTCAATCAAGTACCAAATAAATGTTGTTTGTTTCAATGACTATAGTCTATCTTTGACCTTGCTTAGCAAGTCTTGTCACAATTATCAACCAACCATGAGTATATGCAAGCAATAACATCGTTCTATCGATGTCGTTATATATATATATACTTCAATATACACGTGGATAGCTGATTTTCTATTTCCTTTAATGTTTAGTTTTAGTTTGTTTTCTTTTGGTTGGCTGTCCCTAAATTATTTAAAAATAATACTAAAGTCTAGAGAATGTTTATATTTGAATCAGTGGTTTAGAAAATGAATAAGCTTATAGACTAAAGTCATTTGGGGTTCTCATTGAGTCGAACCGAGAAGCGAGTGAGAACACTACCTTAGATCGAGTAAACCAACTCGAGTCATTTTAAGCCAACTTAATTATTTGATTTAGATCCCAAGTACCGTCAAACTACTGACCTGCAACGACATAAAAATAGTGAATGCATGTTGACAAAATCAAATCAGAAACATATGCAACAAAGCTTTACAGAACAAACTCTCTTTCGAATTCCTGGACATTCCATGTTACAAAAGTTGCCGTTAGAGTCAATTACTTAGCGTTCAAGGCAAGTGTGTTATTTTCTAGGGAAAGTCACTGAGTCCAAGTCAACTGGCATGCTTGATTAAATTTGACGTTGCAAATGAGTTTTATAAGATTTTGATGAAATTTACATTAGTTGTAATGACTCAAATCAACTACGAATCGAGTCGTTACAGCACTTTATCACGTCACAAAGCTTAGAACACATTATGTTTTCATAACGAACAGCAAATACATTCCCCTAACGAGCAAATAAGTTGTCCTTGTTACTAGGGACGGGAGGTACTAATCCTAAACACCAAATAACTCTAATTCTAAACCCTAAGTCCTAGACCCAAACCCCCATTCAGAGACTTGCAAAGACCTCAAAGACTTCCAAAATGATCACAGAAGAAAAGCCGCTAGGTAATTTGGACTCTTAAAAACCTGTTTGAAACTATCGAAATATCGCATGATAATAACGAGAAACAGCGGAACATTTATTGAAGTCCAAGATTATTAGTCATTCCATATAATGTGCAACGCAAATTAGCGTACTGTTGATATTTGAATCTTTGCCATGAAGCCATTACGACTTTGAATCCTTTTCATGTCGTTATCATGAATAATATTTTTTAGTTGCAATACATGCTGAGAATGTGCTTCCAAATCACGAGCCGGTTTGGTTTTTGAAAGGATTTAAAAAGTACAATAGTATGTAGGCGAACATTAAAACACTGATAGATAGATAGAATAACTTTATTTAACCACGCTGACCCCGTCAACCGAAGCTGATTTCCACAGGGGGCGTGTAAAAAATAGGAATATATACAATAGTTAATATTATTTACATGAGGTTATGTTAACATGTTAATATTATTTACATGTTAATATTATTTACATGAGGCGGAACATCGCGTGTCTTCTAGATGCTACCACTGACGGATACGCAACTCAAAAGTCTCATTTCTATCAACTTCAATTCATCACATTTGCCAAGAATCACGTTATTGAGCCAGTTAAATGATCATGGGATTGTAGGGGAAAAAGTTTTATGGTTCTAGTCATAGGTAAGTTTCAGGCTGCGATATTTTACATTATCTATAACCATTGAAAGCGAGGCGACAGAGCCGAGGTATTAAAAATATTTCTTCTACTTCTGGTATACACCTTGAGTTTCCTTCGATACTTAAGTCATCACGAAGCTCATAATTCAGAAATTCGGCATAGGTTGATAACAGAAATAGGTCAGAAAGAATATTTCAATGACTAAAAGGAAAGAAATATTGGAGTCTACAAGCCAGAAGTATTTAAATAACGTTTGCCTTTTAAACTTTCCTTGGTTCCTTATTTCAGTTGAGGAGTACCATACAAGTGTTCAACATGTTGTAATGTACACAGTGCAATAAAGATTATCCTAATGTTTTATATGGCTAACACGAATACAAGGCTTTAATTGAAACTGCATGATGTATTCAGCTCGGATGTAAAAATAAGGCGTTGTCACAATTTCAAGGTTACATGCCTTCGTATCGCTAAATGATGTTCTTTAATCTAGTAAATACAACGTTCCACATTTAATACTGTGAACGCATACTAAACAAGTTATATCACAGCAACATCCATGTTCATAATTCATAATCATTTGTGGTTAGGTCAAGAATAAAGCTATGATTAGCTTTCGCTTGCTTCCTTGATTCAAAATAATGTCGTTAGGTTATTGTAAAAATCACAGACTACCTGAGACAGAAACCAACTTCGCAATCATCTGATCGTAGATGCTCTGATAATAACCCATAACCAGTGGAGTTACTTGTAGTCAGTAACCTCAGATGGCAAAGGACATAATATATCACATTTGTGACAAACCATGGTATATAGTTATGCAAATTATTCAAATTACACTGCCTGTGATCTTCAAAATGTATTATGTTATTTTTTTAACTTTTAGTGACGTTTTCTACATCTCACGTATCTGAGATCACAAAAGTTTGTCCGACCAACCTTTTGTAGTATTCAATTTGTATTAACAACTGAGCTATACTGAAAGTTCGTAACATTCTGTCGCATTTCGGACTGAGACAATGTGAACCGGTCTGGTTTATGACGCATCCTTTTTTGGCTGATCAAATAAATCGCTTCAAGACAAGTTTTACGATGTTACATGCGGTGCAACGATGAAAAACATTGCTGTAATCTTTGTAAAAAGTAGCTAGAATCGAGTTCTACTTGTTGGTACCATTCCAGCAACTTGTCTCACAACATTGTTACCTTCTCTGTTGCAATTATAATTTGTCTGCATGATGAATATTTGATTTTTTAGTCGTATAACGTTACTTTTGAATATTTTAATTGAAGAACTCATAGATCTACATCTTCTCAATCAAGTACCAAATAAATGTTGTTTGTTTCAATGACTATAGTCTATCTTTGACCTTGCTTAGCAAGTCTTGTCACAATTATCAACCAACCATGAGTATATGCAAGCAATAACATCGTTCTATCGATGTCGTTATATATATATATACTTCAATATACACGTGGATAGCTGATTTTCTATTTCCTTTAATGTTTAGTTTTAGTTTGTTTTCTTTTGGTTGGCTGTCCCTAAATTATTTAAAAATAATACTAAAGTCTAGAGAATGTTTATATTTGAATCAGTGGTTTAGAAAATGAATAAGCTTATAGACTAAAGTCATTTGGGGTTCTCATTGCCTTAGATCGAGTAAACCAACTCGAGTCATTTTAAGCCAACTTAATTATTTGATTTAGATCCCAAGTACCGTCAAACTACTGACCTGCAACGACATAAAAATAGTGAATGCATGTTGACAAAATCAAATCAGAAACATATGCAACAAAGCTTTACAGAACAAACTCTCTTTCGAATTCCTGGACATTCCATGTTACAAAAGTTGCCGTTAGAGTCAATTACTTAGCGTTCAAGGCAAGTGTGTTATTTTCTAGGGAAAGTCACTGAGTCCAAGTCAACTGGCATGCTTGATTAAATTTGACGTTGCAAATGAGTTTTATAAGATTTTGATGAAATTTACATTAGTTGTAATGACTCAAATCAACTACGAATCGAGTCGTTACAGCACTTTATCACGTCACAAAGCTTAGAACACATTATGTTTTCATAACGAACAGCAAATACATTCCCCTAACGAGCAAATAAGTTGTCCTTGTTACTAGGGACGGGAGGTACTAATCCTAAACACCAAATAACTCTAATTCTAAACCCTAAGTCCTAGACCCAAACCCCCATTCAGAGACTTGCAAAGACCTCAAAGACTTCCAAAATGATCACAGAAGAAAAGCCGCTAGGTAATTTGGACTCTTAAAAACCTGTTTGAAACTATCGAAATATCGCATGATAATAACGAGAAACAGCGGAACATTTATTGAAGTCCAAGATTATTAGTCATTCCATATAATGTGCAACGCAAATTAGCGTACTGTTGATATTTGAATCTTTGCCATGAAGCCATTACGACTTTGAATCCTTTTCATGTCGTTATCATGAATAATATTTTTTAGTTGCAATACATGCTGAGAATGTGCTTCCAAATCACGAGCCGGTTTGGTTTTTGAAAGGATTTAAAAAGTACAATAGTATGTAGGCGAACATTAAAACACTGATAGATAGATAGAATAACTTTATTTAACCACGCTGACCCCGTCAACCGAAGCTGATTTCCACAGGGGGCGTGTAAAAAATAGGAATATATACAATAGTTAATATTATTTACATGAGGTTATGTTAACATGTTAATATTATTTACATGTTAATATTATTTACATGAGGCGGAACATCGCGTGTCTTCTAGATGCTACCACTGACTGATACGCAACTCAAAAGTCTCATTTCTATCAACTTCAATTCATCACATTTGCCAAGAATCACGTTATTGAGCCAGTTAAATGATCATGGGATTGTAGGGGAAAAAGTTTTATGGTTCTAGTCATAGGTAAGTTTCAGGCTGCGATATTTTACATTATCTATAACCATTGAAAGCGAGGCGACAGAGCCGAGGTATTAAAAATATTTCTTCTACTTCTGGTATACACCTTGAGTTTCCTTCGATACTTAAGTCATCACGAAGCTCATAATTCAGAAATTCGGCATCGGTTGATAACAGAAATAGGTCAGAAAGAATATTTCAATGACTAAAAGGAAAGAAATATTGGCGTCTACAAGCCAGAAGTATTTAAATAACGTTTGCCTTTTAAACTTTCCTTGGTTCCTTATTTCAGTTGAGGAGTACCATACAAGTGTTCATCATGTTGTAATGTACACAGTGCAATAAAGATTATCCTTATGTTTTATATGGCTAACACGAATACAAGGCTTTAATTGAAACTGCATGATGTATTCAGCTCGGATGTAAAAATAAGGCGTTGTCACAATTTCAAGGTTACATGCCTTCGTATCGCTAAATGATGTTCTTTAATCTAGTAAATACAACGTTCCACATTTAATACTGTGAACGCATACTAAACAAGTTATATCACAGCAACATCCATAATCATAATTCATAATCATTTGTGGTTAGGTCAAGAATAAAGCTATGATTAGCTTTCGCTTGCTTCCTTGATTCAAAATAATGTCGTTAGGTTATTGTAAAAATCACAGACTACCTGAGACAGAAACCAACTTCGCAATCATCTGATCGTAGATGCTCTGATAATAACCCATAACCAGTGGAGTTACTTGTAGTCAGTAACCTCAGATGGCAAAGGACATAATATATCACATTTGTGACAAACCATGGTATATAGTTATGCAAATTATTCAAATTACACTGCCTGTGATCTTCAAAATGTATTATGTTATTTTTTTAACTTTTAGTGACGTTTTCTACATCTCACGTATCTGAGATCACAAAAGTTTGTCCGACCAACCTTTTGTAGTATTCAATTTGTATTAACAACTGAGCTATACTGAAAGTTCGTAACATTCTGTCGCATTTCGGACTGAGACAATGTGAACCGGTCTGGTTTATGACGCATCCTTTTTTGGCTGATCAAATAAATCGCTTCAAGACAAGTTTTACGATGTTACATGCGGTGCAACGATGAAAAACATTGCTGTAATCTTTGTAAAAAGTAGCTAGAATCGAGTTCTACTTGTTGGTACCATTCCAGCAACTTGTCTCACAACATTGTTACCTTCTCTGTTGCAATTATAATTTGTCTGCATGATGAATATTTGATTTTTTAGTCGTATAACGTTACTTTTGAATATTTTAATTGAAGAACTCATAGATCTACATCTTCTCAATCAAGTACCAAATAAATGTTGTTTGTTTCAATGACTATAGTCTATCTTTGACCTTGCTTAGCAAGTCTTGTCACAATTATCAACCAACCATGAGTATATGCAAGCAATAACATCGTTCTATCGATGTCGTTATATATATATATATACTTCAATATACACGTGGATAGCTGATTTTCTATTTCCTTTAATGTTTAGTTTTAGTTTGTTTTCTTTTGGTTGGCTGTCCCTAAATTATTTAAAAATAATACTAAAGTCTAGAGAATGTTTATATTTGAATCAGTGGTTTAGAAAATGAATAAGCTTATAGACTAAAGTCATTTGGGGTTCTCATTGAGTCGAACCGAGAAGCGAGTGAGAACACTACCTTAGATCGAGTAAACCAACTCGAGTCATTTTAAGCCAACTTAATTATTTGATTTAGATCCCAAGTACCGTCAAACTACTGACCTGCAACGACATAAAAATAGTGAATGCATGTTGACAAAATCAAATCAGAAACATATGCAACAAAGCTTTACAGAACAAACTCTCTTTCGAATTCCTGGACATTCCATGTTACAAAAGTTGCCGTTAGAGTCAATTACTTAGCGTTCAAGGCAAGTGTGTTATTTTCTAGGGAAAGTCACTGAGTCCAAGTCAACTGGCATGCTTGATTAAATTTGACGTTGCAAATGAGTTTTATAAGATTTTGATGAAATTTACATTAGTTGTAATGACTCAAATCAACTACGAATCGAGTCGTTACAGCACTTTATCACGTCACAAAGCTTAGAACACATTATGTTTTCAT
This sequence comes from Chrysogorgia sp. JL179-B06, assembly GCA_035772405.1. Taxonomy (NCBI): domain Eukaryota; kingdom Metazoa; phylum Cnidaria; class Anthozoa; order Scleralcyonacea; family Chrysogorgiidae; genus Chrysogorgia; species Chrysogorgia sp. JL179-B06. The sequence goes on along the minus strand of JAYKKM010000034.1, from coordinate 811,864 downwards.
AACGAACAGCAAATACATTCCCCTAACGAGCAAATAAGTTGTCCTTGTTACTAGGGACGGGAGGTACTAATCCTAAACACCAAATAACTCTAATTCTAAACCCTAAGTCCTAGACCCAAACCCCCATTCAGAGACTTGCAAAGACCTCAAAGACTTCCAAAATGATCACAGAAGAAAAGCCGCTAGGTAATTTGGACTCTTAAAAACCTGTTTGAAACTATCGAAATATCGCATGATAATAACGAGAAACAGCGGAACATTTATTGAAGTCCAAGATTATTAGTCATTCCATATAATGTGCAACGCAAATTAGCGTACTGTTGATATTTGAATCTTTGCCATGAAGCCATTACGACTTTGAATCCTTTTCATGTCGTTATCATGAATAATATTTTTTAGTTGCAATACATGCTGAGAATGTGCTTCCAAATCACGAGCCGGTTTGGTTTTTGAAAGGATTTAAAAAGTACAATAGTATGTAGGCGAACATTAAAACACTGATAGATAGATAGAATAACTTTATTTAACCACGCTGACCCCGTCAACCGAAGCTGATTTCCACAGGGGGCGTGTAAAAAATAGGAATATATACAATAGTTAATATTATTTACATGAGGTTATGTTAACATGTTAATATTATTTACATGTTAATATTATTTACATGAGGCGGAACATCGCGTGTCTTCTAGATGCTACCACTGACGGATACGCAACTCAAAAGTCTCATTTCTATCAACTTCAATTCATCACATTTGCCAAGAATCACGTTATTGAGCCAGTTAAATGATCATGGGATTGTAGGGGAAAAAGTTTTATGGTTCTAGTCGTAGGTAAGTTTCAGGCTGCGATATTTTACATTATCTATAACCATTGAAAGCGAGGCGACAGAGCCGAGGTATTAAAAATATTTCTTCTACTTCTGGTATACACCTTGAGTTTCCTTCGATACTTAAGTCATCACGAAGCTCATAATTCAGAAATTCGGCATAGGTTGATAACAGAAATAGGTCAGAAAGAATATTTCAATGACTAAAAGGAAAGAAATATTGGAGTCTACAAGCCAGAAGTATTTAAATAACGTTTGCCTTTTAAACTTTCCTTGGTTCCTTATTTCAGTTGAGGAGTACCATACAAGTGTTCAACATGTTGTAATGTACACAGTGCAATAAAGATTATCCTAATGTTTTATATGGCTAACACGAATACAAGGCTTTAATTGAAACTGCATGATGTATTCAGCTCGGATGTAAAAATAAGGCGTTGTCACAATTTCAAGGTTACATGCCTTCGTATCGCTAAATGATGTTCTTTCATCTAGTAAATACAACGTTCCACATTTAATACTGTGAACGCATACTAAACAAGTTATATCACAGCAACATCCATAATCATAATTCATAATCATTTGTGGTTAGGTCAAGAATAAAGCTATGATTAGCTTTCGCTTGCTTCCTTGATTCAAAATAATGTCGTTAGGTTATTGTAAAAATCACAGACTACCTGAGACAGAAACCAACTTCGCAATCATCTGATCGTAGATGCTCTGATAATAACCCATAACCAGTGGAGTTACTTGTAGTCAGTAACCTCAGATGGCAAAGGACATAATATATCACATTTGTGACAAACCATGGTATATAGTTATGCAAATTATTCAAATTACACTGCCTGTGATCTTCAAAATGTATTATGTTATTTTTTTAACTTTTAGTGACGTTTTCTACATCTCACGTATCTGAGATCACAAAAGTTTGTCCGACCAACCTTTTGTAGTATTCAATTTGTATTAACAACTGAGCTATACTGAAAGTTCGTAACATTCTGTCGCATTTCGGACTGAGACAATGTGAACCGGTCTGGTTTATGACGCATCCTTTTTTGGCTGATCAAATAAATCGCTTCAAGACAAGTTTTACGATGTTACATGCGGTGCAACGATGAAAAACATTGCTGTAATCTTTGTAAAAAGTAGCTAGAATCGAGTTCTACTTGTTGGTACCATTCCAGCAACTTGTCTCACAACATTGTTACCTTCTCTGTTGCAATTATAATTTGTCTGCATGATGAATATTTGATTTTTTAGTCGTATAACGTTACTTTTGAATATTTTAATTGAAGAACTCATAGATCTACATCTTCTCAATCAAGTACCAAATAAATGTTGTTTGTTTCAATGACTATAGTCTATCTTTGACCTTGCTTAGCAAGTCTTGTCACAATTATCAACCAACCATGAGTATATGCAAGCAATAACATCGTTCTATCGATGTCGTTATATATATATATATACTTCAATATACACGTGGATAGCTGATTTTCTATTTCTTTTAATGTTTAGTTTTAGTTTGTTTTCTTTTGGTTGGCTGTCCCTAAATTATTTAAAAATAATACTAAAGTCTAGAGAATGTTTATATTTGAATCAGTGGTTTAGAAAATGAATAAGCTTATAGACTAAAGTCATTTGGGGTTCTCATTGCCTTAGATCGAGTAAACCAACTCGAGTCATTTTAAGCCAACTTAATTATTTGATTTAGATCCCAAGTACCGTCAAACTACTGACCTGCAACGACATAAAAATAGTGAATGCATGTTGACAAAATCAAATCAGAAACATATGCAACAAAGCTTTACAGAACAAACTCTCTTTCGAATTCCTGGACATTCCATGTTACAAAAGTTGCCGTTAGAGTCAATTACTTAGCGTTCAAGGCAAGTGTGTTATTTTCTAGGGAAAGTCACTGAGTCCAAGTCAACTGGCATGCTTGATTAAATTTGACGTTGCAAATGAGTTTTATAAGATTTTGATGAAATTTACATTAGTTGTAATGACTCAAATCAACTACGAATCGAGTCGTTACAGCACTTTATCACGTCACAAAGCTTAGAACACATTATGTTTTCATAACGAACAGCAAATACATTCCCCTAACGAGCAAATAAGTTGTCCTTGTTACTAGGGACGGGAGGTACTAATCCTAAACACCAAATAACTCTAATTCTAAACCCTAAGTCCTAGACCCAAACCCCCATTCAGAGACTTGCAAAGACCTCAAAGACTTCCAAAATGATCACAGAAGAAAAGCCGCTAGGTAATTTGGACTCTTAAAAACCTGTTTGAAACTATCGAAATATCGCATGATAATAACGAGAAACAGCGGAACATTTATTGAAGTCCAAGATTATTAGTCATTCCATATAATGTGCAACGCAAATTAGCGTACTGTTGATATTTGAATCTTTGCCATGAAGCCATTACGACTTTGAATCCTTTTCATGTCGTTATCATGAATAATATTTTTTAGTTGCAATACATGCTGAGAATGTGCTTCCAAATCACGAGCCGGTTTGGTTTTTGAAAGGATTTAAAAAGTACAATAGTATGTAGGCGAACATTAAAACACTGATAGATAGATAGAATAACTTTATTTAACCACGCTGACCCCGTCAACCGAAGCTGATTTCCACAGGGGGCGTGTAAAAAATAGGAATATATACAATAGTTAATATTATTTACATGAGGTTATGTTAACATGTTAATATTATTTACATGTTAATATTATTTACATGAGGCGGAACATCGCGTGTCTTCTAGATGCTACCACTGACTGATACGCAACTCAAAAGTCTCATTTCTATCAACTTCAATTCATCACATTTGCCAAGAATCACGTTATTGAGCCAGTTAAATGATCATGGGATTGTAGGGGAAAAAGTTTTATGGTTCTAGTCATAGGTAAGTTTCAGGCTGCGATATTTTACATTATCTATAACCATTGAAAGCGAGGCGACAGAGCCGAGGTATTAAAAATATTTCTTCTACTTCTGGTATACACCTTGAGTTTCCTTCGATACTTAAGTCATCACGAAGCTCATAATTCAGAAATTCGGCATCGGTTGATAACAGAAATAGGTCAGAAAGAATATTTCAATGACTAAAAGGAAAGAAATATTGGCGTCTACAAGCCAGAAGTATTTAAATAACGTTTGCCTTTTAAACTTTCCTTGGTTCCTTATTTCAGTTGAGGAGTACCATACAAGTGTTCATCATGTTGTAATGTACACAGTGCAATAAAGATTATCCTTATGTTTTATATGGCTAACACGAATACAAGGCTTTAATTGAAACTGCATGATGTATTCAGCTCGGATGTAAAAATAAGGCGTTGTCACAATTTCAAGGTTACATGCCTTCGTATCGCTAAATGATGTTCTTTAATCTAGTAAATACAACGTTCCACATTTAATACTGTGAACGCATACTAAACAAGTTATATCACAGCAACATCCATAATCATAATTCATAATCATTTGTGGTTAGGTCAAGAATAAAGCTATGATTAGCTTTCGCTTGCTTCCTTGATTCAAAATAATGTCGTTAGGTTATTGTAAAAATCACAGACTACCTGAGACAGAAACCAACTTCGCAATCATCTGATCGTAGATGCTCTGATAATAACCCATAACCAGTGGAGTTACTTGTAGTCAGTAACCTCAGATGGCAAAGGACATAATATATCACATTTGTGACAAACCATGGTATATAGTTATGCAAATTATTCAAATTACACTGCCTGTGATCTTCAAAATGTATTATGTTATTTTTTTAACTTTTAGTGACGTTTTCTACATCTCACGTATCTGAGATCACAATAGTTTGTACCGACCAACCTTTTGTAGTATTCAATTTACAACTAAGCGATACTGAAAGTTTGTAACATATTCTGTCGCATTTCGGACTGAGACAATGTGAACTAGTCGTGTTTATGACGCACCTTTATTGGCTGATCAAATAAATCGCTTCAAGACAAGTTTCACGATGTTACATGCGGTGCAACGATGAAAAACCTTGCTATAATATTTGTAAAAAGTAGCTAGAATCGAGTTCTACTTGTTGGTACCATTCCAGCAAATTGTCTCGCAACATTGTTACCTTCTCTGTTGCAATTATAATTTGTCATGATGAATATTTGATTTTTTAGTCGTATAACGTTACTTTTGAATATTTTAATTAAAGAACTACTCATAGGTCTACAACTTCTCAGTCAACTACCAAATACAGAAACATTCAAATGTTATTTACAAATTAGATCTTACAAAAAATAAGGCGCTACAATAAAACGACCAACGAGTTATCAAAGGAATATTGTTTGTTTCAATGACTATAGTCCATCGTTGACGTAGTTTGACATTGCTTGGCAAGTCTTGTCACAATTATCAACCAACTCATAAGTATGTAAGCAATAAGATCGTTCTATCAATGTCGTTATATATATATATACTTCGATATACGCGTGGTTAGCTCATTTTCTATTTCGTTTAATGTTTAGTTTTGGTTTGTTTTCTTTTGGTTGGCTGTTCCTATATTATTTAAAAATAATACTAAAGTCTAGAGAATGTTTATATTTAAATCTAGAAAAGGAATAAGCTGAGACTAAAGTCATTTGTGGGTCGAACTGAGACACGAGTGAGAACACTAACTTCATGGACTAGAGTAAACCAACTCGAGTCATTTCAAGCCAACTTAATTATTTGGTTTAGATCCCAAGTATGCCGTCAAACTACTGACCTGCAACGACATAACAATAGTGAATGCATGTTGACAAAATCAAATCAGAAACTGAAACATATGCAACTTTACAGAACAAAATCTCTTTCGAATTCCTGGACATTCCATGTTACAAAAGTTAGCTAGAGTCCATTGCTTAGAGGGAAAGTCACAGTGTCCAAGACTCCAAGTCAATTGGCAGGCTTGATTAAATTTGCTCGTTGCATTTGTAATGACTCAAATAAACTATGACTCGAGTCGTTACAGTACTGTATCACATCGACAGCATGAATTGGCGAAAATAGAAGCACAACTGACGTCTAGTTCTTTTGTAAAAGACTTCAAAACTTAACGTGAAGGAAAAACCATAATGTTAAGTTGTATAGACCTCTTTCATAATGGCGGCCAGTTTAAATATTCTTTTATATGCATGCAAATTAGCCTATCTGGCCTCGTTACAAAGCGACGATTCTTTGGATTTACAGACTCAGAAAGGCTAATTTAAATGAACATAAAAGAATATTTAATTTGGGCGCCATTATGAAAGACGTCTATAATTAGGCCAAAAGCCTTTCATGTTCCTATAACAGGGAATAAATAACACAGCAAATATATTTAGCAACAAGCTCTTCTTCCTAAATATTTTATATGGCCCGGAGAAGATAATACTTAAATCGAACTTAGGAATTGAAATTGATCCGTGTCTTAATTAATCTGTGAAAATTGATCCGTGTCAATAATTTTGATCGTACTTACAAAAAAGCTGCGAGTCGTCTTAGATTATTACGTAAGATTTATTACGTAAGAAAAATAATTAATTCCGACAGTAAACAAAATCTTCAAATTCCTTCGATATTAAACTTAGACAAGCAAAGAGCTTGTATCTTTGTTCGTAAATGTTTAGACGGAGTTGTCTGTGAAAATTTTGATAACTATTTTAAGATAAATGACCATAGTATAGGTACACGAAATGCTTGTTTAATTCAATTGCCCAAGATACGTTTTGAATATGCTAGAAACTCATTTTATTATATGCAGGGTGCTAAGAACTATAATGATCTTCATATAGCTCGTATCTTCAGAAAAATGATTCTGAGTCCCGGACAGGAATCGAACCTGTAACCTTCTGATTGCCGATATACAGCTAAATCAATCAAAGTTGTCCTCCGACAAAGCTAAAAGGTCGAAGCCAAACGCGAAAAGTACATTGGGATTTGGGAACGACAAATTTTAATCCCTGTTTGTGTAAAGAACGCCATTGAAATACAAAGAGACTTGTGGTCAATAGCTAAAAGCTTGACAGAAATGATGGGGTTGAATGTTAAAGTGCACATGCATGACCCCCCAAATGATAATGCTATGTTTGAAAGAGCACTTAAAATGATGAAGAATGGCTTTACATTTTTTTTTAATATCTGTTTTCGTTCTCGATCTATTTAGTTATATGTGATATGTTAATGAGCACGTGATGACGTCAAAGCAGGCAAAAAAAAAGGGCAATTCTAAATTTCGTGTATATCTTCAAAGTTATCTAATACAATTACTTGAAACTTTGCACGTGAGTACATACTACCAAACTAAAGAACATGGTTCAAGTTATGTTATCACCATAGTAACAAATTAGCTTTCAGACCTCTTAGTTTCTAAAACAAGATAATTTGTTTTCTCTCAAATGTGCAGAACATGTTGAAATTGGCAGTTCTCAATTTCTTTTTCAATAGCTTTTCCAATGCAATACCGAAGTTTGAAATCGAAAACGGTGCTTGCAATGGAAGAAAATGAAGACTTCTGTATGGTAACGGAGAGGTTTGGAAGCTAATCTGTTATTATGGTTACAACACAACATGAACCATTCTTTAGTTTGGTAGTATGCATTCATGTGCAAAGCATCAAGTAATTTTATTGGATAACTTTGAAGATATGCACGAATTTTAAAATTGCACAATGTTGTTTGCCTGCTTTGACGTCATCATGCGCCTCGTTAACATATCACATATAACTGAATAGATCGAGAACAAAAATAGGTATCGAAGAATTGTTAAAGCCATTCTTCATTATTAAGTGCTTTTTCAAATACAGCATTATCATTTTTGGGGTCATGTGCACTTTAAGGAAGTTGATTTGCAGTTGGAAAATATAAAAATTAACTGGTTTCTGCGTACTTTGATAATACTTGCGTACTTTGATAATTACCAACAGACTGTTTAATTATGCAGGATTGTTTAGTTTACCGGCTGCTTAAATATGTAGAAAACATTAGGTAATAAGGAATGATTCCCAAAGGTATAAACAAACATTCTCCCTGTTCTTGTTTGCAATAGCGTAGCGAACATAATAATAATAACATGTGACATCAATGTATTCATATTTCTCATTAATAATCCCTAGAGAGTCAACTTCGGGGTTTGTTTGTCTGATTTTGGGAGTATAAAAATATGGTATACTGTTTTCTTAGGTATTTACATAGAGTAATTCCCACCATACTATTCTTTCACCTTTTACCTTTGTCAGAGGACAACCTTAATTTATTTAGCTGTATATATAGTGACTGCCGCATAGGCAGTACATATATATAAATCGAACCAGTACATCACTGTAACCTTCGCTCTCCAGTCTCGGTGGCTCAATGGTTAGAGCGTCTCACCGGCAATCAGAAGGTTACAGGTTCGATTCCTGTCTGGGACTCAGAATAATAATTTCTGAGGATACAAGCTTGACGATCGTCCATGTATCGTCAATTTATGTTTTGCTCGAGTTTCAGGAGAATATTCTGATAACATCAACTTTGCTTCTCTTTGACACAGACAGTTTTACACAATGTGTAATTGCCTATTGTATTTCAGTTTTATTAACTTACTTTGAAACAATGCCTTTACAACCATATTCAAACGAGAGTCGAATCTTTTTAGTCTTTCTGGCTTGGCTTGACATTTTCTGGCAGAAATTTCAACTTATACTAAAAGTTATTAAAGCGATGATCGTTTTTCAATATTTTAAAGAATACTTTTATATTTTCTTTCTAAACAGGATTTCCATACAACCATTTTCAAACAATGTCTTTACAACCATTTTCAAACGAAGAATTGAACTTTTTCAAATTTGCATCGTTGGTCCTTCATGAATTTCCCAAAGCCTTGCGTCTGATCTTCGTTGACATGTGGGACAAGAGGATAGCACCACTCCCCAGCTCCCAAGTTTGGGATGACTCTATTGCCGTACGGAATATGCTTCTTCACAATGAGGGTCCAAAGACCAAAATACCAACAAATAGTTCCTTTAAAGAATGGGACTGTACCGCTTTATTCCAAGCAACTTTGTATGCGAAAACATTTTTTTTGCCAGACAGTAAAGGTAACATGAAGACCCTTGGCGAGTTGTACTTAAAGAACCGAAAGCCTGTTCCAGGTCCATTTCATTCACTAGTAGCCAGTCCCAGTGGAGATCCAAATGAAACGATCGCATTGGCAATTGATCAGCTTCGACTTTTAAGAAATACCCTTTGCCACTCATCTATCGCTAGTATTGACAAAGTCACATTTGATCAGTATGTTCAGTGTGCTGAAGATGCATTCACCGCTGTTAAATTGAGCACAAAACCCCTTGAAACCATTGGCAAACTCGCCGAATGCGATTTTCCCATAGTCAAAGTACAGGATCTGAATAAAAGAATCGAGAAAGAACGAGATGATTTTAACAAGTTCCTTCAGAGCGAAGTAAAGGATGAATTGGACGGCATTAAAGATACCATTGAAATAAATGCTGGGAAAGTGGATGGCATTAAAGATACCGTTGAAATAAGTGCTGGGAAAATGGATGGCATTAAAGATACCATTGAAAAAAGTGCTGGGAAAATGGATGAAATTGAAAGGAAAATGGAAGAACTATTAATACATTTTGAGAAAGAGAAAGGTAATGGGATATACACCGCGGTGTTGAATATGGTAATAGGTAGGGTGTATCTATAATCGATTCAGATATAGGGTATAGGAAACGGGCGTGTCCATTTTGGATAGGAAATTTGTGAATTGAATCGAGCAAATGGCGGGTATCAGCAGTATGGAGTAGATAGTGATTGTGAATGCGTGAGATTGTGTATGCATTGGAAATGTGGTGCAACCTTCGTAATCTAAATACAGCGCGAGTCCGCTATAGTGTGAACGCACGTACGCAAACATTCATGCACGCACTCTTTTTTCACGCACTTTCACTAACTCATTCAACCACTCACGCACGCACTCATGCACGGAAACACTCTCACTCAACCTCTCGCACACCCATTCATTCACACACGCACTAACTCATGCACGCACGCATTCACTCATTTGTTCGTTCACGCAAGACGTACTCGTTCACTCAATTTGATGTACGCAGGCGCATTCACTCGCACAATCTTTCCAAACGACTAGTCACAGATTTCTATGGACAGGCGTACAGAGTAAGTCAGGAAAACATTTAATTAATTAGATAGCACGCCATCACAATTTGTTCTTTCTTTAGATCAAACTACTATTCCTTCAGAAGAACCTAAGCCTGAGACAACGCTTTTTGATGAGCCAGTTGATGTTCTTTTGCTGACCACCGACGATATTGAGTTTAACGTAGCACAAAAAATCTTAAGTAATCTCAAGAGTGAAGATGCAGGAGAACAGCAGAAACAACTTTGTTTCGGAGAAATTGGAAGAAATAAAGTAGCGTTGTTGAAATCGTCACCAACAACAACTGGTGTTCCCGAAGCCCATGCGCTGTGCGCTGAAACCATCCATAAACTCAAACCCAAAGCTATTATTGGTCTTGGAGTGTGCAGTGGTACAAAGAAAAACGAGCACAACCAAGGTGATGTTTTGGTATCAGCCCAAGTTCATCTTTCTGATGGTTCAACAAATTCCCCTGCAGGTTCTATATTTGATTGCTGTTTAACACTCACAAGGTTGTTTGATTGTGGAAAGTTTGGCTGGAGTGGTCCTATTCCAGAAGTGTTAGTTCCCAAAATTCATGTTGGTCAAGTCATTAGTGGTCCACAAGATATTGATATCACGACACACAAGGATAAACTAAGAAATCTGTACCCGGAAGCCATTGGAGTAGATACACAAGATCAAGGTATATTTTATTTTGCATGATTTAGGGTAAGCCATCCTTAATTTGGTAGAAGATAACATTTTAAACAGTAGCGTTATATTAGTTGAATACTCTAAAAGGTTGGTGTACTAACGGAATAGTGTGTGTTGGAGGTCTAACGTTTTGAGTGAAGGCCCTTCGCCAGAGAGTGAAACGTAAAGCAAAATGAAAAGTGAGTGAAATTTTTATATGTAAAATATTATCATGTGACAAAAATAAGCCAATCTGGTACGAAAAACAACAAATAATTGCTGCCGTAGGCAGCACACGAATCTTGACTTGTGTCTCGTGCCCAGACCTCTTCGCGGAACTATGTATAGTCAATCGACTTTAAATTACGATCATGGATGGATGTTGGATGGATGTTTGTATGTCCACAGATTTATGACGTTTTATGACGTAACTCGTAGATGTTCGTATAATCGCCGGATGCGTAAACTATCCGAATCAAATGTTCGGAACTCGCCAACGGAAACAAAATAAAATGTCTTTAGCTACGAGGGCCATCATACTTTGTGAAGAGAGCTTCATTCGTCAATCGTCATATCAGCTGTGCTTTAGCCTGGTTGTGCTTGCGAATTTTAACTTTGACTCTTGTCAAGGTAAGGCAACTAGAATTTAACTCGCTATTAAATTTTAAGGAGATCAATTGTCATTGTTTATAATATGCCAAATATGCTACTCGTCATGGTTATCAATATCACAATAATCAAATTATTTGTTTGTGAATAAGATTTACCTTCTATTTTAGGTGTATATTGGTGTGACTTGTGAGTTCATCGTTTCTCACGATACATTGTATGCTCATACACATGCAGCTGTGAGATATATTGAACTGCATTTTTATACAAATTTATCAACTGTTATAATGTCAAGAAACAAATTCTGATTAACTTAGTTTATCAACTGTTATAATGCCAACTTTTTGTGTTCATATTGAACTGCATTTTTATGCAAGAAACAAATTTTGATTAACTTAGTTTATCAGCTGTTATAATGTCAACGTTTTGTGTTCATATTGAACTGCATTTTATGCAAGCCTTGTACAGAGAGCTATGTTACTGTATACAACTATTTTATCTTTATGTTCGACTTTTATGCAACTGTTCAACTTACATCTGTTTAATATTACACATGTTCATGAACTACTATACGGTTACAACACAACAAGTGGGGTACTCAGACGTGCAGCATGTGCAGGTGGCCCTGGCTGTGCATAATGAATGTCTTACCCCAGATAGATGTCTAACGTATCCCAGAGTGCCCCAGAGTTAGTTGCTGCCGTAGGCAGCACACTAATCTTGACCTGCGTTATCTATGTCTCGTGCCCAGACCTCTTTCCGCACCTATGTATAGTCAACGAGATCTCGATATATGTGAAAATTTCCTAGGTGGATGTTCAGTTTTATGACGTAGTTTAAATTTAGTTTGCTCTGGAACGAGATTGTTCACATACTCCAGAGGGTTATTCGTTTTCACGGAAGTTGTACGGAATTAATGTTCGGAACTTGTCAACGCCACCACGAACATGGTATTTTCTGATCACGCAACGAGACGAGATATTCTGTTTTCAAGGTAAGACGACTAAGATAGTTCTGTGTACTTAGTTTTTCTTGTTTGTCTCGTGTGTACACGCAACTCAAATCAAACGAAGTCATTGTGCTCGTTAAAATCAAACCTAGCGAAGCCGGTGACATTTGACAGTTCTCGCCAAAGACAATACTCAATATTTACAAACGAAGGTTTGTGCCTGTTGCTCAACAAACTTACATCTGTGCAGAGAAAAACCTTGTCATTACTTTACCTGAAATGGGAGTGACAATCGATCAATATCGTGCCCGAATTGGTGGACACAACAACGTAAGAATCAAACAGGATTCAAGACCACTCGAAGAATAGATATAATCTTTTCTGGAACAACATTGATGTTAATTCAGTTGGTTGTAACAACCAGTATGCAAATTTTTAAACGATTTACATATTCAGTCTAACATGACCAGTTGCTACGGCCAGTTTCGCCACTGGTAACAACTATGGTATTACTAATATTGATGCAAATATTTTACTTCAGTGTATATTTATATTTTCCAACAGCAAGTGATAGTGAATATCATGTTACAATGTGTATGTTATTGTTGCTCTGTTGTTGAGAATGGCAAATGATGTCGAAGAAAATCCTGGTCCCAGGGCATACCCTCCACGGTGGAAGGTCGGCGAAAATGTCCCTGGGATCGGCTGGTCCATTCTATAATGCGATTGGCTTGTCATAAAACTCCAATTAATTCAGCCGAGTATAATTTATTCATCTAAATCTGAATGCTATCTTTAAATTGTACAGCAAATTAGAAGTGATAACTTTCACTAAATTGGATATATGCTTCTTCATACCTTTTGTAAGAGATAACCATGGATGTATGGTAAATTATTAATCTTGTTAGCTGCTTTTATGCCGACAAATGCTGACATGAACAACTCTGATTATTTTTCAATTGTTCAGGTCAATAAAGTAGACAAAGGCAATGGAACAAAGACCACAAAAATTATCATATCTAAACACCCAGAAATCCCAGGGCCATTTTCGCAGACCTTCCACCGTGGAAGCAAAATGCCCTGGGTACGAGGTTGGATGTTGTTGACCCAAGTAAAACGATTTGTGCTGATTTTAGACAAGGCAATACAAAACAATTTAAACAAAATGTGCAATAATACATCAAATAACAAACATTAATGCATGGGATTCATCATTCCTAAATGTCACATTGTGTGTCGGAAATAACCTTTATACTTGTATAAGAAATTATGTTAATAAAACCTTTTTACTCTGATAAAATGTATTCTTTGCAATATAGTGACCATTTGCCAGTGATTGGTTTATGGCAACTAACAATCCACCTTATTTTTTTGAAAATGCACTCAATATTCTATTTTTGGAGTCTCGGTTAAACTATCAACATTGCTTGCTAACTGTTGATTGCAACACTGTTGCAATTTTTAAGACATCTGAAGGGAACATCTGAAGGGAAGTGTGCTAATAACCGTCGAAGGTAATAAATAACCTGGTATTTCTCGATTTTGTTTTTTGGTTTATCAAGCTTTGGTAATTAATTATTGATTGAAAAAAATTTGTGACCATAAATGCGATAACAAAGTAGTTTCCCCTACGGTTCTACCCGCGCCTCTTTACGTCGCCAATCTGTCTTGTAAAATATTGGAATTTCTTTGAAATGAGGCAGCACTTCACTTGCGATAGTAATTTCTAGTATGTACCTATGGTCCAGCAAGCTCATTGTGAGCTCCATATATATGTAGAACTCACTGCTCTCGTATTACCTGAACCATAACCGCATGGGTACGAGACTATACTACCTCTGACTTGAGTTCAATAACTAGCCCACCACTTAGTTTTGCAATTTTGCACAATATTACGACTGCCTTGCATTTTGAGGCAGCACTTCCCTTGCGATAGTAACTTCTAGTTAATAAGATGTAAAAGTAGGAAAGATATTTGCTATTTTTAAACAGGTCATACAAAGGAATGTGTGGCGTGAAATAAAGTTGGACGTGAAATAAAGTAAAAATCCAAGGGGATTAAGTGAGAAGCTAGTGTTTTTGTCCGCCCTTGCAAGACAAAAACGATTCAGAGGGAAAATAAAATCGTTCGTTAAGCCCATAAGAATGAATGGTTCCAATTTGAGAATGGGACGCTTTTCTTTTTTTTACGGCAATCGATCATTGCCACCGGAAATAGGTGAGATAGCACAAACTTTCATGTCCCAAATCGGATGGTTGGAACTATTAAAATGTCGCGCGAACAGGTTTATCAACATCGAAGATGTTCAGCAAATCTGTCAGAGGCACGCCGTAAATAATTTTGAAGGAGGTGCATGTAAAACTGCCGAATAACGAAATCAAATTTAAGTCCGGAAATACACGTAGCGGAGTTAAGGAAAGAACAAGTGTAACAACGGGCACGGGAACAAGAAAAGTTACCCGCTGGAACTTATATTAGAGTGTTTTAGTCCAGATTTGATAAAGATCATCCGAAAGTGAACTACACAAAGACTTTGTTAATACGGATTTTAGATTTCATCATTTTTAGTACACCTTTGGCCCTTCATTAAAGATGTAACGGTGTTCATTAGAGGGAATTGTAAATTCATTAGCGTGTTCAGATAGTCAATAAGGTTTACCGAATTTCATTAATAACTAATTCGAAATCATTAACAACACCACATTAATTATGCCGTGGAAGTAAACTTCAAAAACATCAAACGAAACACAATAACATTTATTGAATAGACAATCGTGTGGATCGACATTTCATTCATACACAACCGAATTTCATTTAGCAAAATGCGAGGAGCAACATAAGCGAGGATAGTCTGCACCCCAGTGTAAAATACCAAATCGTTCAAATAGGTAATCGAAATACACAGTTACCACAACGACCCAAATACATCATGTATACCCAATGTTCATCCCTCGATAAGTTCTCCAGCAAGACATCGAGGTAAGTACCCCTGCATAAGACGGAACCATGCTGCGCATTTAGGCACGGTGATAGAACCCATGCATCTTCGAGCTGAAGCTTCGAGAAGTTGCTTCCTATACTCTCCTAATGGTCGGTAGCTGGGCGTTGCGAGCTGCGTTTCTGTCGCCCAGCAGGTTTTGCAGTTCGGGAGTTGATAGGTCTGCTTTGATGTTTGCCTTTAAACAACTGATAGCCTGTTCCACTATATATAAGAATGGCGAGTAAGGTGGCAATATCCGCACAGTTGTGTTGTCGTTTGGGGCCTCTGCTCGGCGATGCGCGGGAGCTCCATAAAAAATAAGGCTATGCATCTCATGTCCATCTAAATGTTGACCAGTGTGCACGAGGAAATCGTTAAATGACTCCCCGTTCATGCCACCCATCTGAATGATATGATGGACCAAACCAAATACTGGTAAGATTGCCAAACATATTGTTATGTTGCGCCCTTTCTGGCCACATACCTGGCGGTATGCTCTATCCCCTCGTTGCGAACGGCCATGGTTTCTGGCAGTCCAGATGTTAAATCCACATTCATCAATGAAAATCGTTTGATGGAGATTGGTGTCTTCTAGGAACCACCGGGCGTATGCCTGGCGGCGTTGGATAACATCTGGTCTGTTGCGTTCTGCTGGTTCTATACACGTGATAATGCTTCATCTCATCATTAAATTTTACATTGTTGGCACCACCACGCGGTCTTTCGACCGTTCTATTCTCGCGTATATATCTAGAAATTATTCCCCTAGCCGTTGAACGGTTTATGCCCAATGTGTCTGCGACCGTGAGATAATCTTGTTCTGATTCTTCGAACGCTCGCACCAAACGATCTCTATCTTCTTGGGATATTCTCTGCCTTCGTCGTCGTTCAGCCATTATGTTTACCTTTGTATTGGTAACAGCAAAGCAAGGAAACCTTCTATTTATGCTTTATTGATTCCTCTGAGGCCAATGAACCTTTATTCGTACTGCACTGCGCTCAACTGTATCGGTATGAATTTTGTGTATACATGTATACCTCTCATACCTTTCATTTGACGCAAATGAAGCGTGCATATAGGCTTATGCAATGTCGATCCACATGATTGTCTATTCAATAAATGTTATTGTGTTTCGTTTGATGTTTTTGAAGTTTACTTCCACGGCATAATTAATTTGGTGTTGTTAATGATTTCGCATTAGTTATTAATGAAATTCGGTAAACCTTATTGACTATCTGAACACACTAATCAATTTACAATTCCCTCTAATGAACACCGTTTCATCTTTAATGAAGGGCCAAAGGTGTATTTATCAACCACGGTTCAAAATTTGCAAGCTGGGTAACCTAAGGTTTGCATAACAACAGAATGTTGAATAACATTTAGTACAACTGTACAAACAATTTTTTGAAACAATGCATTGTTGACACATGTAGGTCTGTCTTAAATAGCTTCAAACAACCCGTCGCGGACTCTGTTTCAATCTGTGACATTAATATTGGAACTATTTTTTATTCGTCTCTATCAATGGAAGATCATATCAAGGCAAGGCAACCTGCAAATCAGTGTTATACCATTTAAGGAATATAGCGCGTATTCGAAAAATTATTGTACATTATGTTGTAACAACTAGGTAGGATTTCTGTAATTCACTTTTGTATGGTGTTCCAAATCAGCTAATACAGAAACTTCAAAGCGTACAAAACTCGGCAGCCAGACTAGTATTCCTCACCAAACGACAAGAACATATTACACCTGTGTTAAAAGTTTAAAACAACTACACATTCAAAACAACTACTACAAATAGAGTTCAGAATTCACTATAAGATTATACTACCAACGTTTAAATGTCTAAAAACAACTTAAAACACATCTTTTTACAAAAGCGCTTTTATAATTGCATTGCATTATGAACTTAAGAACATTTTATTTTATTTTACCAGAAGATTGTAAATAGCTTGTTAAATAAGTTTTCTTAGTTTACTGTTAATTAATTAGTTAAAACCATTGTAAAGCGCTTATGGACTATATGGAATCAGCGCTATATAAATTTTCTATATTATTATTATTATTATTATTATTATTATTATTATTATTATTATTATTATTATTATTATTATTATTACGTATAAATACCTGGGAAAAGAGTATAAATACCTGGGAAAAGAGTTATCGTTATCCGGAGAATGTAAAACTCAGTTAACGGATACGATTACATTGTTTAAAGAACTAGTGTTAAAAATCAAAGTCAGTTCGTTACCTTTGGCTTTAAAGTCAAGTGCTTTAAATAACCTGGCTTTAGCCAAAATTCTACACCACGTTTATAACACCCGAATCGATGAAGTGTTATTGCAAAAATTTGATGAGATCGTGACGAGTACTGTTCGCGAAATGTATGGTCTGTACTCTACAACAACACAAGCTGTTATCATATACCTGCCACGAGAGCTTGGAGGAATCGGTATTAAGAGAATATCGGATGTTTACCGAACCACACGACTGGCTTTTCTAATCAAAATGCTGAATCATCCTATGGAAAGTTTTTCGTATGTTGCTCGGATCACTTAAGCTGGATATGAGGAAGAGAAATGTAGACATGTCAACCGACGAGGATAACATCTTTCTCGTCTATGAACTGAAACGAGACGGAAATTTTCTAAATTCGAAAACCTTTCGGATCGTATTCAGACTGGCCGGAAATCTTAAGGTATGCGAGAAAGATCGGTGTTCGAGTTTGCTTTCGTGATGACAAAGCGATGATTCTAGTTAATGATAAGTCATGGTTCGATGACAAGTGCGATCTACAAAAAGCTCTGTTTAATATTACTGTTGAACGTGAACTTGAAAAGGCAAAGTCGTTATTAATTCAAGGTTCGTTTCTCGGAATGGAAGACACTCAGTTAAAGTCATCGCACTCTTTTTTATACAACTGGATTCTAGATGATAATCTCGTTACATTTGCGATCAAAGCGAGATTGAGTATTCTTCCTACGAACTTCACCGTGTACCTGTGGAACCGAGAAAATGACCCGAGATGTCCGTTTTGTAAATCGCATACAGAATCTATTGCCCATCTTCTGAATGGATGTTACACACAGTTTGGAAACTTTCATAGTCGTCGACATAATCGAATTGTTGAAAAGTTAGCTGCGTTTATCAAAATGGTCAAGCCACGAGTTCCTGTGTACGTTGACAGGATGGCCGAAACAATATTTCCTGAGTTCAAGACCGAGCTTTCTGAATTACAACATCGTAAAGTTGATATTGTCCTGGTGGATAAGTCGGAAAAAAGCTGTTATTTGGTGGAAGTTAAAGTGTGTTTTGATTTGTATTTACAACAATCTTATGACGAAAAAATCAGTCGCTACCAGGACTTAGTTGTTACGCTAAGATCACATCATTACGATATGAAGCTGCTGGTAATGTGTTTTGGTTCTCTTGGATGCGTATATAAAGCAGGACGTCTTTGGAAGTCTGCGGAAATTCACTGACGATAAATGCGAAATTAAATCAGTTATGAAATGGTGCTCGATTTCTAATATAATTGGAGCAAACTATATATGGAGACATAGAGTGAAAAGAGTGATGAACTTGTAAACTGTAGATTAGATTAAATTAGGTCGTTCATTAAGTTGTTGGAGGATGGACTAAACTATAGCAGAACATAGAGTATATCTTGTAAATAGTAGATCCTATAGTTGTTTGTCCATATACCTAGTATTTGTAAACTAAGTAAGTTCATAGTTTTGCTTGGATTCTAGGTCAAATAAAGTATTATTATTATTATTATTATTATTATTATTATTATTATTATTATTATTCATTTTTAGTTTACCCTCTTGACAATATAGGTTTATCTTCAACTATTCAGAATTCCGAAGTACCCTGGGTGTTCTGTAAATCAATTACAAACTGGATGGATGGAAATGAAAATTCAAGATGGCATACTTTTGGTGCAGCAGTGTCAGCATCCTATGTAGAACATGTTTTGAAGAAATTCTATATTCCTGAGCAAATACAAGGTAAGTTGGATTATTTATGTATTGTCGTGGACAATATAGAGGTTTTTAACGACCTGGGCCAGGTTGTATAAAAAGGTAGTTAACTTTAACTATATAGTTAGCATTAACTACACACCTTTATTCTTAACTAAGTGGTTGAACTTATAACTACGATTTAACTGTCCGAATTGTAGTTTAATCGTAGTTTCTTGTTTTATACAACTGGCCCATGCATGTGACGGTAGTCATCTTAAAATTTCTTGCGTAATGATCCTAAGAACTTCATACTTGAATATTTATTATTCATGGTATCTAGGTCTAATGTTAGGAGCGAAGGCCTTTCGTCAGAGAGTGAAACATAAGGGCCTTTGTAACGTAAGAAACGCCTTCTCAAAACGTTAGACCTCTCACACACTATTTTGGTAGTACACCAACCATTTAGAGTTTTCGATTGTACTTTAAACACGATGTATTCATTTATGATTTACCAATAGTGTTCCAGAAGTCCTTGCCAAAACCCATCCTTCCTCCCATGGTGCCTCACTTCACTGGCCGACAGAGAGAGTGCGATGAAGTCGTTTGTCATATGATATCCCAATCAACGCGACTAGTGACAATTTCTGGATCCCCTGGATTTGGAAAAACATCAGTGGCCATTGCAGTGGGACATCGCCTCAAACAACAAGGATTACCTGTTTATTACCTTTCATGTAGAAATGTGAAATCTATTACTGACTTAACGTCTGAACTTTTGCACAGCCTAGATCACACTCCATCGGAAACGCAACCTTCAAGATCGACCCACGAACTTTTCCATGTTCTTTCTGCAATTCCATCCCATGTTTTCATCGTCCTGGATAATGCAGATAACCTATTTCAGGGTGGTGAAGGAGAGACCAGCCAAAAGGTTTTGGATCTACTAGAAAATATTTTTTCGCGTTGCAAAAACGTGACCTTCCTATGCACTGCAAGAATGAGTCTTGATCACTTCCTGAAAATAATGTCGCAGGATCCCATGCACAAGTCAATCAATATTGTACCATTAGACAACCAGTCTTCTTACAAACTTGTTCAAGAACTTCTTCCAGAAGCCAATGAGGGTGAATGTTTAAGAATTGCAAACATTTGTGGATGTGTACCACTAGCCATAATAATTTTGTGTGGTTTAGTTGTTGAAGATCACGCGATACCTACACAATTTCTCAACGAGTTTTGTCGTTCTTCTCGGAGTATCGTTGACTTGTTGAATAATCCTGATTCACCAAGTGATCTACGATTGAAAATCCTATTTGAATCGTCTTTCGAGAGACTTTCTCAAGAAGAGAAAGATGCATTTGTTTCTCTCTCAGTTTTTGTTGGCGAGACTTTCAATGAGCAAGCCGCTGTGAAAGTTATTGGTGGAGATAACATTATAGCAAAGGAAACTTTACGTGGACTTAAAAGAAAATGCTTGATTGCTTCAACGAACCACGAAGAAAAGTTGTTATCTTTTCATCCCCTCCTCAAATCATTTGCAACCGA
Organism: Chrysogorgia sp. JL179-B06; assembly: GCA_035772405.1. Lineage (NCBI taxonomy): Eukaryota > Metazoa > Cnidaria > Anthozoa > Scleralcyonacea > Chrysogorgiidae > Chrysogorgia > Chrysogorgia sp. JL179-B06. Next base: position 791,167 of record JAYKKM010000034.1, on the reverse strand, counting down.
AAAAGGACAAAACGAAATGAAAGAAATTGCTTGTAGATCAAAAACTCGTTTCATCAGGCACTACATTAGCTTGTTTAAAGATCTAAATCAACAATTTCTTACTGGAAATGCACTGGCTGCGTTTCGTAGTTTTGAATTTGAAAAACAAAATATTTTTTACAGTCTCGACGAAGGAATTTCACACGAAACAGAGAACGACGCGATTTTTTATGTCCTCTCCACAGCAGATCTGTTCTTGGATGCGATTGTCTACTTCAATGGTAAAGTCTTTATTGATATTTACGATTCAGCAATAACAAGAGCAAAACAGCAGCATAATGTTGTTGCTAGCCATCAACTACTTGTAGGCAGAGCATTTACTGAGATAACTTGGGGTGAAGACGGAATAACATCGCAATTGCTCAAAGAGGCCGAACAACTCGAAAAAGAGTATCCCTCACTCATTTCTAACGAAGCAAAAGGAAAACGGATGTGCTATTACGGAATTTCCTTGCTTATGATCAGGGAGACGAACGAGGGAAGCGAAATACTTGATAGAGGAATTTCTCTGCTGAGTTCTGAGAACAGGATACTTAAAGCTCTAAGTTACAGCATTCTTGCTGTCTACTTCGAATTTACTAATGATGAAGCAAAATCTACCAGGTTCCATGAATTGGCTTCATCTGAGTGCAAGAACAGAAAAGACTTACATATTTTCTTCGTTGCCATTAAAGATATTTCTTCTGCTGAAGAGAAAGAAAGTGAAGCTCCAGAATCGTGTAGCCAACCACTTATTCTGGCAATTACTATCCTCGTCAGCTTTATAGCAAAAACATATAGTATGAATAACATATTACAGAGACTATATGTTATAGTATCTCAAATGGCAGAAGAAATCGAAGGAAAGGCAAAGTATGACCGTTTATACATCCAATTGTTCTACTATGTTGTCAGTACTCTGGTTAAAGTGGAAACACACGAAGAAGCTTTTCACTCGCTACAGCGTACTGCTTACATGTCACTTAAGGAATATGGTGAAAACAACGAAACAGCAAATGTTTTCTGCGAAATAGGTTTCGAGAGACATGAGATGAAAGACTACGGAGAAGCTCTGCAATCATATCAGCAAGCATTGAACATTAGATTGAAGTTATATGGAGACGAACATCCAGATACCGCCAACAGTTACCGCGACATTGCGGTAACACAACATGAGATGAAAGACTACGATGCAGCTCTACAATCACATCAGCAAGCATTGAACATTAGATTGAAGTTATATGGAGACGAACATCCAGATATCGCCAACAGTTACAGCGACATTGGCCTAACACAATTTATGATGAAAGACTACGATGCAGCTCTACAATCACATCAGCAAGCACTTAACGTTAGATTGAAGTTATATCGAGACGAACATCCAAATACCGCCAACAGTTACTATAACATTGGGGTAACACAACATTCGATGAAAGACTACGATGCAGCTCTACAATCACACCAGCAAGCATTGGACATTAGATTGAAGTTATATGGAGACGAACTTCCAGATACCGCCAACAGTTACCGCGACATTGCGGTAACACAACATGAGATGAAAGACTACGATGCAGCTCTACAATCACATCAGCAAGCATTGAACATTAGATTGAAGTTATATGGAGACAAACATCGAGATACCGCCAACAGTTACTGCGAGATTGCGGTAACACAACATGAGATGAAAGACTACGATGCAGCTCTACAATCACATCAGCAAGCATTGAACATTAGATTGAAGTTATATGGAGACGAACATCCAGATACCGCCAACAGTTACTGCGAGATTGGGATAACACAACTGCATGCGATGAAAGACTACGATGCAGCTCTACAATCACATCAGCAAGCATTGAACATTAGATTGAAGTTTTATGGAGACAAAAATCCAGATACCGCCAACAGTTACCGCGAGATTGGGATAACACAACATGCGATGAAAGACTACGATGCAGCTCTACAATCACATCAGAAAGCATTTAACATTAGATTGAAGTTATATGGAGACGAACATCCAGATACCGCCAACAGTTACTGCGAGATTGGGATAACACAACATGCGATGAAAGACTACGATGCAGCTCTACAATCACATCAGAAAGCATTGAACATTAGATTGAAGTTTTATGGAGACGAACATCCAGATACCGCCAGCAGTTACTGCGAGATTGGGATAACACGAGAGGCGATGGAAGACTACGATGCAGCTCTACAATCACATCAGCAAGCACTTAACATTAGATTGGAGTTATATGGAGACGAACATCCAAATACCGCCAACAGTTACCGCGACATTGGGCTAACACAACATGCGATGAAAGACTACGATGCAGCTCTACAATCAAAACAGCAAGCACTTAAAATTAGATTGAAGTTATATGGAGACGAACATCCAAATACCGCCAACAGTTACCGCGACATTGGGGTAACACAACATGCGATGAAAGACTACGATGCAGCTCTGCAATCACATCAGCAAGCACTTAACATTAGATTGAAGTTATATGGAGACGAACATCCAAATACCGCCAACAGTTACAGCGACATTGGGCTAACACAAGAGGCGATGGAAGACTACGATGCAGCTCTACAATCAGAACAGCAAGTACTTAACATTAGATTGAAGTTATATGGAGACGAACATCCAAATACCGCCAACAGTTACCGCGACATTGGGCTAACACAAGAGGCGATGGAAGACTACGATGCAGCTCTACAATCACATCAGCAAGCACTTAACATTAGATTGAAGTTATATGGAGACGAACATCCAGATACCGCCATCAGTTACTGCGAGATTGGGATAACACAACATGCGATGAAAGACTACGATGCAGCTCTACAATCACATCAGCAAACACTTAACATTAGATTGAAGTTATATGGAGACGAACATCCAGATACCGCCAGCAGTTACCGCGAGATTGGGATAACACAACATGCGATGAAAGACTACGATGCAGCTCTACAATCACATCAGCAAGCACTTAACATTAGATTGAAGTTATATGGAGACGAACATGCAGATACCGCCAGCAGTTACTGCGAAATTGGGATAACACAACATGCGATGAAAGACTACGGTGCAGCTCTACAATCACATCAACAAGCACTTAACATTAGATTGAAGTTATATGGAGACGAACATCCAGATACCGCCAGCAGTTACTGCGAGATTGGGATAACATTGGTGGAAGCTCTGTCAGTTTTGCTTTCACCTACCGCAATGACTGATCGCGTTACCGTGAGAGACTCGTTGGTTTGAATTGTTATTTATGAATATATTGTTTTGAATAACCAAAAGACCTTTCATAAAATAGGTATTCACTAAGTGTTGGTAGTTTGAGAGAACATTTGCCAACACATTGAATTTTCAGAAGTGATATTTTAATCAACATATAGTAAAGAAAAATATATACACATTTACCATTTGTATCTCGAATCTTTTATGAATAATATCTTATTTATCATTGTACAATAAAGAATCCATTAACCCAAAATGTCCATAACGATTTCTTTCTTTAACAATATCGCTTTCAAAATAGTTTAATAAAAATCCCTTTTTTAAAGCGGTAAAAAGAAAACTTTAGTGTTATAATGTGGCTTAGGTGAAAAGAACAAGTTGAAAGATGGATTAACTCTTTCCTGTCCGGATGAAAAACATCCAAAATTGAACCACCTCTTTGTTCTATTGATATAAACAAGACACATTATGTTAATATAAATTAGCATTAATTATCATAAATCAGGTTGAAAAACATCTATTTTTGTAGAAAAGACCGTCTTGTACACCCGCGTGCAAAATTATTTGTTGGGATCACTTTTTTGGGGACCTTGAAAGCCAATCAGATGGCTTCCCATGGAAAATGATCCCAAAAAATTTTCTGTTCAGGGGTGTGAGGGTTAGGATTAGGTTTATTTAGGGTTAGGTTAGGATAAAAGTTGTTTCGCGGGTTCGATAAAAAATTTCTGCCGCCCGCGTAGCATCATGAAAATTCAAAATGCCACCAATCGTTTGCCACAAATACCACCAATTGTTTATGAAATCAAATCAAACGTGTGAGTGGATCTCATGTCCCTGGCGCTTATCGATTTTCAAATTTTAATCTTGCATTACCATGCACCGTGTTTTTGGATTATAGACTTCATAGGTCTTCGTGAACCATTTTGACAGGGCCGGACAGGAGTTAACGCACATTGGCGACAAAAATAATAATGACAAATGTTTGACTTTCTGATTAATAAACAGGTTTACAAAGGTTATCGAAGTAAACAAAACTAGTCTTGTGTACAAGGCAACAGCACTAGCTTTGACCAAAGACAATCCAGTCATCTGCCATCTTGGCATATCAATAGCACCCACGCCCCATTGAATTGCGATGACGGTGGTCTATTACTAGAAGATTATTTTCATCTTGTTAATAGATAACGTCATCATTGGTTCTATGGGTATCATTTTTGTTACCAATATCTTAAGATTATAATAGTTGAGAAACTACTGATTGTAATGATTACTTATTAAATGCAATGTCTGTATGTGGAAGTATCTGTCTCGGGTTTTAGTACAGACTGAGCGAGGTCTGCGCGGAAAAAAACAGGGCAAATATTTTCGCATACAGATCAATATTGTTCAAACAACAACCTGCAGCAACTTGTGTGATTTTTGTATCTGGTGGTTCTGTTAACTTTTTGGTGCAACCGCTGACATGTAATGTGTGCAGTATGAACTACGGAACGAGACGAAGAACAACATTATTTTATGCTGATATAAATGGTAACTATTTTAAACGTGTCTTCAAAGGACATACCGTCTGGCGTCAGACAGAGTAAAATCGTCTGGACTTATAGTAAACTACCACAGTGCGTTATATTGACAAAAGGTTTTCAACTCTTTGGGCGCAGCGATTGCAACGCTAACGTACTGTTGATATTTGAATCCTTTCCATGAATCATTACGACTTTGAATCCTTTTCGTGTCGTTATCAGCATTTGTCGTTTCAATTATGCTTCCAAATCACGAGGTTTGGTTTTTGAAAGGATTTAAAAAGTACAATTGTCTGTAGGCGGACATTAAAACACTGATGAGGCGGAACATCGCGTGTCTTCTAGATGCTACTACTGACGGATACGCAACTCAAAAGTCTCATTTCTGTCAACTTCAATTCATCACATTAGCCAAGAATCACCCTATTGAGCCAGTTAAATGATCAAGGGATTGTAGGGGAAGTTTTATGGTTCTACTCATAGGAAAGTTTCAGGTTGCGATATTTTACATTATCTATAACCCTTGAAAGCGAGGCAACAGAGCCGAGGTATCAAAAATATTTTTTCAACTTCTGGTATACACCTTGAGTTTCCTTCGATACCTATAAGTCACCATGAAACTCATAATTCAGGAATTCGGCATTGGTTGATAACAGAAATAGGTCAGAAAGAATGTTTCAATGACTAAAAGGAAAGAAATATTGGCGTCTACAAGCCAGAAGTATTTAAATAACGTTTTCCTTTTAACTCTTTCCTGACCGGCACAGTCAAAATGGGTCGTAGAAGACCCGCAAAGTCGTCAATCGAAAAACACGGCACACGGTAACGCAAGATTAAAAATTGAAATTCGACAAGCGCCAGGCACACGAGATCCACTCACACACCAAGTTTGATTTGATTTCATCACCTATTAACCGTGATTTCATAAACAACTCTGCGATTGGTGGCATTTTGAGTTTTCAAAATGCTATGCGGGCGTTCAAGATGGCCTTTTCTAGAAAAATGTAAAATGTTCAACCTGATTTATGATAATTATGCTAATTTATATTAACATAATATGTTTTGTTCGGGAAATTTAAAAGAACAAGTAAAAGCCGGTTTATTGGGCTTTCAGAAAATGTATAGCTTTCGCAACATTTATGGTTATTTCAAGAGATTATCAATAGAACAAAGGGGTGGTTCAATTTTGGATGTTTTTTCAGCCTGTCAGGAAAGAGTTAAACTTTCCTTGGTTCCTTATTTCAGTTGAGAAGTACCATACAAGTGTTCATGTATTGTTTAATAAACGAGCAGCAGTATTTTATCAGATTTAAAACACGAGGGCGTAGCCCGAGTGTTTTAGATCTGATAAAACACGTGCTGCGAGTTTATTAAACGGCTTCAAACACGACCCATTTGATAAGTTCATTGGCGTAGTAATTTTGAAAATCGATGTTGTCTAAGCCGAGAAAATCAAAGATAAAGTTTATGTAAATCAGGACGAATCTTTATCACATTTAAAGACACGATACGGTCGTGATTTTCTTTTGTCGTTTCCTCATGAGTTATTAATGAGTGTTTGAACATGTTGTAATGTATACAGTACAATAAAGATTATCATTATGTTTTCTCTGGCTAACATGAATACAAGCTTTAGTTGAGACTGCGTGATGTATTCAGCTCGGATGTAAAAATAAGCCGTTGTTACAATTTCAAGGTTACATGCCTTCGTATCTCTAAATGATGTTCTTTAATCTATGTTGTTCTTTAATCTTTAATCAGTTGTGAATACAACGTTCCACATTTGATACTGTGAACGTATACTAAACAAGTTATAACTTATATCAAAGCAAACATCCATAATCATAATTCATAATCATTTGTGGTTAGGTCAAGAATAAAGCTATGATTAGCTTTCGTTTGCTTCCTTGATTCAAAAAAATGTCGTTAGGTTATTGTAAAAATTACAGAGTGCCTGAGACAGAAACCAAATTTGGAATCATCCGATCGTTGGTGAGATGTTTTGATAATAACTCATAACCAGTGGAGTTATTTGTAGTTAAACTCAGATGGCAAAGAACATATCACATTTGTGACAAACCATGGTATAGTTATGCAATATAGTATTGAAATTACACTGCCTGTGAACTTCAAAATTTATTATTTTATTTTTTTTAAACTTTTAGTGAGACGTTTTCTACATTTCACGTATCTGAGATCACAATAGTTTGTCTGACCAACCTTTTGTACTATTCAATTTGTATTAACAACTGAGCTATACTGAAAGTTCGTAACATTCTGTCGCATTTCGGACTGAGACAATGTGAACTGGTCTGTATGGTTTATGACGCATCCTTTATTGGCTGATCAAATAAATCGCTTGAAGACAAGTTTCACGATTTTACATGCGGTGCAACGACGAAAAACCTTGTTGTAATCTTTGTAAAAAGTCGTTCGAATCGAGTTCTACTTGTTGGTACCATTCCAGCAACATTGTTACCTTCTCTGTTGCAATTATAATTTGTCTCCATGATGAATATTTGATTTTTTAGTCGTATAACGTTACTACATCTTCTCAATCAACTACCAAATAAATGTTGTTTGTTTCAATGACTATAGTGTATCTTTGACCTTGCTTAGCAAGTCTTGTCACAATTATCAACCAACCATGAGTATGCAAGCAATAACATCGTTCTATCGATGTCGTTATATATATATATATATACTTCAATATACACGTGGATAGCTGATTTTCTATTTCCTTTAATGTTTAGTTTTAGTTTGTTTTCTTTTGGTTGGCTGTCCCTACATTATTTAAAAATAATACTAACGTCTAGAGAATGTTTATATTTAAATCAGTGGTTTAGAAAAGGAATAAGCTTATAGACTAAAGTCATTTGTGGATCTCATTGAGTCGAACTGAGAAGCGAGTGAGAACACTACCTTAGAGTAAAGCAACTCGAGTAATTTTAAGCCAACTTAATTATTTGGTTTAGACCCAACTACCGTCAAATTAACTACTGACCTGCAACGACATAATAGTGAATGCATGTTGACAAAATCAAATCAGAAACATATGCAACAAAGCTTTACAGAACAAACTCTCTTTTGAATTCCTGGACATTCCATGTTAGAAAAGTTGGTTATAGTCAATTACTTAGCGTTCAAGGCAAGTGTGTTATTTTCTATGGAAAGTCACTGAGTCCAAGTCAACTGGCATGCTTGATTAAATTTGTCGTTGCAAGTTTTATTATATTTTGATGAAATTTACATTAGTTGTAATGACTCAAATCATGGTACGACTCGAGTCGTTACAGCACTTCATCACATCACAAAGTTTATTCTATACATTATGTTTTCATAACGAACAGCAAATACAATCGGCCCTAAAGACTAACGAGCAAATAAGTTGTCCTTGTTACAAGGGCGGGAGGTACTAATACTAAACACCAAATAACTCTAATTATAAACCCTAAGTCCTAGACCCAAACCCCCATTCAGAACCTCAAAGACTTCCAAAATGATCACAGAAGAAAAGCCGCTAGGTTATTTGGACTCTTAAAAACCGGTTTGAAACTATCGAAATATCGCAGGATAATAACGAGAAACAGCGGAACATTTATTGAAGTCCAAGATTATTTTAGTCATTCCATATAATGTGCAACGCAAATTAGCGTACTGTTGATATTTTAATCCTTTCCATGCATGTGTAGGGATCACCTATGGATTAAATCATAGTGCCTGGACCCTAGTCGGCAGATGCCATGACAACAGGGAAGACCCCCAGCGAGGAAAACGTTTGTTGTACGTTTTGAGAGGTGTGAATGAAAAGAGACTGCATTACCAGAGTGTTTATAATAAAACTAACCGAAAACCAAACCGTTGTTGAATTAATGTTGCCCTAACATGGGACCGGGTAACATAAATGGAGGTCCCACCGAGACGTAAAAGGAAACAGAGCAATCTGAAGTGATCAAGTAAAGAGCGCGAGGTAAAGTGAATATTATTTTGGAACCTACGACGTCTGAAGGTTGGTAACTTTATATTATTTTAAATATTCTGTTATGGCTGAGGAGAAAGTGTTGGAATTCGATTCCCGGGTATTGTCCTTGAACCTGGATGAACTAATTGAGTTGTGCGAACAAATGAAGATCGATAAAAACCTCACCGACGGCAAGACAAAACTTGTCATTATAAAAGTGATCAGGAGTACGATGGAAGAGGATCTTACTAAGTTTGATGAAGAAGGGAGTATCCAGCAATATCTCGATCAAAATGTTGAGTTCTTGGCGAACATATCGAAAAAGAAGAATGTCGAAGCTTCGATGTCGAAGAAATTACCTGTAGAACCATCGTCAGACGTTTCTGCCTCGAAGTTGATCGATTTAAGTTGTCTCCCCCGAAGAGATTTTAAAATAATTGGGCAGATTGGAGACCCTGGACACAAAGATAAATTGCTGTATCGTTCACTTGTGTCTCAAATCCAAAATGGTCTAAAGAAAGGTTACACCGATGATGAAGTGGTTATTGCAGTTGTAAGAGCCATTCAAGCAGGGACACCTCTCAGGGCATACTTGGAAAGTATACCAGATTTAACACTGGCCAAATTGAGAAAAATCCTCCGTTGCCATTACCAGGAAAAGACAGCCACTGAGTCGTACCAAATCCTCACCAACCTGACACAGCAACAGAAAGAGGACCCCCAGTCTTTTCTTATTCGAGCATTAACAGTGCGTCAGCAAATCAGTTTTGTTTCCCAAGAAGCTAATAGCCAGATAAAATATGATAATACCCTGGTCCAAGGTCTATTTCTCCATGCCATTGAAACGGGACTTGTCGATGAAACAGTCCGCTCAAAAGTTAGACCATTACTCCAGGACCCCAATGTTTCAGATGAAGACTTGCTTGAAGGAATGGGAAAAGCAATGGCAGAAGAGAATGAGAGAGAGAAGAAACTCAGTAGAGGAAAACTGAAAGTAGCTACTGTGGGGACTGATAACGGTGCTGCTCCTGACAGGGAAGAGGCAGAACAAGCCAAAACACAACAGGATCATGTATGGGCTGCACTGAAAAGTGTCCAAAGCCAGCTCGAGGCTGTGCAATCGCAGATGTCAACTCTTCAAGACGCTTGTACCAACAACCAGCAAAACCAATGGGAAAAGCCAAGAAATAGCTACAGAAAACCACCTACCAACCGTCGTGACCCACCAACCAACCGTGGTTGTCAAGATTGCACCAAGTCGGGGTTAAATTGTAATCATTGTTTTCTCTGCGGTAGAGAAAACCATTTTGCTCGTGATTGCCGCCTCAGAAATACCCAGAAGCCGGGAAACGGAAGGTGGCTGCCTCCATGGGACCGGAGGTAGTCACACCCACTACGAAGGAGTCCCACCGTTGTAATGGTTGTCTACAGGGTACAGAAGAGAAATCCCAAAAACAATGCTCGGGCTGTAAGATGGTGAACTATTGTTCAATCAAGTGTCAAAAGGAGCATTGGAACAGGCACAAACCCTTTTGTCAGGCGGTTCAGAATCTGGTCGGTATTCAAAAGCCAAAAGAAAAAGGACTAGGTGATGGATTAGATGACAATGTCTATGTAAGCCACTTGACACCCAAACAACGCAATGCCATTGCAAAGCTTGTTGATGTACAGTCAAATGCACCTTGGATGAAAAGTCGGTAGAAGTGCTATGGGACACAGGGGCCCAGGTATCAATCATGCCAAAGGATATGCTGGAGGAACATTTTCCTGAACACGAGCTGAAAGACATATCCGAGTTACTTGAAGATGGCTCCAACCTAAAGCTAGAAGCAGCTAACGGAACATCGATTCCGTATGATGGATGGGTAGAAATGGAATTTCAGTTGCAAGAGAGTTCAACCCAGACCATAACCGTCCCTTTTCTAGTCACAAAAGAAAAGATTTGTTTATCACAGATAACGATATCTACGAAACAGACACCAGAACACTGGACAGCCTTCTAGCATCATTCACAGGCAAGAGAAAAGAGGATGTGATTGGACTTGTGCATCTTATTAAATCTTCCAACATAGAGGAACTGTGTCTTTTAAAGTCATCGAAGAAAGATGTTTGCATACCCAAGTCACAAACAGTCTGCATATCATGCCGAGCAAATACTGGTCCTGTGGACAGAACAACCCCAGTATTATTTGAACCGAGTGTGCAAAGCCCTTGGCCAACTGGATTAATGGTAGAAGAAACCATAACAACCGTCAAGCGAGGCACCACAAGCAATGATAAGATCCATTGTACCAACCCAAGTGAAACTGAGAGAGAGCATACCATGTACTGATAGAGCAGATACCAAAACAAGTGAAACACCATTGGAGACAACCACGAATCAAGCACCATGTACAGAAATACCAACCTTGGATTTAAGCCACCTTACACCTGTCGAACAAGAAAAATCAAGGGCCATGCTGCTTGAACAATCAGATGCATTTGCGAAGAACGATGATGACATTGGGTGTATCCCCAATCTCAAAATGAAGATTCGCCTAAGCGATGATCAACCGGTGCAAAAGAACTATATATCCATCCCACGCCCGTTGTACCCACACGTGAAGCAGTATATTGAAGATCTATTAAACCGCAATTTCATCCGGAAATCAAGATCTCCCTACTCAAGCAGTGTGGTCTGTGTTCACAAGAAAGATGGTGGGACGAGACTATGCATCGACTACCGCGAACTTAACAAGAAAACAGTACCCGACCGTCACCCAATTCCTCGCATACAGGACACCCTAGATAATTTAGGAGGAAAATCCTGGTTCTCCACATTAGACCAAGGGAAAGCGTACCACCAAGGGTTTGTCCAGCCCGATAGCCAGCCAATGACAGCGTTCATCACCCCTTGGGGGCTTTACGAATGGGTTCGAATACCATTTGGATTGATGAACGCCCCGGTGAGCTTCCAACGATTCATGGATGGTTTTTGAAAGGATTTAAAAAGCACAATAGTCTGTAGGCGGACATTAAAACACTGATGAGGCGGAACATCGCGTGTTCTAGAAGCTACGTACACTGACGGATACGCAACTCAAAAGTCTAATTTCTGTGAACTTCAATTCATCACATTATAGCCAAGAATCACGTTATTAAGACAGTTAAATGATCAAGGGATTGTAGGGGAACAAGTTATATAGTTCTACTCAAAGGTAAGTTTCATGTGTGAGCTTGGAGTAGACAGACGATACATGGACGATCGTCAAGCTCGTATCCTCAGAAAAATGATTCTGAGTCCTGGACAGGAATCGAACCTGTAACCTTCTAATTACCGGTGAGATGACATATAACACTGCTGTAGCCTGTAGGGAATGTGGCCTTGTGGGAGAGCTTGGAGTAGACAGACGATACATGGACGATCGTCAAGCTCATATCCTCAGAAAAATGATTCTGAGTCCCGGACAGAATTCGAACCTGTAACCTTCTGATCGCCGGTGAGACTCTCTAAACATTGAGCCACCGAGACTTGGCCAACGAGTTATTAAAGGAATGTTGTTTGTTTCAATGACTAGTCTATCTTTGACCTAGTTTGACCTTGCTTGGCAGTTTTTCCACAATTATAGTATGCAAGCAATAACATCGTTAACTTCTATCAATGTCGTTATGCATATACTTCGATAAACACGTGGATAGTTGCATATTTTCTATTTCATTTAATGTTTAGTTTTAGTTATACAAATAAATAAGTTGTAACATCTGTATGATCTGTTTAACAATGTATTTTGAATGGCATGGATTAAAACATGTATACAACAGTAATGTCAAAGATTCAGGAATTTCAGACAGTAGTTATAAGTTTGTCTTTGTCATCGTTCAGACGTCCTCTTCCATTTCGGTATCTGAATATTCGGTATCGAGCGCGGTAAATTATTAGCATTAGATAATAAGTAACAACTCTTACGCAATTTAATCAAAATAAACTCTTTGAAACATTGTGCAAATGTACAGTAGTGGTTAAAACTTGGCCGATGCTAAAAATAACAACCCAAAAGTAAGAGGTCGCTAATTTCGAAAGTAGCCGCCCGGCTATTCGAGATTCTACGGTATGTCAACAAAACACTTGAAGCGTCGCCGTTATTTACGTCCTCCGGAAGTTCACATATACGAAAAAGCATATTCTATAGGAGTAATTTCTATAGAACATTAAGGAAGGGCAAACAAAGAAATTCAGTCAAGTCATATAGTTGTAAGATCATAAAGTCAAGAGCAGATCTACCAGAACAAAAGACGAAAGAAAGAAAAATTCTCGTTCTTTTGGTGAAACTACTGCAGTATATGTTTTCGTTTCCTATCATAAAGCAATCATAGCTTGTCTTTATTTTGATGTTCACATAAGCTATCTCGGGTTTGAAGCGATTCCAAAAGAAGTGAAGTTACTTGGTCTGTCTAACGAACGCCCACCATGATAGTTTAGCAAAAATGCGCACAAATAAAGGAACTGGGTATGAGACAGGCTTACAAACATTATGTCACATTTTCCTTGACACACCGTTTTACACAGGATATACTTCATGGTAACTTTACACCATATTTTACGGTTAGGATTACGAATAGAAAAACGACGAACAGTTGTCGCATCGAAATCGACGGAACAGAAGACGTATAGGTCGTATAATTGGACGAATAATTCATTGAAGACGGAATTAATGGAATGTTGGTTTTACACGTGGTGCTAACGTCCAATTTGATTTCTCGGATTGAATTCTCGGACGAATATAATATATAATAAATTATGGAAACAGTTCAGAAAGAATATTTCCATGACTAAAAGGAAAGAAATATTGGCGTCTACAAGCCAGAAGTATTTAAATAACGTTTGCCTATTAAACTTTCCTTGGTTCCTTATTTCAGTTGAGGAGTACCATACAAGTGTTCATCATGTTGTAATGTGCACAGTACAATAAAGATTATCCTTATGTTTTCTCTGGCTAACACGAATACAAGGCTTTAGTTGGTATGCATGATTGGCTTTCGTTTGCTTCGTTGATTCAAAAAAATGTCGTTTGGCTATTATTGTGACAGAAACCAAATTCGCAATCATCTGATCGTTGGTGAGATGCTTTGATAATAACCTATAACCAGTGGAGTTACTTGTATAGTTAAACTCAGACGCCAAAGCCAGGACATATCACATTGGCGACAAACCATGGTATAGTTATGCAAATAGTATTGAAATTACACTGCACATTAGGCCCAGGTCAAACGTCGAACACACATGAGTCGAACTCAATGCAAATGAACTTAAACAAAATAATTTCCTAATTTACATTGAGTTCGACTCATGAAAAGTTCGACGTTTGACCCGGGCCTTAGTCTTAGAGTATTCAATTTAGATTAGCAATTGAACTATACTGAAAGTTTGTAACATTCTGTCGCATTTCGGACTGAGACAATGTGAACTGGTCGTGTTTATGACGCATCCTTTATTGGCTGATCAAATAAATCGTTTCAAGACAAGTTTCACGATGTTACATGCGGTGCAGGATGAAAAACCTTGCTATATAATCATTGCAAAAAGTAGCTAGAATTGAGTTCTATTTGTTGGTATCATTCCAGCATATTGTTAAGATTGTTATTTTCTGTTGCAATTATAATTTGTCATGAATATTTTATTTTCTAGTTGTATAACGTTACTTTTGAATATTTTAATCAAAGAACTCATAGATCTACATCTTTTCAGTCAACTATCAAATAGAGAAACATTCAAATATTGTCTACAAATTAAATCTTACAAAAAATAAGGCCCAACAATAAAGCGACCAACGAGTTATCAAAGGAATGTTGTTTGTTTCAATGACTAGTCTATCTTTGACTGGCAAGTCTTGTCACAATTATCAACCAACTCATAAGTATGCAAGCAATAACATCGTTCTATCAATGTCGTTATATATATATAATTATATATATATACTTCAATATACATGTGGATAGCTGATTTTCTATTTCATTTAATATTTAGTTTTAGTTTATTTTCTTTTGGTTGGCTGTCCTTATATTATTTAAAAATAATACTAAAGTCTAGAGAATGTCTATATTTAAATCAGTGGTTTATAAAAGGAATAAGCTGTGACTAAAGTAATTTGTGGATCAATTAAACTGAGACACGAGTGAGAACACTAACTTCATGGACTAGAGTAAACCAACTCAAGTCATTTTAATTTTTAAGCCATGCAATTTAATAATTTGGTTTAGATCCCAACTACCGTCAAACCAGTGGCGGAAATTCGCCTTTTTCGGTGGTGGGGTGAAATTTCCGACAAGTTTATTCGCTATACGTAACCAATTTTTTTGCACACAAAAATGGACAAATAAAGAAACTAAAAAAGGTTTTGATGCACAAAATGTTATTAACTTTTTTGCGCCTGTAGTCGCTGTCGAATACTCTGTTGCAGGACAGGCATTCAATCTTCATTCTTTTTAGACTTTTCAACAGATTTCGACGATTAAGATTGTTATTTCAACGTTCATTGATTTGGTTTCCAGTGGTGCTATCGTAATAAGTTTGTATGTATTTTAGTTTATTAGATTTATTACTCTTATAGTTGAAAGGAATACCCCAACAGGCTAGAAGCCCAATCGATAGGGGTTCCGAGGGCCTACGATTTAAGGTCGTTATCCGAGAAGACCCGAAAGTCTTACTATTTGCTGGTGTTGTTGCAAAGGCAGCACTTTCTCCTCAATTATTTTTAATACCCTGAGTGGTGTTCCGACACAGGATTTGAACCTGTGTTTCCCAGCTCATAGACATATGTGGTAACCACTAGATATGGCTCCTCATTTTGCATGTTAAAGATGGCTCCTCATTTTGCACGTGTTTTATAAGATAACTTGAAGTATTTCCGAAATTCCGACAAATTAGCGATGTGACGACAGTTGGTGGGGCGGTTTCCCCTCCACCCCCACCACTTATTTGGTCTTCTGTTATTAAAACAGGTGAGGCGGAACATCGAGTGTATTCTACATGCTACCACTCAAGGAATAGACGGATACGCAACTCAAAAGTCTCATTTCTGTCAACTTCAATTCAGCACATTATCCAAGACTCATGTTATTGAGCCAATATCCAGGTATTATAGAGGAACAAGTTATATGGTTCTACTCAAAGGTAAGTTTCAGGTTTACATTATCTAATAGGCAGTGCATGGCTATTCGTCTCTCTTAAAATTCAACGAAATACTAACCCTAATATCACCAACATACTAACCATAAGTACCAAAGAAACTACGACTATATAGGTCCGTATTACTAGACAACCATTGAAAGCGAGACAACAGTTACGGAGTATTAAAAATATTTTTCACCTTCTGGTAAGTCACCATGAAGCTTATGTTGTCAAGAATGTTTCAATGACTAAAAGGAAACAAAAATTTTTTCACGATATCTTGGCGTCTGCAAACCGGAAGTATTCAGTGCACGATAACGTTCGTTTGAAACTTTCCTTGGTTCCTTATTTAAGTTGAGGAGTACCATACACAAGTTCATTATGTAATGTGTACAGTACAACTAGAAATAAGTATACGCAACAACCCCTCGCCTAATTGCTGTTTGAAACTTACAGTACAGTACTTCTTTTAGTTCTAAATTACTTGAATTAGATAATAGCCACTTCATTTGCCAAACTACAGCAAATAAATTTTCAGTGGACAATATCTCTCATATTGTCTGAATTTAATTGTTTCATAGGACATCAAAATAAATACATGCAGCCCAATTAAACTTTTTAATTTTTTAGTGCAGCAACAGAATAGTGGGGGTCCACTGCTGTTTCTACCATCAATCACTAAAAAAGAAATTACTTTTATCAAAATATTAATGACTCACGAAATAATCACTGCAGTATTTTGTATATAGACACCAAAGGCTGTTGAAGGAAGAAAGTGCGTCTCTATCATACAATGAGTGTCCTTTAAAAAAATCAAATTCGTTCAAATGTCGACGGATGGCATGCATATAGTGCAAATGTATAGGGGTCCATTCAATTCAAATTAGATTTACTAAGACGTATTAGGGATTCTACTCCAAGGTACAGTTAGTTGATAATTCTACCTACAATCAATTTCAAAAGTCGTTGGGACACCTGAGATTTTCTATCATATACTTGATCTACATCATCTATTTGACAACGGGACGAATTCGCAGTAGATATGGCGTACAACATTGATCAGGGGCCCGGGGGAGCACAAAAAAGAGGTAATGAGTTAAAACCTTGTGAGTGTCCCAACGCTTTTGAAAATGATTGTCCGAACATAATCTTGCAATCAGAATAATAACAAGCACACAATGAAACGTTAAAACGAGGCAGAGGAAAATACCGAAACATTTATATATATATGGTCCCGCTAATAATAATAATAATAATAATAATAATATTTAAACAGGGAGCCCATGTCACCGAAGTGTTTTTCAATGGGGCCCTGTGTGACATAAATGAAATAAGTGAATAAAATATAATAAGATATAGATATGATTACAATTAGTAATTAAGAGGATAATTTACCTAATTTAAGTTTGAACAGTAGAGTGACTTAGTATTAGAAAGGTCTGAATTTAAATTATTATAATCGTTCAGAGCGTGGTAAATTAATTTATGTTTTCCCCAGTTTGTCTTAGCTCTTGGCAAATGGAGTTTGGCCTTGTTTCTAGTATGATATGGGTGGAAATTACTATTTGGCAGTATTTCAAAGTTTGAATCAAAAACATTGTTTAGACATTTAAAAATAAAGGTGCAGCGATGCTCATGACGGCGACCATCCAGACGTTTCCAGTTTAAGGTCTCCAAGGCTTGGGTGGCAGAAGAGCGCATAGGTTTGTTTAGTATTAACTTGGCTGCCTTGTTTTTCTGAACTTGTAGAGCGTTCATCAGAGTTATATTGTTCTTATCACCCCATATAACATCTGCATAATCAAATAGAGGGAGGACAAGTGCGTTAAATAAAGTAAGGCGGGCATCAGATGGTAATAAGTGTTTTACTCTTCTTAAGATAGCAAGGCGCTGCTTTATCTTGGACGTCAGGTTTTGAACATGATCATTCCAAGTGAGATCCTCGTTTAAAGTTACTCCTAAATATTTGAATGAAGTTACTCGGTCAAGAGGGCTTTCGTTGATAGTTATTGAAATTGTATTGAAAGACTTGAGGCGATGTCGGCTTCCAAACAATAGAGATTTCGATTTTAAACAACTGAGGGTGAGTAGGTTGCATCTAAGCCAGTGAGCAACAGCTTCTAAGTCACTATTCAGGTTGGATTCAATTTCACTGGATGATTTTGAAGAGTAGGAGATCAGAGTATCGTCAGCGTATAGTATTGTTTTACAGCGTTTAAGGCATCGTGGTAAGTCATTGACATAGATGAGGAAGAGTAGAGGGCCCAGTATGCTGCCCTGAGGCACACCGACCGAAACTGGTTTGGGGCTGGAAAGTTCATTACCAATGGAGGTTACTTGATTACGGTTAGTTAGGTAAGAGTTGAACCAAGCAGTTGCGTTGTTGTCTGGGCCTAGGGCTTTCAATTTGTTTAAAAGTAATGGATGGTCTACGGTATCAAATGCCTTACTTAAGTCCAAGAATATAGCACCAGTAATGAGGCCATTGTCAAGATTATCTAGTATGTGATCGATTAAATGTGCGAGGGCTACTTCGGTTGAGCGATTGGGTCGGAAACCAAACTGTTCAGGTGCAAGGAGGTTGTGTTCCTGGGTATATTCATATATCTGTGAATGTACAGCTTTTTCGATAATTTTAGATAAGGTTGGTAAGATAGTAATTGGTCTATAGTTGTTAGTGCTTGTACGATCTCCATTCTTGAATATGGGTACGACTTTGCCCATTTTCCAGATGGATGGGAAAGTTGCAGAAGACAGAGAGTTGTTGAATAAATAGGTTAAGCAGGGAGTAATAACCTCAGCAGAATCTTTGAGAAGTCGAGCGCTGATCCGGTCAAGACCAATTGCTTTATTTGTTTTTAGAGTTCGTAACTGTTTGTAAACAAAGGCTTCGTTGATATTATTGAATGTAAAAACGGTAGAACATAAGGGCGTAGTCGTAGAAGGTATATGGGTGACCAGTAGATTTAACTTATCTTTAATAGTATTAGCGAGTTTGGATCCGATAGAAGTAAAATAATCGTTCATAATATTTGCAATTGATTTTGGATCACCGTACAAGACTTCATCAGATATAATGCATGATGGTGTATTTTCAGAGTTCTTATTACGGCATGTTATTTCGTTTAGTGTTTTCCAGAGGTCAGCGGTGTTAGCTTTATTACTGTTAACAATATTTTGATAATAGGTGGACTTGGCTTCTTTAATCGCCATGTTAACCTTGCATCTAGACTTGCGATAAGAAGACCAGTGATTGGGAGATTTTAACTTAAGGGCTTTTTTATGAAGATAATCGCGGTCTCGCATTAGCTGGGAGAGTTCAGACGTCATCCATGGAGTTTTAAGTCCTTTAAACTTTTTTTTTTTTTTTTTTTTTTTTTTTTTTTTTCTTTTTTTTTGTGCTTGCCAGTACAAAAATCGCCGCTTCTTTCGGAAAGAATATGCCGCCCTTGTGGACGGAAAATAAGAAACGTCCATGAAAACTTCACTGTTGGATAATTCAGAATCTGAATCTACTAAAAATCGAACCGTGTGCGTCAAAAGCGACAACTTCCTAGTTCCTACAACAGACTAACAGTGACGCCTGAAAGACAATGCCATCGACAAGGCCGAACAAGTTACAATGTAAAGCAATCAGTTGTGGAGAAGGCAGTGGTGAGTGAAAAGGAAAAATGTTCTCCAAGGAAGGGATTATTTGTTGATGAGGGAAATAGTGATGATACTGATGCACAAGTTCAACTGATAACGGACGATAAAGTACACAATCTAATGAACATTGATACAATTTTTCCGAACGAGAAAGAAAGCCAAGTTCGTGTGTTGATTAGTTATCCAAATTCAAGAATTGCTGTGAAGGAATCGTTTAATAAATTAACCTCTTCCCTTATAAAAAACATTGCTCTTAAAAACTGGAGTACCGTTGCGAATATATAAGGGAGATACTGTAAAGAAAATTGTGAATGATCTCATGGAGAAACGAACATTCAATTACACTCCAAGAATGAATGGATATCCATCATTTCCTCAATTTCCATCACATCTCCTACAGTCATTAGATTTCAGAGATTTGCATTCATGGATGAAAGGTCATCTAGAGCAATGGGAGGCAATTTATGAAAAATAATATGTAAATAATTTATTTTATCTATTATATTACAAACAGTAATCTGAAGCAGGCATTTAACATTCATCAGTATCTAAACTATTACTTGAGTCTGATTCATCTAAATCATAGTTGTACTGTTCAGACATATCAGGTATTGATTCCTGAACCTGAAAAAATGGGTCAACGTCTTCCATCATTTCCACAATAGTATCTATCGCTGAAATGTCACCAAAAATTTCATGCAAAACTTGTGTGACTGAGAAAAAAAACAGGCAAATAAATGTTAATGTTATCAATGGTGAACAGCTTATGACAGTTTTCAACTATGCTATTTACCAGCTCACAAGAAAAACTATGACATAAACCAAAGCTGTTTGACCCTGATGATAGCTCTTTGAATACCTCAAGAAATGCATTTTCAACATCTTTTCGGTCTTCTTGGATAACTACCCTAGTCATGGACACCTGATCTTGTGACCTGATCACTTCATCTTCAAATGGAAGTTTAATGTTGCACGCATTATGTTGACAGGAACAGTTTCTTGCACAATTTGAACAACAATTGTGATGAACAGATAAGGGTGCAATAGTTTTATCAAATGGCTTGTATGCTGCAACTCGAAAACAGCTTTCTGTTTTAACAAAGTGTTTGACATCCTAGCATATTACCATGTGGGATTGTGCACCATCTCTACCAGCTCGTCCAGCTTCCTGATGCTGCTCAATTTGAGAACGAGCAGGACCCCAATTTATCACATATCTAATGTTTGGAAAATTAACACCCATACTCAAAGCTGAGCTCGCAACAATGATCCTCTGAATTCCATCTTGTTTCATTGATTGTTGAATTCGTTCCTTACAATGCGACCATGACAATGAATGAAAAATGCCAACTACCAAGTTCTCAGGAGTATTTTTCTTAGACCTCCCATAAGCATATAAACCAAGTTTAAGAAGAAGATAATTTAAAACCACTGCAATATATTTAAGTGAATTGCAAAATATTATGGTTTTTGGTATCTTTTCTGTTGAATTATCTATGACATTTTTAACTAATTCAACAAGCCAATCCAGCTGTTTGTGCATATCACTTTTTGAGCATTTTTGCACTGTTTTTCCTGTTGGGGCTAATGTTGATAATATGTGGGGTTTTCATAATTAACTGTTCACATGTTGTTTTCTGTGTCATACCATCAGCAGTCCCAGTTAGTGCAAGTACAGGAGTACCTATTGAAGCAAACTTTGAGAAATAAGAGCAAATCAAAATTAATTTTTTTTTGTATTTATCTGTTTGTAACTAATTTATATAAAACAGCTTGTCCAAAATATTATAAAAGCAGTACTACAGAATTAGCCATTACATAGCTAACACAATTCTTACATTAACCCACAGTCACAACTGAGAAATTATATAAGTATTGTTTGGTGAAACACTATGCAATTTGCCAATGTACTGTATTAGATTACTCCCTCAGAAAATCTTTACGAAAAGTTAACTACATTATCATACGAATTTTGTGGATAAATACATTGTCATTGATATGTAAATATTTAATTAAAACACAGCGGAAAGTGATGATTTGAGGTCTAATGTTGTAGCTAAACCTTGAAGTTGCATTATTCGCAACTGGTCCCGGTTTGGTCTTAAAATGTATGTATTCTAAAACTCGAAATTTTCCTTCACCATAAATCCTTTCGCTCTATCTCTCTCTATATATAGAGCCCCATACATTTAGCCTAATTAAAAATCTCTAATTTTTCTCATTAACGTAAAAAAGATAATACAAAAATACACAAATCAATTAAAACAGGTAAAAAACTTAAAAATATAACTTAAAAATATATAACTTAAAAATATAACTTAAAAATATAACTAAAAAATATAACTAAAAAATATAACTTCAAAATATAATTTAACTCTTTCCCTACGGGCGCAGTTAAAATGGGTCGTTGATGACCCGCAAAGTCGTCAATCGAAAAACACGGCACACGGTAACGCAAGATTAAAAATTGAAATTCGACAAGCGCCAGGAACATGAAATCCACGCACACGCCAAGTTTGATTTGATTTCATAAACAACTCTGCGATTGGTGGCATTTTGAGTTTTCAAGATGCTATGCGGGCGTGCAAGATGGCCTTTTCTGGAAAAATGTTAATTTTTCAACCTGATTTATGATAATTAATGCTAATTTATATTAACATAATGTGTTTTGTTCGGGAAATTTAAAAGAACAAGTAAAAGCCGGTTTATTGGGCTTCCAGAAAATGTATAGCTTTCGCAACAGTTATGGTTATTTCAAGAGATATCAATAGAACAACGTGGTCGTTCAATTTTTGATGTTTTTCAGCCGTAATGAAAGAGTTAATAAGCAATAATAGGTAAATTGAAAATAATCGAAGAAAAAGCGTGAAAGGAAAAGCAGTTTATTATATGTTGAATTGAAAATAATCAATGTAAATACAGTTTAACAAAGCAAAAAAATGGTCAGTGACATAAAATGAACCCCCTTCTCTGCTCCCCCCTACCCCCCTCATTGAGAGGAATTATGTAAGGGTTACCCGAAGCAGAGTCTCTGCAGAGATCCCACCCGCACCGGTCCACCCGCACGGGATCTCATACTTTTAAATATATACGCAAGCTATCTATACACTACAAACACAATAGGTTCTGTGCATGTGGGTCAAAAAGGTCAAAATTCACCGTGTTTAGAAATGTAAGAAATAATTCACCAAATTGGCTTAAAATTTGAAATGTGTGTTGTTTAGCCGACTTACAACGATGATGAAAAATTCAGGCGAAAATATAAAATTGATCGATGCGAAAAAATATCGGCCATTCTATATTAACTCTTTCCCTACGGGCGCAGTTAAAATGGGTCGTTGATGACCCGCAAAGTCGTCAATCGAAAAACACGGCACACGGTAACGCAAGATTAAAAATTGAAATTCGACAAGCGCCAGGAACATGAAATCCACGCACACGCCAAGTTTGATTTGATTTCATAAACAACTCTGCGATTGGTGGCATTTTGAGTTTTCAAGATGCTATGCGGGCGTGCAAGATGGCCTTTTCTGGAAAAATGTTAATTTTTCAACCTGATTTATGATAATTAATGCTAATTTATATTAACATAATGTGTTTTGTTCGGGAAATTTAAAAGAACAAGTAAAAGCCGGTTTATTGGGCTTCCAGAAAATGTATAGCTTTCGCAACAGTTATGGTTATTTCAAGAGATATCAATAGAACAACGTGGTCGTTCAATTTTTGATGTTTTTCAGCCGTAATGAAAGAGTTAATAAGCAATAATAGGTAAATTGAAAATAATCGAAGAAAAAGCGTGAAAGGAAAAGCAGTTTATTATATGTTGAATTGAAAATAATCAATGTAAATACAGTTTAACAAAGCAAAAAAATGGTCAGTGACATAAAATGAACCCCCTTCTCTGCTCCCCCCTACCCCCCTCATTGAGAGGAATTATGTAAGGGTTACCCGAAGCAGAGTCTCTGCAGAGATCCCACCCGCACCGGTCCACCCGCACGGGATCTCATACTTTTAAATATATACGCAAGCTATCTATACACTACAAACACAATAGGTTCTGTGCATGTGGGTCAAAAAGGTCAAAATTCACCGTGTTTAGAAATGTAAGAAATAATTCACCAAATTGGCTTAAAATTTGAAATGTGTGTTGTTTAGCCGACTTACAACGATGATGAAAAATTCAGGCGAAAATATAAAATTGATCGATGCGAAAAAATATCGGCCATTCTATATTAACTCTTTCCCTACGGGCGCAGTTAAAATGGGTCGTTGATGACCCGCAAAGTCGTCAATCGAAAAACACGGCACACGGTAACGCAAGATTAAAAATTGAAATTCGACAAGCGCCAGGAACATGAAATCCACGCACACGCCAAGTTTGATTTGATTTCATAAACAACTCTGCGATTGGTGGCATTTTGAGTTTTCAAGATGCTATGCGGGCGTGCAAGATGGCCTTTTCTGGAAAAATGTTAATTTTTCAACCTGATTTATGATAATTAATGCTAATTTATATTAACATAATGTGTTTTGTTCGGGAAATTTAAGAGAACAAGTAAAAGCCGGTTTATTGGGCTTCCAGAAAATGTATAGCTTTCGCAACAGTTATGGTTATTTCAAGAGATATCAATAGAACAACGTGGTCGTTCAATTTTTGATGTTTTTCAGCCGTAATGAAAGAGTTAAAAATATAATTAAAATATATAATTTACAAATATAATTAAAATATATAATTTAAAAATATAATTTACAAGTATAATTTAAAATAAAACTTAAAAATATAATTTAAAAATATAACTTGAAAATATTACTTTAAAATATAATTAAAAAATATAACTTGAAAGATTCGGTTGATTCTGGTTGAGATATCTCAGTTTAAATATTAGAATACGTTTGCCCCGATCCCTATAACGTTATCGAGGCTCGAGTGACGTAATAAAAACACTAGAGAGGTTTACGGAGAAGCACAAGCCGCCTAGACGAGTACTTTCCCAATTAACTTCTCGAGGGTTTTATTACTTTACGATGGTTTCAATCTCGTTATAGAGACCCAAGAAAACTTATTCTATTATTTTTATAAAATAATTCAGAAACAATTTCTTATACTTTGGATAATAACGATATATAATGCTTTTGATTTTGATTTAATGCAAATTCTCATTAGTTACTGTCGTCATTCCTGTTTCTGTAGCCTGATCGAGATCGGCAAGCTGACTAATCACAGCGTGCGTAGAGTAAAATTATTTTATAATTTATAATGGAAGAACTCGTTGAACTTGCATTTTCATAACTGCATGTCCAAGTTAGGTCTTAGAAATCTGACTTGCAGTGCTTAAAAATGGATTACTTATCAAGTTAAGTTGTAATAAGCCTACGTTCTACCTCATTTTGAGTATTGTTGCCTCTTTGAGTATCGGAAAATTTCAGAGCAAGAAATTGGAAAAGGCTAATTGCTATGCTCTAAGAACGGTTCTCAAGATGGGGAACTCTACTAGTTATGAAACAAGTTTGAATATGGCCTCTATGAGTAGCCTTGAGCAAAGGCGCTACGAACAATCATTAATTTTAGCTTTTAAATGTATCAGGCTACAAGGTGCTATATATATATATATATATATATATAAAATATGTTTAAATTGAGATCGTCCAACTATAACCTCAGGAGTAATAGTCAGAATTTTTAATTTGCTCGCTATAATATGTAATTATACGTACATTATTCCTTTTCCTACTTAGTTTCTCATATATGGAATGAACTTCCTTTGGACATAAAAAACTTACAAACCTTATCTATTTTTAGAAATAGTATATCTAAAATAGATTTTACTAACAAAACAAATATTGGCTGTAGATGCATGCGTTGTATCTGTGCTTCTTAAGTTATTCTTAATTTTTATTGTCTAAGTTACTTGTAACTGTTAATTGTACCTTTTTATACTTATATTGTAAATATGTAATTCTTAATCACTTGTCGAGCATTTTTAACATGATCCTCTGGCTCGGGAGATTGGGTAACCACTCACTATGCCACCGACATTAAATAAAATATTCACATTCGTATACGTAAGAGCAACTAACCTGAATAATCTCCAACTGTTAAATTGTATTTTTCCACTTCATTTGCCACTGCAAATGTTGAGTAATCAGCATAACGTGCCTCATTCTCAAAATCCTCCAGGTCAACTCTCAGAACGTTTTGACGACTCTTTGTCAATCGATGGATATTATCCAGCCCAAGCCAGAACTCGCCATTTAAGTCTCCAAAGCCTTTCTTATAGTCGTTCCATCGAAGATAAAAGTTAACACTTCCGTCCATTCTTCTTTGAAAGACAGTCCATCCTCCTCCACTTGTTCTCATATTACACCTAACATTGAATGCTCCAAGACCATCAGGTTCAATTCTGTAGATACCATCTATCTTTACTCCTTTTTTGTAGATATCAGAACAACTCTTCGGTACTAAAGAAACAAGTTGAAGAATTGCACTATTAAACTTCAATAATTTAGTTAACTCCTCGAAATTTTGGGAATTAATTGTCTGAGCATTTCGCTTGCGAGGTTTTCTGTGCAAAGAAAAACGTTGAAAATACATTCTACGTACAGACCAAACAAACAAGCAACGTTTTCTTCGGTGCTGATATAAAAGTAATTTCCATTTTTGGACTTGTATCGCGTCATGGCATAGCAGTTTCTATTAATGGTGATTCGATGTTATGTTTCGAAAAGTAAAGCAGAACAAGGACAGAGACAATTCAAAGGAGAAACCATAGTTGAAACCAAATAACTATAGCGACATAAAAGAACTTCTTGAACATTTTAACGTTAAATTTATATATATATATATATATATATATATATATATATATATATATATATATATATATATATATATATATATATATATATATATATAGGAGCGTATAGACCAGGGTCAAGAAGATGCAATTTATGCCTTGAAGAAAAACTTTTACTAATGAAAGCTAAGAAAAAGGACTTCCTGCACAGACGAAGTCAGATTTTTTCGGGTTGTCGACATGTAATGGGACACCAAATACACCAAATAATATATATATATATATAATTATATATATATATATATATGAAACTGACAGTTGCGGCTTTTATCATTTTGAGGTAAGACCACTTTCACTATATATATATATATATATATATATATATATATATTAAAGAAGATGAAGATCGCCTTGCGTGAAACTGACAGTTGCGGCTTTTATCATTTTGAGGTAAGACCACTTTCGCTATATAGCTATATATATATATATATATATATATATAATATATATATATATATATATATATATATATATATATATATATATATATATATATATATATATATATATATATATATATATATATATATATATATATATAAATATATATATTAGTATATTCCTTGTTCCTTATATTGATACCGTATTAAAGATTCTTAACCTCACGCCTGTGTGCTCTACCTCTGAGAGAAGACCCCGTTCATAACATGAAGGTGAAAACACCGTCACATATATAGTCGTCCACTCTTGAGTTTTAAAGAAGGAAAGGGCTGACGACTTTTAAAAAGTCTATGCTAACCTGTATTGTTCCCAGTAATTGCACTGATGTTGAATTTACTGCAGTTGCCCACAGGGCTGTAGTTTTTGCAAACACAAGGGTTCTTCTTCACGTCAATGCAACTTGCATTTTCTTCATTTGCAAGACTATTCTGACAATCACAAGGTTTGCCTTTACCCTCTGTCGCAAAATACATAGCAACAAACACCGTTGCCAAAATGGCCAAAATGCCGACTGCTATAGCCAGTACTGTAATATGTTAGTTTACTCACGCCATGTTTAGTTTATCTGACAACGCCTTTATTCATGTGTCGCCTTATATATGTATGTCATGACGTCACAGTTCTACTAACTGTTACATCTCCCTTTTTCTACAGGAGATTCCCTAGTGTAACTAAACAATACTAAATATATGTTTTTACTTAAATGTCATCAATATAAACGGATTGTAATATCATAATGTCCTGTTCGATTACTTATGATTAGTTTCTTATTTTCTGTTGCTATAGTTCCCTATTACTTGGCTTCATATCTTGCAGGTTGACAGCTTGCTCGTCCGCTTAGAGTTACATACTGATTGCAGTTTTTGCCAAGCCCACTGAATGGGCACTCTCAGCAGTTCATAAATTGCACAGCTATTAACCCTTCCTCTACTAATGCTGACCCAAATGGCCCCTTTTCTTATTTTACTCTGTTTAACACCAGGGAAAGGGAAATGTGTTAATAGGCTTGTTCCTATAATTAAATAATATACTGTATTGTTTTTATTCCATTAAGAGTGTCAGATCAATTCTTGAGGAAAAGCAGATGCACATAGTGGAAGAACTGGAAACCGGTGTCCTCGGCAGGAAAAATAGAATTAAAATGGTTCAAATACTTGTTGCTTACATCATCGAGCATTTTGGGGACAGGTCTAATAATTTTGATCAATTTTAATGAATTTGTTCTGGGAATAGGAATTGATAATTATTAGGATCCTATAGGAATTCCTACAGTATATACTACAATATATAGGAGAGGAAAATGAAATTTCCCACAAGTATTTCTGTTGGAAATTTATTCCTATTAGATTTTGGCCCAAATTCTGCTTCAACTAATATTGCCACTAGAGTACAGACACAAAAGAAAATCTACAGAGCCAAGATATTGATAATGATATTTAAAAAGTGTCACAAATTCAAAGTAACACAAATAATTCATTTAGTATAAATATTATTTATTTATACAATTATTAAGACCACTACCAGATGTAAAAATCAGGATGGCACAAGCAGTGGTAGAAGAATTCCCCATTTTGAAGGATGAGGAAGGTCATGGATTTGTAAGTATTTTGTAATTAAATATATAATACTAATTAAGCTACATGTAGGTCATGAGCTACAGATCTAGCATAAATTTAGTCTGGCACAGGCTAGCATAAATTTAGTTTTAGGATGATATGATTTAGATTTAATACAGCTTTTGGAAAAACATTAACATAATTTGTCATAATATACACTGTACTGTATACACTTGTTTAGGAAGCTTGGTATACACCTGGAAAGGGTATACACTCTGCCACTGGTTGGTTAGAAGAGAGGTTACGAAATGTACGAAGACGCAGCAGTGATCGCAGCCCAATGACAA
Source organism: Chrysogorgia sp. JL179-B06 (assembly GCA_035772405.1). Classification (NCBI taxonomy): domain Eukaryota; kingdom Metazoa; phylum Cnidaria; class Anthozoa; order Scleralcyonacea; family Chrysogorgiidae; genus Chrysogorgia; species Chrysogorgia sp. JL179-B06. The sequence goes on along the minus strand of JAYKKM010000034.1, from coordinate 762,431 downwards.
AAATTAGTACCTGTACAGGTACATCTTCAAATATGATGACAGTTACTGCAGCTTTACCAGGTAAATACCCAATATTCATCTTCTAATACTTCTGTCTATTGTGTAGGCATTCAGGTGGCTGCACAGTGCATGCACATGATATAATAGTCGATCTACTGTAAACTCAAATTACACATTGTAATACAACACATTTGGATGAACAATGGCATATGCGTTGCCAATGGAATGATCAGAGATCCATTTTTTTGTTTAGACTGAAGAGATACTTCATTAATGATTACACAAAGTATTTAGGCAAATAATTTTTCAATTATGTTCATGCATGTTTATAACTTATATGGCAGGCACAGATTGACAACTTTTGCCTTAACAACTTCTGACTGAAAACCGAGTCCGCTTTACAGTTGTGGGCTTTAAACTGCATAATGCAATGCCACTTTTGAGACATTACTTTGAGACTGCCTCCTCAGTCAGTATGGAACCGTGGAGCCACAAAGTGCATAAAAATTATTTTACACTTAGTGTTAGCATTAGGGTGGTACTGATAGTTATAACAAAACTCGTTAGGCTGGGGTGTTAATTACTTAGGGTTAGAAAACTTGGGGGTTATTTGTAATGTAATGTAGTCTGTCTACATTAAGTTGTTAACTGGTTATATATATAATTATATAGGGGTTCAATTAGTTTTGATGCTGATCAAAACAGGTAGTGTAGACTGTAGTGGAGCCATGGTGCCTTTATATTTAGATAAAGCTTGAAAAATTGACATTAGTGCGGTTGCTCCCAGTTGTGTAAGCTGAGATATTGCGCGGGGCCGCTCTTAAAGGTGCTGTCCAGTCTGTTCTGCTCGTGCATCTCTATTTAATTACCGAACGTGTAAAATGCAGACCGCAGACTGCTAGCTGTCTCGATATTCCGAAATGTAAAATTATTATAGCATCAAGCCATCAACCCAAGTCAGTTTTAGGATTAGGATTTGGGTTGATTAGGACGTAGGATAATAGGGATTGGTTTGTATTTCGGTTGTTCATAATCATATATTTAGAAAGCACCTACTGTACATCAGTAACATCACTACATGTAAAATGCAGACTGGGGGTAAAATGCAGACTAAAGTATGGAGTATAGTACATGCTATACACCAAGGGATCACGGCAGAATACTGTAATTTCTGAAATCTTACCTGAATCGTTCCGTCTTTCTTGACCTATGGTTTTGAGTCTCCTTTCATAATAATTTACAATATCAGGCATCTTGATACATGTATATTATGATTAACCCTACCTATAATTACGGTATCCGCTGACCTGCTGTAATAACACTTTTTATTATATGGACAAGCTACTTCCGGTGAAATTGCGTGCTCTGATTGGCTGAGACACGTCACGTGCCCGGATTTTGTCAACCATTTTGTTTACAAAGGAGTGAACAACGATAGGAAACTTTGAAAAGCAGCAAAAATTGAACGAATTTGTAAATTAAGCACTGAAGTTGAACTGAATCATGTACGAGTCGGACGATGAACAATCTAAAAGAGAGTCTTTAAACTATCATGAAAGAAACAGAAGAACAGGATTGAAAATGACCGCGCTCTGATCTCGGTTTAATAAGAAGTTAATATTATTAAAGTGCTTATCCAGCCTGTGCCGTGGGGATTTTACATATTCTTAATCTTTGGATTCTACCAAAAGAAATGTAAGATATCTTGTTGTTCGAAAATTGCATCTTCATGCCTTTTGCCCCTGCTAAAGTTCACAGGAAGTGACGTCAACCTAGGGACACGCGATATTTTGTGGTGTTATTCAACAGTGAATGTTTAGGAATTGAGTGAATTTTGTCTATTTGACTTTCGCTGTATTTCATTGCTGAATCACTCCGCAAAATATCGCGTGTCCCTGGGTTGACGTCACTTCCTGTGAACTTTAGCGGGGAAAAGGAATGAGAAATTAGTGGGAACACGAGCCCGCAGGGCGAGTGTTTAGCATGAAGATGAAATTTTCGAACAACAAATATATTACAATTTTTCTCAAGAGAATCCAAAGATCACAAATGTGTAAAATCCCCACAGGCTGGATAGGCACTTTAACTACAGTAATTGTTAAATTACTGATTGTTTGTGTTCCATTATTTATCATCTATTTGGTATTTCATATACCCTAGGTTCTTCCACGCTCGTACATGTAGGTAGAACCTCTGGCACCCAGTATCAGGCCTTCTTGAGGGGACGGGGGAGCGAGGCCTACCTCCCTTGATGGCCTGATACTCAGGTTAGCACCCAGACAAGAAAATACCCCTCATGGTTTCCGGCGCAAAACATTAGTCAATCAGCGGATACCATAATCATAAGATGGCGATGATTTTATTTAAATTATGAAAGGAGACTCAAAACCATAGGTCATCTGACCCATCTTTACTAATTGAATTTCCTTTGTCCCTTAAACAGAATGCACTACCAGTGATGCCGATCACAATGGAATGAAAGAATGGCTAAAATATCACACTGAGCCAGCCTCAAAGGTAAAAATGTATATGGAGAAGACTGTCCTCAATCGAGCAGTATGGATTCAGAAGAACTCTGAATTGCCCATCAGTTCTGTGATTGACGAATACCCAAGGCTATTTGATACACATGGTATGGTAAGTACAGTACACTGTAAACACATTTTGCAGAGGAGGAATATATGTGAAAATGGTGATGGATGACATCTGCTAGCTGCACAGTGGAGAATTATGCATTTAATTTTAGCTTAACCCTTTATAATCCAGGAGGTTTCCTATTGATGAGTAAAATTGTCTGGCATTAGCCAGAGTAAAATACAATGGCACTCTTGGGCATTAAAGGGTTAAGTAATTTAAGTGGACTGTAAGAGCTCCAATCTTGTATTTTTAATATTTTTATATTTTCATTGTCATGAAGGAGAAAAAAAATTAAAAAGCTTTCATATAATAGTGTACATGTATGTACAACAGTATGTTATGGATAGCATTTTACATAAATACAGTATATATACCAGTACACCACTTATTATTATTCAAATTATATTTTCCCTCACTCAAGGTTGAAATGGACTTTAGAACCTTATATCCTGATGTGGCAGATAACCTTTTTCTTCGACTGACACCATCATTTGTGGAAAAGGTTTTTAAATATGCTGATTTGCAAGGAACAAAGTGGACATCATATCTTAATATCATGAGGCCAGATAATCTGTATGCTGGTTAGTATATTAACACTACCATATTTAAAGGAAACCTCTGCTGGTCAAGCCATATACATCTAATTATGTCAAAATAAAGATCAATCTTATTATAAATAACCAAATTGTCATATATATGTATTGTTAACTTTTAATTCACAATTGAGTCTCTGAATCTGCTGAGGCTGGAGATAAGTTTTGTGGAAACACCACAGATGCTAAGCTTTCAGGCCTGTTGACTGACAGGCCTTCATCAGAGCAATGAAGGCCTGCTCTGATGAAGGCCTAACTCAACAGGCTGAAAGCTTAGCAAATAAATATTTTATGTGGTGTTTCCACTAAACTTGTCTATATCTAATTATCGCCATGAAAGCTTTCAAATAATTAATTATTTTGATATGATTAGATTTATTTTACGATATTTGTCTGAACAGTCATGGAAGAGTGCATGATACCTAAAATGGCAGAATGAACAGTAACTTGTCAAGTATTTAACTTGTTGTTAGTCTAAGTTTTTCTTAATTTCTCTTCAATGTGATCTTCAGGCAACTGTGAGAAAGTATTTTAATGAAAGAGTTAATTAAGAGCTACTGTAAGTCAATTCACATACAAATTTGAAATGTCTGCTTGGACTATATACCGGGTGTCCCAAAAAAAACTTGCGCTGTTTGATTTCATGTAACGTAAAAACTATAAAAGCTATTACACTCAAATAAGTTTTATTGTATTCAGAAAGGGCTAACTTAGATTTTGATATATAACATTTGAATGTCCGTGCAACATTGACTGAGCTATCGATGTTTTAAATCGAATAAGCATATTTGACAATGCTAAAAATTAGCATAAAATGGCCTGTCAAATATTATTTGGTTAAACTTGATATATAGTTTTATTGTGGTCAAAAGAACAAATGAAAAAACATAATTGTTGGATAAACATTTATTCATTCATCAGAGAAAGTATTTCCTCTAGCACGTATACAACGTCTTGCACGGGAAATCATTGCGTCAAAGGAACGTTGAATCATTTGCTGTTCCAAAGATTTGCATCACGAAGTTGTCTCATATTTATTGGCTGCTGCTCATGAGGGACGTTCCAGATTTGTTGCTTTAAATAGCCCCAAAGAACGAAATCACAAATTGCCAAATCAGGAGATCGAGGGGGTCAGGGCCAATCGCCACGTTTGCTCATTAGCTTTCCGGGAAATTGTCCTCGAAGGTAATGCATCGTCGCATTGCTTGTATGGCAGGGAGCACCATCTTGCTGCCACCACATGACATGCCTGTTGATATTGTGTGTTCGAAAATCACGTTGAATGACATGATAGATATCAAGATCTAAGTTAGCCTTTCCTCAATACAATAAAACTTATTTGAGTGTAATAGCTTTTATAGTTTTTACGTTACATGAAATCAAACAGCGCAAGTTTTTTTTGGGACACCCGGTATATATATATATTATGCAGCTCAGTTAAAACACATATTTTAAAACTGGGGTACAGTCTGTATTGATCAAGCCTGAAAATAACTTTTTCAAGTGTGTCTGACAAAGTGTCACTCTAGCACCAACCAGTTGGTGCCTGACACTGGACATTTTGTACCGGACATCATTTTAATTGAATAAAGTTGTTTTTTTGATTGAATAAAGTCATTTTAATTGTTATAAATTGTACCGTATATTTTGGAATTATTTTAGATGAACAGAGGAGAAACATAGCCATTAGCCTACTGCCCTGCAATTTTCCCTCTGGACGCAATGGTAAAAAAAGATGCAGTATTGATGAGGCAATACAATCTTTTATGGATGTAAAACCTGTAAGTATGTTAAATAATTATATCTTATTGAATGGTTTGGCATATAATACGGCCGGGTATTTTACGAGTTTCTCAAGTATTAAAATTAGAATTATAAATTATTATTATAATAAGTTTGTATTTATTTCATTTCCTCGTTTGTTTGTGATACGTTGTCAGACGTTGTTTCTGTTAAACTGTCCATTGCTTTGAGATATTAATCGTCAAAGTTGTCAGAGTTTAACGAAAATAATAAGGCGTCGTTCATGTCTGTACTTACATTTTCAAAATTAAAAAGACAGTTCGCATCCGCCATTTTAGGCTTTGGTTTAAAGCCGCAAAAAAATCCGTATTTTTGTTCTGTTCAGAAGAGGAGAAATACGGATTTTACCATGCAATACGGCCTGGTATTTGTTCTGTTCTCGTGCCCTTATATGGAAGAATTACGTCATTGTCATATAATAATTATCTTTAGTTATTTAAATGACCATGTTCAAGAGGAAATATCAATCCAAACTAAAGTTTGTCTTTGGAAGAACTATTGAAATAACCAAGAATATCAATTCAATCAGTCTTAGTCGTTATAATTTTTTATACGCGATTTCTTGTTCTCCCAAACATCCACAAGTGTTTATGTAAATGTTTATATGAGTGTTTAATGCGGATAAAAATGTTTTCTATTTCTTTTATAAAAGCAAATAAAATGTACCAATATCTTTTTTATCAACACATAAATTCTCCTTACTGCGTATGATGCGCCGTGATGTCTAATTGATGGTTGATGGCGTATCATGATGGTGTAATCCATCCATGTTATATATAGCCTGATATAAACACGGTAACTGACCAATCACGTACTACCGTGTGCGTAAGACACGACTTATTTTCTAATTCATGATAGAGTAGGATTCTTTGACGTACTGCAGAATGTATATACAGTACTTGTACAGCCCTATGAATACTAAAGATAAGAATTGAAGAATAATAATGAATATGATCAGATACAGGTATATGTAATGTTGAAGAATACCGTACAAATATGTTTGACAAAATTGATTGAAACTGTACTCGTTGTACTGTATATGTACATGAATCCATGTCATATGACAGCTAATAATGACAACACCTCAACCTGTATAGAAAACAAATCCAGTTAGTTGTTTCTGCAGAGCATGCTAAAGCAAGGTATTAAGAGATTTAAATATTCATCGACAAGTAGCTGAAGGCTGCATGACTGTATTGCAACTTCCTACTTTGTGCATCACAGTTCCAATTTGAGAATTCTTCATTATTTTAATAGTTTTTCAAATAAAACAAACTTGCAGTAATTTTACATTAATTTTTCTTACCGTAATAAATAACATGAAAGAATATACCTGTAATTGCATGTATAGATTGCTCAATTTTCATGGTTACTGTTATAGTTTTTCATGTTTTATATGAGAGGTTTAAGGTAAGCTTGACATGTATAATTTTTAAAAGTATTTTATCTTTAATAATTTATAGATTGGCACAAATATGCCAAAATACTTAGAAGAAACAACTATACGTTGTCCATTTATACTGATCATTGGAGCACGAGATGTCCCCAATCAGGTTTTTGTTATTGTCGATGGACAAGGTTTGGAGCAGTCCAACCTTATCAAAGCTGTTGATGTGTGTTTTAAAACTTTTTTATATTTTGGACGTCCACTATCCATGGCAGTGTGCCATAACATGGGAATTTATACAGAAGGTGATATATGGTATTGAAGACAAAGTGAAAGGAAAAACTTCACCAGCTGTAATTGCTATGCGGGCTGCATTAAAGTAACATTAATTCATGTAATAAAATACTGCAGTCAGTGTTTCTTATGTTCTCTGAGACGAAGAATAAAGTTGTTTTTGCCTCTACTGTTTTATTGTTTACCGTTTAAATTAGTTCCATCATCTACCACCTGATCTGATTTATAAATTGTTAAATTTAAACCTGGCGTATACACAATGCTTAGTTAAATTAAGGCTTTATTAGAAACCTTTAAAAGGCTTTATTACTACTATATAATTATATTCTTGAAAAATATGAGTAGGTAATTTGTCAAGTTTGCAATCATAATACCTCTTGGTTAAAGTTTACAGGATTTTGTATTTGATCAGGGTTTCTACAATTGTCAAGTAAACCATGATTTAAGTTGCATGTACTGTATTGATCCAGAGCCTGGTAATCTAGCATTAACCGTGACCAGAGCAATGTCTAAAATTCTGAACATAAGTCCTGCTGGGTAAAATTAAACCAGGATTTATTGTAAATCAACTTGACAAGGATTTTGTGGTCAAGTTAACCAGGATTCTGTTAATGGCATATTGACTCAGAGCCTGGTGAATTTTGACCAGACTAATGTGTTAAATTAACCATTATATCCTGGTTACGTTTAACCAGGATTTAATGTCAATCTACTTGACTGGGATTTCCTGGTCAAATTAACCAGGATTGCATCGATGGCATATTGATACAGAGCCTGGTTAAAATTTGACCCCATCCTGGTGAAATCTAACCAGGATGTTTTTAGAGTGCACTCGTACCAGCCCACTGGATGTGTGATTATTAACACGTTACGATATGTTCGATTATCCGCTCTTTTTAAGAAAACTACGTTCGCTAGCAGGATAAGCTGTACGCATATTGTAAACAGATAATTTATCTTTGTTTTAATATATATTGTAGTTTTGGGAGTTGATTATTTCTCAAGAAAACGTTCGTCGAAGACAGCCGTGTTTTTGTTTACAAGATGGTATCCGTATTAGGAAAATTATATTTTGGCATGTTCGATTATCCGCGCTTTTAAAGAGAACTAAGTTAGCTACCGGGATAAAGCTGTACGTATGTTGTAAATAGATCATTTAACTTTCCTTTGATATATTCTATAGCTTTGGGGGTGGTTTATTTCTCAAGAAAACGTTTGCCAAAGGGTTAGGACCTTTGTTGTTTTGGGATCGGTTACAATCCAATTAACAAGGAGGCTGGTACGAGGTTTGAACGTGTCAGCTATTTGCTCGTTAATTCACTCTATTTGCTCGTCAATGCCTTCTATTTGCGCTTCCTTATAAGGAATACGTACTAGATACCCCTATCCATCAGGCGCGGATTTAGAAGTTAGTCGCATAAATTAGATTTAGAATTTGCAATTCAAAATACCTGTGAATAACAATCCTATTGGATAGGTTTTTGTTCTGAATTATTCTTAAGAAAAGCATAACCAATAGGGTTGTTCATGAAGTGTCTAATTTATGCGACTAACTTCTAAATCCGCGCCTGACACCCATGGTTGCTCGTCTAAATCCAGGACTCAATTCTGCTGACGTGACGTTCATATACTTTACATATGTTTTATCACTACCGTTTTAGCTTATAATAGTCATAAGCAAACCACGCAAATACCACCGCGAGTACCCACAGATTTTGAGCCAACCATGCGAGACCCTTCGCACCCAACGTCAACGCATTATAAACTAAGTTAGCCAACCCAACAGCCCATGGACCCATCTTCGTTATCGCGTTCTTAACAGCCTGCGCAAATGACCTCGTGGCCATAGCGCCTTTCATAACAGCAGACCTCCCAGCGATAATAATAGTTGTTATAATCCCAGCCATTGAAATTGCCACAGCGCTCAACCCAACCATATTTTCTTTAGCCCATTCCTTGAGTTTCTGCAATCTGTCAATGTCGACTTCTTGTTGTTCTCTAACCTCCTCTATTTCTCGCTGTTTAATAACCATGTCTTTAGCCTTTTTAAGTCCAACCACTCTCTCATGTAGACCAACACGCTCTTCGTTCTCTGCGATCGTAAGGTCTTTTTTTTATCGAGCTCTGCTATTCTTTCGTTCGCTTTGTCTATCGCTTCTTGAAAATGGTTTGCTTGTATTTGCAATGCACCATTAGCACCTATTCTTGATTCACGAAACACACCGTCGCTTGGGTTGAGCACACCGTTCAGCTCGCGGTTTTCGTTTTGTGTTAGCTCAAGTGTGTCATCATAGTTCACTCTTGTTTCAATTACTGGGAAGTCATCTGGGGTTACTTCTGTTGTGACAACTGTTGTTTCTACACTCTCGGAGATTTGATTAACTAACTGTTTGAACTGCTCGATCGCGTTTTTACTACCCTTGTCTTTACTGTAGATCAAACCATTTTTCCCAGGTATTAGAATTCGTTTGGGTTTCCCATATTTACCATCTTTGCTCATCGGTTTGAAAAGAATAGACCCCGAGTCCGTAACCTGTGACCTGTCGACTATTTTCCTTGACGTGTCGTCACGACCGAGTCTTTTTTTTTTATACAACTTACGTATTTTCTTATCTATTAGCTTGATTCTTTTTACTTCGTTTTTTATTAACTCTTTGTTGATCGCTTTTAGTTCATCAAATCCTCTCTTAAACTCTTCCTCCTCTTCAAAAGCTAGACTGAAACTTACGTCATTGACGTCACCATATGACTCCTGCTCAACAAACTCTACTGTTGGGACTTCTATGTTGGTTCCCCTTATTGTCACCGTCTTACCATCGTCAGTGTCGATAAATGACGTCTCTTTTTCTCGAGACCTTCTCTCTTGCTCTTCATGCAATCTAGTCATTTTCCCAAACAATTTTTCATACTCAACGCGCTCAACGTCTGGCATGTCACCGCTGACGTACTTATCGTCAAGTAAATTGTAAGCTTGAGTGACACTTTCAAGTTCGGCATCTATTTGATCATCAGTGTAGGCTCTACCAAGGTTCTCCATCTCGATCTCGTCGAAATCTCCCCCACCTTCAGCCATATTACATTAGCTCACATTTTGAATATCGCTTTCTGGTATCCATGAGTTATGTTTGCTTTCATAACCTAACCATTTAACCAACGCCATCTTCTTTCCTCTGACTCTCTTTCTTCTCAAAACCTTTTCGACTCTGTACAAGTCATCACCATGTCTCTTATTGACCAGTGACAGTTCCTGCTCATAAAACTTCCCAATAATCTGCTCACCACGTATGTCCTCAATTTCATACACATTCGGCGGATCACCACGAATAACTTTCACTACTTTAAACAGCTCTTCAGTGAAGTTGGCTTCATAGCCCTTTGTGAACACACTCTTGTACTTACTAATTCTCACTGATTCACCAACTCTAAACTTCGGCAATGGGTTGTCCGCAAATTGATGACCAATAAAGTGGTCCAAACTTCGCCTTCATTTGACTTATCGACATCCTTTGGCTTCATCATAATGCTTCGATTCACATTGCTATTATAATTGTCTACAAACTGGTCTAGAGCGTCAATCCATTTGTACGTTCCACGGGTGTAAAAGTACTTCCACATAATGCTCTTGAGACTTCTATTGAAACGCTCAACAACAGCAGCCTTCTTATCGCTCTTAGTGCTGAAATATTCAACACTCGAGTCTCTCAGCAAACTTTTCACACCAACATTGTAGAATTCAAGTCCATCATCAAATTGAGCTAACTTAGGCGTGGTCCCAAACCGATCTTTAAAGTCGTTCAATAGCTCTCCAACAGCCTTAGTCATGTTCTTAGTGTCTTTTCTGTAAACTGCAACACCAAAAGCGTATCTACTCAATATTTCAATGCCTGTTAGTATCCAATAATAACCTCCATTCTGTTTTGAGTACTTACTCATGTCCACTAAGTCCATTTGGAGCTCTTCACCAAGGTAATCAACGAAGGTCGCACGGAACTTATGTCTTCTCACAATGGGTTTGTACCTAGTGTGAGTATCCTGCGTGGTCAACCATTCTTTCACTGTTTTTCTAGTCACTTTCAATCCGTCTCCCAATGCACTTTGATACAACCTCTCTGCACCACTGAACCCTGTCTTGGGATTATAATAGATGTCTCTCAACCCTTGTTCTGTTTCCACACCAAGTTCCATATAATTCACCCTACATACAGTTCCAATAGCACCGCGCCAATTTTAAGATCGTCGTTATTTGGTTTGACACGAAACGTCATACTTGAGTAAACACCTTTTTTAATACTCACCTTTGACTCAATGTCCACATGGCGTTGCACTGACCCCTTCAAAGACTGTTCGGTGGGTATTGGTAACGTTGTGATCACATCGCTGCGCTTCCCATCAATACCTACATTGCTTTCCGTCTCGACAATGTCACACGAAACTTCTATGTACTTTAAACCTTTATACATATCAACCTCGTTTGGGCTAGTGTGCCACTGTAAGTCATTCTGAATCACCTCATTTCTTGCGAAACCAAGTAGAGGCCCAAGGGTGTCTAACACAGCTGAACTACTAACCTTAACCCTACATTTGCTTGTGGGCGTCAGTTTCTCTACCTCAAGACTCACCTTATGTTTGTTAGACTCATGTTTTAAGACTTTGACCAATGCGTCGAAGCTAAAGTACCCTTCACCCACTTTAATCTTCTTAAAAGCGCCTACCCCAGAGTCATCCAGCACGAAGACCCGAATGCTGTCGTCATTTGTCGTGTTATGGTAGTCCCAAAACACAGTGGCTGTCTTGACCATAATGTATGGGTTATCGTGTATGATCATCATCGCATTGTCAAAGGACACCACTTTTTCTACACCTTCAATGAATACCGTCAACTTTCGCATTGTGTATAACATACGGTACATTATATATGCAGAAAGCCCTTCACGACTACTATGGAAAGCATTACGAACGCGCGATGGCGAACACATCGAAGGCTACACACGACGCAAAGGCAGACCTCATCAAAAAGTACCCCCACGCCACTTTAAGCAAATTCGAGTTCGATCCAAATATTTCACAAGACGGTAAGGTCCTAGGTGTCGACGTGTACTTCAGAAACAACGACATCCTTAGCACAGACATAACCAGCGCAACCTTCAAAAATGATAAAAACATGTGGAAGTGGCTACACAATAGTAAGTTCCCAATAATATGGCAAGGCGGTGGAACTATCCAACCACTACCAAAAGGTCATAAGAACCACTGGGGGCTTTGGGATGGTTATCCAACGGAAAACGTGTTGAATTATCCAGTGAATAACTTCAAAGTCTTTGTTAACCAAAATAGCTACTTCATGTCAAAGCTACCAACCTTACAAATCACCACGTCAAAGACCATGTCGAAATGGGACGACAACGAATCTTACTATCGTGTTGTGTTTGCGACGTATTGTGCGAGTTTCTGTTGTGGAGTCTCACTGCAACATTTATCAGTGTCACAAGAAGTTCACCCTGTGGTCACAAGTGTGATGATATTTCATGTGTACTTCACCATTAGGAGACTTCTAAGAAGAATGGAAGGTGGCGAGACCATGAAATCAATAAGTAGAGAATTCAACGCTTCCGAATTGTATGGTAAGATTTCTAAGATCCCCAGAAAACATTACTACCAGAATAAAGTCCTGAGCGATGGCACTCTAGGCGAATCTAGAGTCTACACACTTAACGACGTTCAGAACGATTATAAACGATACGTCGCGCGATTGTCAGACGGCTTTACCAACATTGGACTGCAATATCTAAATCAAAGCATAGAAGCCTTTGTGTACTCCACACTTGGCGCGCAAGCGAGAACACGTGTATCAGTCGTTGGTGGTTCTGCAGGAAGTCTAGAGACCCAACAAGAATTCCGCAAGTTGTTTGCTGACAGTGTTATCAACTACGACGTATCGACATGGATTCTCAAGTCCTATAATGTTGTGTTCGACTTGAACGTTAGCGCACACGCCTTGAAAAACGTGGAATTTCACACCAATGGTTCAAACAAAGTGAAAGCCATTGGTGAAACAAGTAAATTAGTGCAAAACAACCCAACTTATGGCCCTATTATTGGCGTTAACAGCCAAGGTCGTAGTCTTCTATCCTCTGAGTTGACACCACTCCCACTTGAGTCAGGCCTTCACTTTAAATGTCCGAGTATGCAATGGTGTGATCTCTCCATTTTTGTCGTAGTGTGGCTACCTATGAGAACCACAGGGTCAAATTGGGAGACAATTATATCAAACGACGACGGTCAGTGGGACAAGTTCATAGGGTACAAGACTGGTATGACTAATGGACTCGCGTATGGTGGCAGCAACCCAGCAATGGAGAACATATGCACTATTCCAAGTAGCGTTGACCTCACCAAAATGCATATGATATCAATACACTGGCAAATGAGCAATTCACATGTCAGGGTCAACAACATCAAGTCAACCGATTCAGACTTCATAGCAAATATTAAAAAGATAGGCACACCTTATGGAACGATTTTTGGAATACACCGACCAAGAATACCACTCGCACCTTGTGCATACCCATCATTGATAGAATTCTACGGTGTGAAAATCGTGAGTGGCTACATGACAAACCGAGACATCATAATCATGGGTGGAAAAATGATGAAGGAATATGGTATAAAGTAGATGGGAGCGTGTGTTTCGAGACCCCGTGAAATATATAAGATAAATAAGACGACTGATCACATGTTTAAGGCTGGTGGGTCATTTGGTCGCGGTGATGTGAGTCTTGAGCTCCATGCTGAAATTGGTATGAGGTCGAGAAAAACTTATGGTAAACCCATTTTATTACCACCGGAAGAACCAGACGACATAATAACACCATCAGTGTCATAGAAGCACGTACTGGCGATACATCCTATGTTATAATGGGTTGGTTTAGAAAGCTGGTTCGTAGTGTGAGAGACTTCTTTAAACCGAAGAACAAATCGAGTGTTAAAACACATCGGGTGCGTTGGTACGCGACAAATCAGATCTATAAAGACCCTAACAAAGGTCAAGTGGATTGAAGCGCCAATCCATAAAAAATATTTTTGTGGAACTATAGTAATGACAACCAACTCAGTGCAATTATTTGATTTTGATAGTTTTAGCATCACGACGGTTATGAGTAGCGAAGGTGAAATATGGTTCAAAGCGAAAGACGTCGCGAGTGCTCTAGGTTATGCTCGACCAAAGGATGCAGTGAGTGCTCACGTTGAATCCGATTGTAAAATGAGGGGCGGTGATTTGGCGACCCCCCTGAAGTCAAACCCACAGACCGTATTTATCAACGAACCAGGGGTATATTCACTGATATTCTCAAGTAAAATGGAGCGTGCGAAACAGTTTAGAAAATGGGTGTACACATGCGTTTTACCAAGCATCAGAAAGACTGGAACCTTCACACTTCTCAAGAAGAACCAATTCAAGATGATCACTGAGTTTGACCTGCACACGAAAGTTGTCGACTACATCAGGAAATACTACCCAGAAGCCATTTTGATAGCCGCTTGTGGCGAGAATCAAGACACCTCTGCGAAAAGAATAAATTCATGGAAAAAAAAAAGGCTATCAACGCGGAACACCTGATTTAATTATTGTCAGCACACACAAAAGGTATAATGGACTCGTGATTGAGTTCAAGAACCCAGGCGGTACAGGTAGGACGTCTGAAGACCAAAAGAAACTGATGGCTGGGTTCAAACTGGCTGGGTATCTAACGTTGTTGTGTGAGTCATATGACTCCGCTATTAACGTAATAACAAAATACTTCTCTGACATCAGGGTTCAGTGTCCCTGGTGTAATCGTAAATTTAAAAACGATGTGACGTTGAGCAACCATAACCATTGGATGCACCGTGGTAAAGTGTGTGACGCAGAAAACGCACAGTAGGCACCCCCACGTCTAATTTTATGTGTCGGTGTGTGGCACTTGACATTACTGGCTTCAATGCTTCTAATGTCTATGCGTGTGAAAAAATGTTGTCTCTATGGCATTGGGCGCTTCATGTGTCCAGTGTCTAAATTTAAAAAAGTGAGACGTGTTGAGAACGTCCTTAATTTTGTGTTGAAGGATGATGACGTCTGCACACTGCTTTGTATTGTTCAGCACCACCAACAAATGATGGTCCTGGATTATATCTCCAATTGAATGATGCTTCGACAGTTGTTCCATCGGTGTCACGACAAACGGCGCAATACGCTTTTAGAAAGGTGATGTCGTCTGCTATTGGGAACAACGTGTCAAGCTCACCAAGGCTTTTTAAGTGCTCTGTTGTTATGAGACCACAAATAATGACGTGAATGCCAGCTTTGACATACTTGCGAATAACTGATAGATCGGAGTACCAATGGCCTTCATCAATGCCAATGACATCATAGTCAGTTAGTTTGGAAGAACTTGGAAGGTTGGTGATTAACTTTGCAGGTAAACAGTCTGATCCGACAACAATGGTCTGACGATGTGTGGAGAACGTGTGGTCAGTTCGTCTGGTGTCACCTGCATTGTTCATGTAGAGGACTTTGAGCCCTGACTTACTTAACGCAACTAGCCTGCGGAGAGTCTCTGTCGTTTTTCCTGCAAACATGGGACCAATCACAATTTCTAGTTTACCAACTTTTCTCATGGTTACTATACTTTGAGATTTTTTTTACTGTGGTAACCATCGTTCAGTGTTAACTATTCGCCGAAGCTCTAAGTTTTCAAGATGGGACCTCGAGCTCTCATGTCTTGAGCGACACATTGGGCTATTGGTGGCCACACCGCATGGGTAACACCCGTACATCGTGGCGTCACACGTAAAATACTGCTGGGTAGACGATATCATGTGGCCCTCGATATCGTCCACACCCACTATCTCACCACACCCCACCTTGCAAACGTGAACGTCACGGTTTGCGGCGAGCTCTAGCCACGCTTTGAGTTTGGTTGGACTCGGTCTCCATAGAAGACTCACTAAGAACACTTCGAGGTAGTTACCAAGTAGCGTGGCGGTGAGCTCACAAGGGTTGCTTAGGTAGTCACTACTTGCTAACACAAGGTGTTTGAACGGTAAGTAACACCACACAGGGATCATGTTAACTAACGCTCTAATCATACTGTTGGCTCTATCTCCTTGGAGATTGACCCAAGCCTCGTGAACACAATTTGTGATGAGAAGCTGAGCACCAGATCGTCTTATCCAGGGGCGGATTTAGGGTACGTCAAACACGGCAAGCGACGTACACTAAACTTCGAGACTAATGTATTCATGAATTAATTAGTTTGAATTTTCAAAAAAAACTTGAAAAATAAATATTCAAACTTTTAAAATGTTATATAAATTTTGAAATTTTCGAAATTTTCATTTTGCCCGTAATTAGCGGCTGAGAAGACTTTGTCTACTTCATGTAGTCTGAACGAAACTGTTCATATGATAGGGTTATTGAGGGACCTCCTTTCTTCCATTTACAATTGAGGATAATTCGAGTACGGCAAAATGGCCGATGTACGGCAAAATGGCCGCAAACACGAGCACTGATTGGTCAAAAGCAGTAAAAAATGGCCAGTGTACGTCGGAAGTAAATGCAGTGTACGTCGGAAGTGAGAAAAAGTATAACTCGGCTGTCTTAGTCAGCAGTAAATTGACTCGAATTCAAACTTCGGCTTGAGACTGAGTTTCGATTATGGCGTCTACGGATGTTACGGCCGAACTTGTAGAGAACGCTCTACAGAATGAAAACGTTGATTTGTTAAAGAGGATCTGTTGTGATTTGACAAAGAAACTCCAATCGTGTGATTTTCTCGTGGGTCAAGAGTTTTCGACGCGTATTGGCAAGACATTGTACCGGGATTTTGACGCGGAGTCATATTCCTCAATCCTCAGTGTGCAAGAGCTGTTAATGGAAAGAAAGTTGTATTGCTTTTAATAAAGTGAGTGGAAACTATC
This sequence comes from Chrysogorgia sp. JL179-B06, assembly GCA_035772405.1. Classification (NCBI taxonomy): domain Eukaryota; kingdom Metazoa; phylum Cnidaria; class Anthozoa; order Scleralcyonacea; family Chrysogorgiidae; genus Chrysogorgia; species Chrysogorgia sp. JL179-B06. The sequence goes on along the minus strand of JAYKKM010000034.1, from coordinate 745,760 downwards.
TTAGCTAATAGTAGTTTAGTTCCTAAAACTTGTGTAACCTTGAAAAGCGTAAATTATTTAAATTAGATAAGATAGGTGACGTATATTATGTTCGACTATAGAGTATTTATGAATAATACATCATATAATTATTGAGATAATGAGATGTGTTTAGCCAACCATCGCCAATTTTTACTTCAATAATCTGATCAACAGCGTTAAATATTGAATTCCAATACCTCTTCTCGAACAGTCTACTGTTTATTTTTTCTTTAATATTCGATTGGTTTGGATTGTGTTTTGACTTTGTATTTGGCTTTTAAATATAGATCTCCTAGTATAGATTCTGGATGTTCTGCGAATCAGCTTGTTAAAAAAGAAGCTATTTTAAACTGTTGTGATAACAAATTATCTAGTTTCTTATGTATTCTTGGTTTGGCTTCTGTTACAAACAGAAATATTTTTTGTTATTACCCTGACTGTGGGGAACAGAAATTTAAATTACTTTTTAATTGTAAAGTAGAACCGTGTCCACCTTTGAGAGGTATGTCAGATGTACATATCCTATTTTGTTTTCAAGGCTATCATTTTGTCCCTCTCATGTTTTATGCTGAGCTAACAGGAGGAGAAAAAAGGATGTTTCACAAAAAATCTCCTCCAACCTGTCAAAGTCTAAATAAAATTCCAGTGGAAATTTGGTTCAATCTAAAATTTATTTTCCTTTTATAACTACACCAGACCCCAAACCTTGCCATACTATCAAACACACCAATTGCTTTTGTTCCATCGTCAGAATTAAGTGGCAAAACAGCTGCAAAACAGCTGCAACCAACTCACCTGCTCCTTCTGCAACCACTTCACCATCCACAAGTTCAACTATCACTACCAGCACTTCCCAAATAAATTTTATTCAAGAGTATGATATTGCAACTTATAGAGAGAAAGCCAAAGGTACGACCGATTTGGAAATTGATGTTCTAAATTCTAATAAAAAATGTGTTCAATTATAAAACATCCTACATGGTCTATTTTTCTCTTCTCAAAACTCTTTCTCTTTAGGCGAGTAACTGGCGCCTCAAAACCAGACAGGTTGGGGTAGAATAAAGTAATAGATAGTTAATATGACCAGGATGATGTAGAGAGTGAGCTCTCTCTATGTCCATGAAATATCCTACATGGTCCATTTTTCTCTTCTCATAACTCTTTCTCTTTAGGCGAGTATCTGGCGCCTCAAAACCAGACAGCTCAGGGTAGATAAGGGGTAAACTATTTGGTAGTTAGTAGTAATATATATATATATATATATATCAATGTGTTTGAGACTGGCACTAGCTCTAAGCCAATCAGAATCAAGTATTGATTTGAATGGACCAATCAGAGCAGAGCCAGTCAAAAATTTCCAGGGGGGTTGAAGCTTTTTAAGGTGTGGTCACCCTGTAAAGAACGACCAGCCATCAAATCAGGGGGGATATGCACCTGGTCGTATACAAGAGGTTTTTTGTATAAAATTAGTCAAAAAGTGGTCGCGGTCAAGAGTATATATATCACTTGGATCGTGTTGTTGTACGACCAGTTTTTGAGTTCCCTGAGTGGAACGACCAGAGAATTTGAAGGTCATTCAAGGTGAATAGTGTTAAGCAAGTACTGACGTCATTTGCTATATGGAGGGTGAAAGCTGTGATGAACAGGAACAGGATGTTTAGTTGTAGAATTTAGTGTTCTGACCAACTGAAGATCAGTATGGAATAGTTCACCGAGAAACCAAACATGCCTAAAGTGACAAGAAAGTCAAACATTGTACAAGTTGTTCAATGTTTGACTTTCTTGTCACTTTAACCATGTTTGGTTTCTCGGTAAACTTATCCCTACTGATCATCAATTAATCGGAACACGAAATTCTACGACTAAACTTCCTGTTCCTGGTCCATCACCGCTTTCACCACTGCATATAGCATCCGTGCCAGCACTTAGTCAAAACATCATTCACACTGTGATATATATACTGACACACACCACGTTTTTGAATAAAAAATACATAAAATTCTATTATACATAACCATCATACCTCACCCAATGTGATGTTATACTTACGTACCAACCAAAAACACCATATTTTTATTTGAAGACTTGTAATGATGTTTGAAAATAAAAATAAACAGTTTTTTAAACTGTACGTATTTTTATTTGGAGTCCTGTTTATTGAAATAAAAATAAGCATTTTGAATTAATCATAGAAATTTCCGCCATGGAACTCTTACCTCGACGCCATCTTATGGCCGAATGACTGATATACCTTAGTAACGGTATTTTTAAAAAGGATCTCAAAATATTATAAGGGGATATATCTCATAAAAATTATTTCGGATTCTCCAAAAAAGTTTTAGAGAGAGATAGAGTTTGGAGAAACCTCAAAATAATTTTAGATGAATTATCCAATAAAAATATTAGAGGTGTAAAAGTGTTTTTATTAAATTTGGAGAAAAATCCAAATAAATTTTTAAGATAAAAATTATTTCGGAGTGTTGCTTCCCAAAAAAGTTTTGGAGAGAGATAGAGTTTTTGAAAAAACCTCAAAATAATTTTAGATGAAATATCCCAAATAAAAATATTAGAGATGTAAAAGTGTTTTATTAAATTTGGAGAAAAACCTCAAATAATTTTTAAGAGATTTGTTTAGTATATAAGCAGATGTTATTTCATATTTTATCAGTTGTGTGTGTTTTGCTCGCTTGTAAGTTGTGCTTCGGTACAAGACTCTGACATCTTCCGATGTTCTGTTTTTTATTAAACTGCATCGGTGCGCGATCAACCCGTAGTCGAATTTGTGATTCGAATGAGATTGACTCAGGTCCATAGCGACAATCTGGTCATCCCTTGTTCAATGAATTGCTTATTTTACGCAAGGGTTGTTCGTTAGCATATGATGAAAGAGTTAGCTATAGTAAAAACACACACACGATGGAGAAGTTTGGATGAATATATATTTTTACAAGGAAACAATAAAAAACTACACAAATAAATTTGTTATGTCTTTGAAGGGCTTTCTGGTAGGGTATAATACCCCTCTGTAGACTATTCCTACAAATTAAAATTAAATGTTTATTGTTTCACCAAATGTTGTATACCTATAATTTAAAATATAAATAATTATTGCCCCATTTTCACCATAGTGTCTGTACTTTCGTAATATATAAACGACTCACCCCGCGTGTCGACGTATCCCCACACGCGTGGATCATCGTCTTCCTCTTCGGGCACACGCGGTTCATAGTCGTCAAAATCGAATTCTGACTCCGTTTCAGGGACGCGAAATGCCCATTCGCTCTCACCATCCTGCAATAATAATACCCCCGGTATGGAGGCAGGATCCTCGTCCTCGATCGGGGGTGGAGGGATGGTTTCTTTCTAAGAGAAATATAAAAACATAATAAATACATGTCGCTTGTATAGTAAAAACATTTTAGCGCTATCTTACCCCACATATAAAAACATAATAAATACATATCGTTTGTATAGTAAAAACATTTTAGCGCTATTTTACCTCACATTTGTCAGCGTAAAGCGGGATAGCTTCTACGCTGGGGTCTTCATCTTCAAGAGGGGGTGGAGGGATGGTTTCGTTCTAAGAGAAAATATAAAAAACATAATTACATGACGCTTGTATACAGACAGTAAAAAACATTTTAGCGCTAACTTACATTGACTTCGTTTGTTTGGATGGGTTTCGTGTTGGTTTGGTTGGACATCTTTGCGTGTTTTTATTTTTCCTCTCTTGGTTCTAGCTTGAAAACGTTGTGGTACGAGACGCATAACGTGCTTATTTTTATAATGACGCTCTCTGTCTATTACAATGGTTTTGTGGTTTAACCAATCAGAGTTTCTATAATCAAACCTCCCCCGTATCTACCCAATCAGAGTTCGTTCATTAAACCCTTCATGTCAAAACAAGTGAATTATTATAGGTAGGAAACAATACATGTTGTTAAACGATTAAGGATGCCGTATATATAATAAGCGTCGTGTTCTAATGACTACCCTTTATGTCAAAACAGTTTGATTAATGATAGGGTCGGAACAATGAAGCTTAGGGATAATAAGCGTGTTGTTCTATCCCCTCCCATTTATGTCAAAACAGTATGATAAATAATGGGTAGGGAACAATGAATTTACTTGTAGGGATTAGCGACCATTTTGTTTGTGTACTTTGGTAGCTACGATTTTTTAATGAGTACTAACCTTAATTACTTGTAGGGATTAGCGGCCATTTTGAAGGGATTAGTCCCTGTGAAATATATATTTCTATAGGGGTATGTGTTTAAATACGTCTATTTTCTAGATATTTAAGCATTTTTACACTTATTTAAACATATTTTTATGCTTTTTAATACTTTATTTTACATTTTTCACACAATTTCGTATATATTTTAAGATACCCGTTAGCACGATATCGATAAGAGTGTTAATTAATTCACACATGTCAAAATAGATGATAAATGGTTTTTTTAATGTTTAACGTAATACTTCTGGATTTTTACAACACATTGTCTGCGAGTTTACAAAGAAGATATGTCGACCCACGAGATCTTTTTGATTTTCCTGGCAATGAATCACAGCAATAATAATTCCAGCTTCGACTCCCAATCGGGTATTAAGAACAGAGGTGAGGTTAAAATCTTTCAGTATCATCCCGCGACGTTCATCTAACCAAGTTATATCACGTTTATTTAACCAATTGTTATTGTCGGGCATGAGGTCCACTACATAAAAATCAGAGTCTGGGCATACAGCATATAAAAATTCAGAGCTGTATAACTTCACGTTATTAAGTTTAATTTCGTTTATATCTATACTTGTTGCCATCGTGTCTAATACTAAAATGTGTGTTGGATAGAGATGTCTATATATACAAAGGGATTAGTCTTTTACGATAAATACATATTGATTGGTAAGATATATATTTTTACCAATCTTATCGTGTTCGGATGAACCGAATTCGATTTTAAAATAATTGTTATCTTCATCTTTAAAGAAAAGTTCATACAACTGTTTCGGTGCAGCAGGTTTGGGTCTTGAACCCATTAACTGTAGATTTCGTTCACGAGATAGATCTCTCAAGCTCCTCATAGATATAATTTTTGCTTGATTCATGGCTGATAGGGTGGAGGATCATCGCATGTTATATGCACAAATAGCCCGATCAATGATGTAAAATCCTCTGACGCGTAGGTATATATATATTCATCACCTAACAATAGCAATTTATATATTATTCTATCACGTGCATTGTTGGGTAACGGTAACATTTCCATTTTATGACATTCAACCACTTTATATTCATTGTGTGAAAAATACTTTGCTAAATCGGTAATTATTATCAACAGAGGATTTTCTTTAGTCCCTGCAACCATGTTGAAAGTGTTTTAATAAAATATGACTTCTAACGTATGTTTTTTATATCTTTCCCAGCAACGTTTTTACCGATAAATATTTTGGGGGAATATGTACGGTATTAAGTCAACAAAAAGATTAAAAAAGATTTACATGTATTAGTAATCTTATAATATTGATTTTATCATTCGACCAATGAGATTACCCCGATATTTTATTGGGGAATTAAGTGCAACCAATCAGGTTACGCTATTTTTTTTAACGTGTTTTTATATAAACGTTTGTTTCCAAAATTTTTAGACACAATCTCAGCATGGCTCGTATGAAACAGACACATAGAAATTTGGAAAGTGGAAAAACCATTGCACGGATTGAAAGTAGGGGGAAAGATATTCCCAAAATGTTAAAACAACGCCGTCATCAGCAACAAGAATATCGTCAAATGGGACGGAATATTTCAGATGATGAACAAGCATACAGCCAAGAAATCACAAGAAAAAAGAAAATCAAAATAACTAAAGACATTGCACAGTCGCCATTAAATTTTGCTGTACCGATAACACCGTCCAGTCACGTGTCCACTCGGCAAGCGAAGTCGTCACCACGGCAAGCAAAGCTACCCCCCCTGCAAGTAAATTCATCGTCTCAAGAACAGGGGGGTACATACACCCTCTACTCCTGCAAGCGAAGTATAACACGTCGCCACAGCAAGTACCATCTCTACTCCAGCAAGTAAACCATTCACCACCTCTATTATCGCAAGAACAGTATAATATACCGCTTCAAACACCGCAAGCAAAGTATAATGCATCTCCTATTCCACCGCAAACGATCTCACCGCCACACCCCGAAGATGAATTAGATAATTACATATACGATATCCCCATCGATTTCTTTGGTCAAATCCCTATTCCTTCTCCTGCGAATTTAATACGAATGTGTGATGAAATGGTACCCGTTCAACAAGGAAAACAATTATTACAAATTGTGGATGAATTAGCAAATGCTCTTTCCCCAGCATTATCTCCTATTCCTCTTTCACCACCACAACTACCACCCCCACCTAATTCACCCCAGCCATTATTTCCAGTGTGTGAAGAAGAGGAAGAAGAAGAAGAGGAAGACGACCGAGAAGTATTGAACGATCCGCCATTGAAGAAAAGATGTTATAAACGTGCGTTAATATATATGAAACGTGAAAAAAAAGGCGATGAACATCATGAAGAAAAACGAATGACAATCTATTCGAATTATGATCAAGATATTATTTGTACACAACGCGATAAATATCGTGAGTTAGAAGGTCTCTATATTGAGAAACTATATATAAATAAACAATATATGCAATGGCGTTCTAGAAAATTTACGAGTGATTTGATGGAAAAACGATATATAATGGATAATAATAAGGATTTGAAACGAAAGACTGATTTAAAAAAAAGGAAACCGAAATGTATAAAATGATATTGTTCTAAATAAAAATATCAGTAATGTGAGAACATGGAGGTGTGGAATATTATGGTAAAAGAACTGGACCGTTTTGAAATAAAAATTAATAAAAATATGGAACAAGGTGTTTGGAAATGTCTTGACAAACATGAAAAGTTATTTAAAAATATTATTGCTCATTTAAAAATGCCCCGTGAACTTTTGGATGTTTATAATCGTATGGACCGCCATGAAATTGGACAAATAATAGCATTTTTTGCTTTAATCCTGTGTTTTTTTAGATATAAACACATTGATAATGAGGAATATTATATCAAATTGTATGTACGTCAAACAATTGTAGATTTTAGAAATTCGCAGCGTAAATTCATTTTATTCCCTCATGATAAAAAAAAAACACACTCGTGGTTTTGGTTGTGGAATATATTCTTTGAATTTTTTAAATTAGTCTAAATACAATTTTTCAATACTCTGTATTATAATGTCAGGATCTTCAAAGTTAATATTATATGATTCTATAATACTCTTAATAATAAAAATAGTTGATGTAGGAGTATTAGATCTAATCCTTACCTTTATAGAATAATTATATATTATATCCATATACGGAGGGTAATATTGTAAACTAAGAGGGCTATTATTTTGTATAATACTATTTTTTTTAACTTGATCTGAAAATAAACTGACTTTAAACTTATAGGCTTCACTTGTCTTATAGAATAATTTAAACCAATAAGAGTATTTCTGACAATTTTTATAACAACATGTACAGGGCGGGGTTTTCGTTCGCATCAGCTTAACAATCTTATCGAGATTAAAAGTATAAACCCTATCGTTACTAGTTTTAAGTTTTGATATTGGATTATGATTTTCGCAAAAGAAAATAAAACAAACTACAAGTTGATACACTATTTTCTCAAAAAGATCTAAATTATGTAGATAAAAAAAAGCAGCTTTTAAATAAAACGGATCGATAAAATATAAATAAATACAGCAATATGTAAATTCATGACTAAAACAACGATTAATTCTATGTATTGTATTACAAAGATAAGTTCCTCCATACCCTATCGCTTTAGGAATTGTACTTTGCGTATCATTAATAGTAATAGAAATAAAGTGGTAAATATCATTTCTTGGATGATAACTGGTTTGAATTTCAATAAAAAAATTATCAGAATGATTATCATTCAAATGAAAAATAGATTTCATTAATGTTTGATCGGGTACTAATAGTAATTTGTGATAACGCTCACAGAGTTTTTCACCATAATTATAATATTTTCGTTGTGTATGAACAACGGGGATTATATAGTGTTGTTTATCTGTAAAGATTCGCCAATCCTTGCATTCATCTTGGTTCATTTCAGGTTTCATTTTTTCAATATAGGCGTAGTCTTTATATCCCTGACCAAGTTGTCTCGATTCAATTTCCATACATTCGATAATTCCCCCATAGTAATAGTCACATAAGTCACAGACGGCAAATAATAATCCAATGTATGGGTTACGAAAATGCTGTATATAATACACAATTTTCAATATCGTCTTAATATTGGGACCGAGGTCATTAGCTTCTGCATAGCTTCTTTTATCACCAATGTTTAACGACATTCTCAAAAACGAGAACGTGTATGTTAAAGAAATCGACTTGTATATATATACTATTTTTCCATTCTTATATATTTCTACATGTAGAATTTAACACGATTTTGATCAAAAAATTGAAAAAAGTATTATTGTATAAACTAATCCCACGAGTATATAATATATCAACTGATTTGACGTGTGTTTTAGAACAACATTAGGGATTCGTGTCGTTAATCCCACAGCATTGCGGGAACTAATCCCCAAATATTTGTTTAGAAGGAATCGCTAATTAAGGATTCGCGTCTCTAATACCTACAGCACACATTCATTGTACATGAATATCACAAATCATCAGGATGACATGAAAGCTTTAATCAACGACCTCTGATTGGCCAAACTAATCTACTCACAGTAACACATAGTTACGCGGGATGCAATTATAAAACCCGATGTTGAAAATAATTAATATCAGTCTGAGTGTAGGAGAGAGAGAGATGGCAAAAATATTTGAGAAGAAGACCCGTGAAATTAAAGAAGCAGATGACTACATCCCGTTAGAGACAAACCTCCAGGAAGAATCTGAAGGGACAATCGAAGAGTTGTATGCGGGTAAATATAATTGTGCATTAAACAAATGTAAAGAAGAAATATCCCAAGAACGACAGAAATTATTTTTATCGCGTATCACGCATATAATGGATTGTGAGTGTTACCAGTTTAAAGGAGAGAGACCCAGTTATCGTGAAGTAACTCTTCTTGAACTTCAAACGAACAAGTATTTTATTTATCATTGTTATGATGGGGAGTTAAAACCCTATAAAGAACTAACTCGAAGGGAACGGTCTACTGTCTACTATCAATATCGATGTCATGGTTTAGACTATTTAACTGAAAAAAAATCAAGAGATTATTTTAGTCAAAGTGAACTTATAAATAGATTAAGTTATTTATTTCGTAATGTTTTTCCCCCGAATGCTATTATCGGGTATAAAGGTGGTGATAAAGAATCGTCGTTAGTTAAAACACTTCAAGAAAAAACTATTTTACATTGCGTGAATCTTGAATATTTTGGAATTGAGAAGTACGATTATTTACTTTCGTTTTATAATCTTAAACCAAGAAATTGTTGGTATCATACTAGTGAACCCACATGTTTATTGTATCATTGTAGTTTGTTTGAATGTCTTTTATTTGCTGCATGTTTGTTTCGTAAATTAGAATATGGGGATAATGAACGATCTGTACTAGCTATGTATGATAAGGAATTTAATTTTTAAAAATTTATTCTCTCCTGAACATTTTTACTTAAATAAAAAAATACACTTTTTGATTTTAAAAAAAATATTGAATGTAATTTCCTTTTATTTTTAGAAACACAAAGATTGTTTAAAAAATTATCAAAAGCACATTTAAGAAATGTTTATATTTTAAAAATAAAACGTACATTAGAACGGTATTATTTTGTTAAAGATGTACATGTTATCAAAAATACTATTTTTGTAAAAATAGAAGGAGAGAGAAGTTTTAAAAAAAATAAGATGATCATAGAAACTCTTTGTACATTTAAATATATAAAAAATGATATCATTGTACGTATAGTATAAATAAAACGTTTCATAATTTTTGTTCTCTTATTGGAATTAAAATGAGTCAGAAAAAAATCATCCATTATAATGAACGTTTTTATCTTTCGAATCCAAGAAAATTCGCGACAATTTCTTTAAAAACAGCAGACAATTTATATGAGTTTCAAGAAGTGTCTTGGATACGGGGTGTAATACCCTCGAGTTTTCTTAACGGTTTTAAATTTAAAACAAATATTCGTGCTCCAGGTCCAAATACTGATTTTTCATTGACATTTAGTAACAATAGAAAATTTCAAACAGATGCACAGAGTTATCTTACAGGAGAATTAGAAGCAAGAAAAAAAGATTGGTATAAACGAAAAATAATTCATAGTATTGATGTAAAACTTAAAAATAATATTCGTGAAGCATATAGCGGTGCATTAGGATGGAGTATTGTTCAAGTTAAAAAAGAGATATTCGAACAGGGTGATCTTGGGTCATATATTGCAAAACCTAATAAACCCTATTTTAGCTCTAATCAATTGTTTATTGATCCCGAGCAAAATTTCTTTAACGGTGATAAACGTTTTGTAGATTTAGCTTATAATTTACCTGCTGACGAAGATTTTATATTGATTCAAAACATTAAATTTATAGATGAAAATTTTTTTTGGAAATATGGTCTTAAAATTGGTGAGGCAGATAAACCCTATAATGAATACGAAATTTCTATTGTTTATTCCGATGGATATACGTAGATAGGGGTATATATAAAGATCGTTTTTATCAAAGAGGGTGTCATGGCTATGTTTCAGCGAGTACAAAATCAAGAAGGATATAAGATTTATCATGATTTAACACAATATAGTTATGTGGAATCCGTTTTTTTTTGGTATTTAGTAGGAAGTATGGAAATTGAAAAATCAAGATATCATCTATTAATATCTATTGCTGATTATGAAGCATATGTACGGTATAAATTTATACTGGAAGTAGAACGTTCAAAAAATCCCAAAATGTATGTTATACATCATGAGGAACACGATATTCCAGAAGAATGTTATGAATTTCTTCGTAAAATATGTGAAGCATGGAATGATAACCGACTCCCACGTATCAACGACAAAGGAATTGGAGAATATTTAAAGATACTAGATTATGATAGAAAACATTGTTTTAGTTATGAGTGTTTTAGGAGTATTACAGCATTATATTATGATTTTTTAGTTTATAATAAAACTATAAAATACACTTGTAAAAAATGTAAAGGGGAATGCGAATGTAATGTGGATTACCCTAATTTCATCAGTGTAAATTTTAATGAAATAAGAGCTTATAATGTAGAAAAATATTCAATGGACAATAACCTCTTATGTAACGAAATAATACACTGATTGTATGTTTTTTATTTTTAAAAAAAATTAATACATTAAAAACTTTTCAACATGGTTTCTGGGTTTATGATATACAATTCCTCCTTTTTGAAATTGTCTTTTGATTTTTTTCGTTCCTAGTTTTGCAATAATTTTTACTACTTTAGCTTTTTTTTTAAGCTCTTTTTTAAAATCGTTTATAAAAAGTTTGCCGTATTTATTGACTGTTTTATTTCCTCCACGTTGCCTTTTTTTCCCTTTAAAAATACCCCCACGTTGCCTTTTTTTCCCCTTAAAATCACCACCCCGTAATTCTCTTATTCTTCCTACCATTGTTATGAAGGTTGTTTTCTCTCCCAATAGTTATCCCCATAGTCTTCAAAAATTTCTTCATGGGCTTTTATATGTTTTATACTTTCTAAATACATTTTTTTATTATTGGGATCGTAAACAAAATCGGAATTATTTTTATATATAGAACCGGTTTTCCCATTATTCGCAAAACGTGCTGCGGCGTGAGTTGTCAAATAAGCATCGATACAAGTGTTTGCATCGTTACAAATACTATATACAGCATTTGTGTTTTTACCATATTTACGATCCAATTTGGCCTGTGTTGTTTTTTGACCCGTGTAATAAGAAATATTACGATCGGGTTTAAAAGGTTTTTTCCAAGCAAATAATCCGTCACCCGCATTTGGGATCGTTGATTTCTTGATACGTAAGTTATTTTGTTTTGCTAAATGAATCCAACATTTTTTTGTTTTTGCTGTTCGTTTACGACATCTTATTTTTTTTAAGGTTTTACTTCTACATTGAAGAACGTGACGTATACTTTGAGATTTATCATTGCGTCTTTTTTTTCGAGGTAACTTAACTCTTACCATTTTGTTTTAAAATATAGTTTTTATTCCTAAATAATCATTATTTTTTTCATGGGTCTGAATAAAATTTACCATACATTCAACTTTATAGATAATATCTTCGGGACAGTTGTATATTTCTTTTTTTAATTCTGTTATTCTTTGTTTTAAAATCTTTGATGAAATAGGGATTATCTTTTCTTTATCTTCTGTAAAATTTAGTAAACACTCCCTTAAAAGATACGGTGAAAATAATATTGAAGGATCATTATCTTGAATTTCATATCCGATATAAGGTAAATTAGACGCTTGTAAATAAATTTCAATATACACAATTTCACTCATATTTTTTTTTACTCTCTTTTTTTTGTTTTAGTTTTTTTTAAATGGGTTCTTTATTCTCAAAAAAAATCCCTCCTATACTTACGTTGACATGTATTAATATACAGGATTCATACGATGTTACTATTGATCGTGTTGATGGTGAAGACGAAAACATAAATAAAAATAAAACGGCATGTTTTTCTTGTTTTAGAAAAAAAAAAGAAGATGAATGATGATCAGAAAAAATTAAAATATAGTCAAAAAGATATAGATAAAATTGTAAGTTTATTTAATAAGAAAAAAGAAAGTAAGAAAAATGATAAAATAGACGATTATTTTTCTGTTAATCATGTAGAAACTATTAGTAGAGAAAAATTTAAAGTCACTGAACAACATTTTTCTTTGGATGTATCACGGGCAAAAACGGTTAATTTTATTAGTTTTATTCAATCGTTATCGTTGGTTTTTTCTTATTTAATTAACATTGCACGGGCAAATGTAAAAGTGATGATGATTATGTTAGATTTATCTTTAGTAATGCGCCAAAAAGTTTTTTCTCTACAGCCGTTTTACCCGTGAAAGACTTTGACGTTAAATATTTCTTAAATATTATGGAAAAATTTATGCAGAGTAATAAAGAAATAATAGCTAATGGTTGGAATAGTAAGGTGATAGTTCAAACTTTTCCCGCAGGAATAAGTACAAATAAAAAAAAAAATAGTGTATTAAGGAAAAAAAGTATTTATAATAGTTTGAATAAGGGAAATGCTACAGATAAAGGGGGTGTGAAAAGTAATGTAAAAAAATATGGCCGTAAATTTCGCACGGGTGTATTTTATATTCTTAGCCATGTATTATTTCGTACAGTGAAAGATTGTTGTTTTGCTTTAGCAATATTAGTAGGTTTATCATTTTTAAAACAAGACTATAAATATTTTATAATGAAAAGAAAACCCAATAAACCTGTGGATGATTTATTTACGTGTGAAGAAATTCGAAATGTATATCGGGAATGTGGGATACCCGCGGGTAATGTTGATGCTACACAGTTTCATTTTGTATATAATAATTATTTAAAAAAACAGGGTGTTGATTTGTTAGTGTATGCTGACACTCATTCCGATAATATAATTTATGATTCACGAACTGATAGTGAAGGTAATCTTATTAAATTAACTAATGAAATTGTATGTTTATGGTTAAATAATAATCATTACGATGTAGTCTTAAGCATAAAGGAATTTTCTAAACTCAGCACCAGTTCTTTTTGTGTTAAATGTATGAGTTATTTTACACGTCATGAATACGTCGATAATCACCTATGTACTACAAATAATTTAACTTGTTTACGATGTTATAAATATCCGAATAAGTGTAAAGATAAAAATAATAAACTTATTTGTACCAGTTGTGATATAATTTTTTATGATGAAAATTGTTTTACAAATCATTTAACACATAAAATTTTTAAACCTTCTCATAGTAATTATAACCGTTTAACACCGTGTCAATATTTTTTTTATTGTAAAACCTGTAACAAAATTTGTCCTCGATTCTTTTTCATTTTTTCTAATAAAACAGTTAAACATGATTGTAGCAAACGATTTTGTTTTCATTGTGATAAATACATGAAACAACCTCATTTTTGATACGTGAAACCCCTTTCACTTGAATATAACAAGGGGAAAGAAAGTGAACCCACTTTATTTTTTTTTGATTTTGAAACAAAAGTAACCGAAACTAAATTGCTCGTACCGTTTTATTGTATTGTCCAAAAGGTATGTAAAAAATGTCAACATATTGAATTTAAAAAAACAAAAATATTTGAAAAAAAGGATCAAGAAATTATCGATAATACTATTGAAAAAGTTAGTTGTTGTGGGAATAGACAATTTATTTTTGATAACAATGTTATTGAAACTTTATGTGAATTTATGTTTGAACAAACAAATTCCGTTTGGATAGCGCATAACGGGGGTAGATTTGATACTATTTTTATTTTAAAATATCTTTTAGAAATAAAACAGATAATGCCGAATACTATAATGAACGGTACTAAAATAATGAGTTTAATAATTAAAGAACAAAATATTAGAATCCTCGATAGTTATTTGTTTTTTAGTATGAAATTAGCCGATATTCCAAAAGCAATGGATCTTCAAGGGGAATGCAAGGGATTTCATCCTTATGAATTTTACGATTTAACTTACGAGGGTGAAATTGTAGATCGGAAATTTTTTGATACGCAACATATGAATACAGCAACACTTAATGAATTTGAAAAATGGTATTTAGAAAAAAAGAAAGAGAAATATATATTTCGTAAAGAGATTTATTATTATTGTTGTAGTGATGTAGATATTTTAAGAAAGGGATGTGTTAAATTTTCTACAATGATCGGGACCATAGGTCATATCACCCCCTTTTATGCAAAGAATTGTATTACGATTGCTAGTTTAGCTTTGAAAGTGTATAGACTTAATTTTTTAAAAAAAAATTGTGTAGGAATTATTCCTGCTTCGGGGTATAGAGGGGGTGTAAAACAGAGTTTAATTGCTATTGATTGGTTAGATGAAATTAATCGAGAATTAGGAGGAAATTTAGAATATATCTGTTCACAAAATGGGGAGAAAAACATTCTAGGTCGTTTTGTCGATGGTTTTTATAATGATACGATATATCAATTTCATGGTTGTTTTTATCACGGATGTCCCAAATGTTTCGACCCCTATGCATTAAACGTTCTTACAAACGAAAAATTTAGTAATTTATATGCAAATACGCAACGTTTTTCTTGGACAATAAAAAATGCCGGTTACAAATTAATCGAGATGTGGGAATGTGATTATTTAGAAGAAAAAAAATATACACAGAAACAATTAATTGAAAAGAAAAGAAAATTTTATCCGTTTACTCCTTTAACACCACGTGACGCATTATATGGGGGACGAACTTCCCCCGTATGTTTATTTAAAGAAACAAAACCCAACGAACGAATAAGTTACGTAGATTTTACATCGCTATACCCTGATGTACAAAAAATTATGATTTTCCTGTGGGTCATCCTACTATTTTACTGGGGAAAGATTGTAATAAAATAAAAATCAAGGACATATTTGGTTTAGTAAAATGTTGTATTTCACCTCCTCGAAATATTTACTTTCCTGTTTTACCTGTTAGAACACAGGTCGAAATGACAGATTTACTTATCTTTAATATAAAGCTGATAGGTTGTAAAGGTCCCTTCTCACCTTTAATGTGTCAGAATAAAGCAAAGTATAGTTATCTTCCCTTTATGCCGCTTATACCACGTTTAAATTAGTATTAAATGCGCGCATGCATTTACCTCCCTAATATGAGTGGGTTAAAGCATAGTTAAAGATGGAAACTGGCAACAATAACTTTCATTCACCTTTAACGATTGTATTAAAGGTGTAGAAATATGATCTGTTCTTGTCACATTCTGTTATTCCGTTTCCATAGCTACTTTACGTTAATTTTCCGTTTCCATAGCTACAGACTGCTCGTGTGGCGTGTGGCATCGTTTCAAACGCATTTTATATGTTTAAGTTATCGCCGCTTTTATAATCTTTTAAGATGAATGTTCCTCCTGGATATTTTTATTGTTCTCACTGTAAGGAGAGCGTTTCATTGTCTACGTACAGAAGGCACATGAAAGCTTTTAACTTTCAAGCAAGCGTTCCTGCCATGTCAACAGATACATCTAGATCGAGTTCGTCGTCAGATTCCGAAGGCGAATCAGTTGCATATGCAGGTAATCATGTAGAGCTCTTAGTCTTACAATTTGAATAATTATGTTAACGTGGCTGATACCAGATAAAATTTGGCTTTTTTTATAGAACCAATGAATTCGCATTCTGGACCAAACGTTGTAGAAAATATGGGGAGTGATTTGTTAAATGTAAGTTTTAAATTTATTGCTACACTCAGTATTGTAGCATTGATATGTTCTCAAAAAGTAGATTATCGTAATTGCAGCATGAGTCGGATGAGTATTAAAAATCGTTGTGTTTCAGACAGCTGTGTTAAAATGAGTAGCCTGTATATGTGGGGGGATCTTTCATTAAACTGAAGTGAAGAGTTTTAAACTAGTGTATTTTTTTAAATATTTATTGTGACAATATTTAATGCACTCTCTGGTTTCTTCCCACTGGAAAAGTTTATAGGATCAATCTAGTAAGCCTCTGGTTCGATTAAATAGCACAACCTTACCCGGCATCATCTAAATTAAGTAAATAACACTGATACTAGAAATACTAAGCAAATATTTTATTAATATATTATTTGGATGTTCATATTGTTTTCAATAACTAATCAATAAAATAAATTAAAATCTTAATGTTTATATTTTGATGTTGTTTAACAATAATATTCACCTTCATTCTTAGGTTGATAATGGACAAATCACAGTTGACAGTGACATTGAGTTAACAGAAAGTTCAGACAACCAAGATGAAAGTTCTACTACAGACACTGATAATGATGAAATTTGGGATGCACCTGGAGATTTGTTGGTCGACCAAGATATCCAGTCAGGACCTCCTTTACCAGAGGCAGTCCCGAAGCAGAGAAAGTTACACCTTGTACATGCTTTGCTACAGTGGATGCTATATTTTCTATTGATCTGGCAGAGTTTTACTCACCTCAGTGATAACGGCCTCACTTGGTTGCTGCGATTTATTTTTCAGTTTTTAAAAGCAATGCAAATCTATATCCCAGATGAATTTCTGACCGAGCTTATAGCTGCTTTTCCTTGCTCCATATATATGATGAGGCAGTACCTCAAACTGGACCGGGACAACTTTACCAAATATGTGGTTTGCCCAAAATGCACAAAATGTTATTTCTACAATGAATGTGTTAAATGTATAAATGGATGCCAAGTTCCACAAACCTGTTCAAGCAAATTCTTTAAAAGAGGCAGGGCCCACATATGTAATAGCCAACTGGTAAAAAAAGTTACCCTCAAAGACAACTCCATCAAATATTACCCAATATATTATTACTGCTACAGTGGAATTGTTAACTCACTTGAAAAACTGCTACAAAAAAAAGGATTTCCTGAACAATGTGAGGAATGGAGATCTGCTAATCACAAAGATTTTATGGTTGACATTCACGATGGCAAGCTCTGGAATTCCTTCAAAACATTTAATGGCGAAGACTTTCTAAATGCCCCACGGAACTATGGCTTTATGTTGAATTTTGATTTTTTTCAACCAATGAAACACAGAAAGGATTATTCAGTTGGTGTCTTGTACTTGGTGTTATTAAATCTTCCTCGATCCAAACGTTTCAAATGGGAAAATGTTATTGTAATTGGTATAATTCCTTCGATGGGTGGTGAGCCCAAATCCCTCAACGAGTTTCTGCAGCCTGCTGTAGAAGAGCTTAATGCCTTATGGAAAGGTCTATACCTGAAAAACAGCCTCTGCAGTATTCCCTTAAAATTTCATGCTGCAATTCTGTGCACCTCATCTGATATACCTGCAGCAAGAAAGTTATGTGGCTTAAAAGGGCACAGTGGTGAGCTGGGGTGTTCAAGATGCTTAAAAAAATTTCCGGGTAATTTTGGTGAGAAAAGAGATTATGCAGGATTTGAGAGGGATACCTGGGAGAAGCGGACAAATTTAGAGCATCGAAAAGTGGCAGAGAAAATCAAGAAATGTAAAACAAAAACTGCAGCTAAAGATCTCTCAAAAAAATTTGGTGTTAATTTTTATTCGTGCCTTCTGGATCTGCCATACTTTGATGTCATACGCTTCTGTGCAATCGATCCAATGCACAATTTGTTCCTTGGCACAGCAAAGTTTGTTTTTAAACTGTGGGTGAGTGAAGGATATCTTTCTACACAACAATTGAGGAAAGTAGAAGAAAGGATTGAATTGATGGAAGTCGCACCACACATCGGTAGGCTACCAAAGAAGATTTCATCAAACTACGGTTCCTACACTGCTGAACAGTGGAAAAACTGGACATTGTACTATTCCTTGTTTGCATTGAAAGATATTTTGGATGACAAGCATTTAAAATGCTGGCAAACATTTGCACTTGCATGTAGATACATTTGCCAACCTGTTTTGACTGAGGTTGACATAAAAAAAGGAGATTGTCTCCTCCTCAAATTTTGCAAGGAGGTCCAATCATTGTATGGAAGAAAAGCTATTACACCAAACATGCATTTGCACTGTCATCTAGGGGAAATAATTGCTGATTATGGTCCTATACACAGCTTTTGGTGTTTCAGCTTTGAAAGATACAATGGTATCCTTGGTAGCATTGTCACCAACAACAGGTCGGTGGAGTTACAGCTGATGCGCAAATTATGTACCTCAAGGGCTATTGATATTGCTTCATTTCCAAGTGAATTTAGAGAATCATTTGAAGAGATCCTGTCATCTATACAAGGCTATGACAGTGATGAGTCCATGTGTCAACAGCCTTTGAACAGCCTTTGCGACTATTATGAGATGGATCTCAAACCTTTGGACCAAGGTATAGTTGTGGAAATATATCACTGTATTAAACTATATACAGTACAGTGTGTGCATACCTGTTATACTGTATAAATTGTGCATAAACTATTCGACTGACGTTTCATACAGTATATAGTATCCCAAATTTAAAACAGTCCTTAAACTCCAAACTTATCCATAATCCTAACCCTAACCCTGAACATAATAAATGGCCCTAACTGCCTACAGTAAAACCTGGAAAATCATAAAATGTATCACAAGTACATGTACAAAAATGTACATAACAGATGCATATATTATACATGTACTTACTGATTTCATATAAATCCAGAAATGACGTCACAGACTATCGGTAGTAAAATTCGAAATTAAAATAAGCTATTATTCCTAAAAGAAAACATCTATACAGTGTTCACCAACAATAATCTTTCTCAAGACTACAACAGCCTTGACGATCAACTTCACATATCTAATGAAACCATTTACTTTAGAGTATGTTTTATGATTTGACTTATTATATTACTTTTAGGTATATGTTGGAACAATACATCTGCCACAATACTTCCTTCCAAGTACAAACAATGTTGTCTTGATGACGATGACATTCAAATACTCTGTCAGGTGTACAACACAATGTTACAAAAGGATAATGTAGCAATTACTCAACTGAGCCAAACAATTAACCGCTATGACAACATCAACATTTTTGGCATCAATTTTGGTTCAAAACAGGCTCACAGAAGTAAGAGATCAACAGGCATACTTGCTTCTTGGACTCACACTGATGGGACAGTGAGTGTTAATTCTCCAAAGACATTTGGAACAGTTGACTATTACTTCTCCCACTCAGTACAGATCAATGGTGAATACAATAAGTTTATATTTGCTTGTGTAACATGGTACATGCCTTCTGCAGATACTGTATTTGTTGGTCTCAACCCACTTCATGTTGCCTGCAAGAACATCACCATTCCAGGAGGACCTTCAAGATTTTTACCTGTGCAAAAAGTTTCTGCACAATGCTGTTTTGCTACAGTTGCTAATGGTACAGGTGGTGAGAGATACATCGTCTGCCCTTTTGTAAGACATTTTAGTTATTGAGCAGCGGAGTTATAATGGTACTTTAGCACAAATATTATGGGGTTTGCAAGTTAAAGTACAACATTTTTGCAAGAAATCACATTTATGCTAGTCTTATGTCTATGAAGTTAGAAAAGCATTGTCAGTATTTTTATTTTGTTGATCAGAGAAACTTAACAGGGGAATTCACTGAAAATTTCAAGTGAATCTGCAACTTTAGTCATTTCACCACAACCATGACAACAAACATGAAGTTGTTTAGGGTGTGTTGAGGGTTTGCTTTAGGGTTAGGGTAAGGATTAGGTTATTAATAGATTTAGGGTTAGCAAACTGAGTTTTTGTTGCAGAGAAACAACTTGAAGCTAAAATGACTGCGAATCCATAAGAACAATGGATTTCAACATTATTTTGTACCTTGCATATGTCATTTCAAACCATGAACTCTTCCCATTCTCCATTTTTTATAACGATAAACTGTGCCAAGGGGGACAACTTTGTCACTCGATATCACCTGCCTCGTACCCAGGCGTCTCAATCCTTCAACGCGCGCATTGAGACGCCTGGGTACGAGGCAGCGATATCACAAAAACTATGTACCATACTGTATATATTTCATTTTTGGGGAAATAATTATTGAAAATATGAGATGAGAATTTTCACTTCATAGACACTTTAAATTTAACATAATAATTATCATACTGCTGTAGTGAATGTGGGAGAGCTTGGAGTTGACAGACGATACATGGACGATCGTCAAGCTCGTGTCCTCAGAAAAATGATTCTGAGTCCCGGACAGGAATCGAACCTGTAACCTTCTGATTGACAGTGAGACGCTCTAAGCATTGAGCCACCGAGACTCAGATGGAGAGCGAAGGTTACTATTGTCCGTGACTCAGAATAACTTTTCTGAGGATACGAGCTTGACGATTGCCCATGTATTGTCTGTTTACTCCAAGCTTTCCCACATTCACTACAGCAGTGTATATATTAATGCATCCAAACATTACCGATATATAGTGACTGCCGCATAGGCAGTGCATAATATCAATCGAACCAGTACTTATTGTAACCTACGCTCTCCATCTGAGTCTCGGAGGCTCAATGGTTAGAGCGTCTTACCGGCAATCAGAAGGTTACAGGTTCGATTCCTGTCTGGGACTCAGAATCATTTTTCTGAGGATACAAGTCAATTATCATACTAACAATCATATTTACGTGTGTACCAAGACCAGTAGCGAAAAGGCAACTCCAAGACCTTTCAGTGAGAATCAAAAACTGCACAATGCTTGTGTGGTGCTCTACCAACTGACAGCCATACAAATTCACTGGCATGCCATCTATTATACTAGAACACAACTTGTTCTCAGCAATGGCCCTTCGTGGCTCACATGGTAGAACGCCACACTAGCATTGTGGAGTGGTGAGTTTAATTCTACCCAAAAGGCTTTGGAATTGTATTTTTCACAACTCAGTCTCGGTTTGGTCTCAGAAATTATTCACACTTGTAAATAACCTTACCAGAAATTTCTTTCACATGTTGTCAAGTGTAAATACTGTAAAATAATAATAAATGTGTCACCTTTTTGCTGTGCCTTCTCAAGCCATACAGCTCAAATATTTTTGAGAAGCCTAACTGTAGTAGCTGGGATTCAATTCCATAAAGGGATCAAAATGTTTCCTGGGCTAAAATTGAATTTAGAGAGCAATTAACATATATAATATACTGTACTGTACATATGAGGGGCCATTTGTATCTGGATAACCTACTATAGCCAGCAGATACTGTAATTTCCAGTCATACACAACATACAGTAATTTTCATACCATACCCAACATACTATAGATACTGTATACACATAGTTTATACAGAGGCTTAAAACATTGAAATGTAACTAAAAATACAATTCATGATTCAAAGGTAATCAAAATATAGTTTAAAAAAGGTTCACAGTTTTAGGGTGAACACACTTTGTCTGCCAGATGGGGAGTTATCTACTGATTATAGTGTGTTATCCAGATTTCGTACTGTAAAACCTACAGTAATAGTCCTATTAATAAATTTATTAGCACATCAAACTAAATTTGGAAATCAGATGTTCAATGATAGGCCTTTTTCCCGGTGTTCCATGAATACATGTTTTGGCTATCAACCTGATCTCTTCATGCCGTTGGTAAAAGCATATCAGTGAAATTAGTTGTCCAAATGCATAAATATCACTGGCCTTACTCGCTGGCTGCTTTCCTTCAACAATTTCTGGTGCTATGTGCTTGTGATATTTAAAATAAAACTCCTTCTCTCTTTCAGTAAGATTCTTTTTCTTAGCTTCACTTACTTTCTTCATTTTTCCAAAATCAATTATTACTGGAAAATAATCCCCATTAACACTGTTAAATACAATGTTGTCCCCTTTCAAATCACAGTGAATGAAGTCATTCTTGTGTAGATGGCTAATTGCTTGTGAGCAATTAAGCATTGCACCTGCCCACTTGCATTGGTTTCCCAATAAGTTTGTTTTTGCAGCATGTGAAAGAGTCATGCATTTCCCATCAATTCCATAGAATTCCTGCACCAATAAATACGGTTTTTCGTTTGTGCAAATTCCAAAAAGATAAGGCAGACCTAAAATAAATTAAAATGGACAGTGAATGTACATGTATTGTTCACTTGCATACTGTACACATTTCTTGAAAACAAAATATAAAACGGTTGGTGTACTGCTAATATCTTCAATTCAATCAAAGACCTTTTAGATACCAGTTGACAATTTAGATACCAGATGAATTAACTGATTACATTCTTATTTTTGGTATTGTCATAAATGTTTTCATTCAAGATAAGGTCAATATATCACAGTAAATGTGACCTGCAGCTTGGTTATTTTTAATATGGTAAATTGTTCGCTAAGGCCACACCAATTTAATTGTTCGAGGCACGGATCCGATCGACCCCAAAATAAAATAAAATTTGTACCCATTATTTACTTTGATCAAAAATTGGTTATTTTTGTGCTTTTCAACCTCGTACCCAGGCTTTTCACCGGTGAGTATGTTAACCTCACTCGTTCATGTTCTTTATATATATACCAGGATTACTGAAATACACTCCAACTTTTACTAAAATGAGTTCAACCCAAATATACAAGTGTTTATACACTACAGTTCTACAGTTTGTGATCACACGTGCACCGATCTGACTTCTACACAGTATATATATTTTTCTTAATCTATATACCGTAGTCATGTGTCATATCTGTCAATAACAAACCTACGTCACTATAGTTACAGCCTAACATATTCCCCCTCTTAAAATAAGTGTCATCCCGTGACACTAACTGAGGCTTTTCAACATATTTTATAACTTTAAAGAAATGGAGTACCATGTGGTACCTTGTTATTCTAGAGGTATATCCTCTTCTTCATGAATACTATCATCATACTTCAAAAACCTTTACAGGATCCTATTTATCAAATTTACAATAATCTCTTTTACTGTATTCTTTCAGATACCAGAATAGTACACTGCAGCTTGTACCACTAATTGGTATAAACGTCTAATCGTAGCCTAACAAGTATGGTGAGGCAGGTGAAAAAACTGAGTACGAGCTTGTACTTTTTTTTTGTTTCCATTTTTTCCCAACCGACCCTAAAAATTTTGACCCAAAAAATGTGTGCCCCGAAGTATCAAATTGGTGTGGCCCTAATCAAGCTTTAACGCAAACTCAGAAAAATGTTTCTGAGCCCCAGACGGGAATCGAACCCGCAACCTTCATGATCTCCGGTTAGACGCTCCATCCATTGAGTTACAAGAACTCAGATGGCAGAACGAAGGCTACGTTATGTACTAGTTTGTACGTGCGACATACGTACTGCTAATTCTGCACTCTCTAGTTCGATTCCCATCTGGCCGGGCTCAGAAACAGTTTTCTGAGTTTGCGTTAAAGCTTGAATAGCAAACAATTTACGGTACCATAATAATTAAGATAAGGTCAATTGGCATACTCGATATTTGCCAAGAACAGGGTTTTAAAATAGAAGCCAGCAGCTGACGGAAAACTGCCGGCTGTATGCCAATTCATTCATCACTGTTTACTTTGAGGAATTTTTCAAAGAATACTAGTTTTATACAAGACCAACAGTGCTAAAGCCATAGATGCTTGCTATTGATTCCGAACGAACAAACTTACACACGGAATATAAAGCGTTGCTAAAGCACCGCAATATTGTTGTGGCCACATTGTACTGCCTGTAATAATGTCACCTCCTGATGGAAATTCTGAATGGAAACTCTGCAAGAAACAAACCTGTCGACACTGTTCTACCTAATTTTGTTGATTTTTCTCATTTTTCTACTACAACAGCCTTGTTTGACAACAATATTATTATATCTCACCATTTTGTTTTGCACAGAGGTGAATAGTGATGGTATTTTGAGATGGAACAGTCAATCAGATTGCATATACCAATCAGATGAAGTACTATTCACCTGTGAGGTATATGCTACATACATGTAATACCATTTCAATCAATTTTACTCATTCCTGATTGGCTAATGACATCAGTATTAAATTAAATTAAAGTATTATTTAGGAACACGTAAAATTGATTGAAAAGGTATTAAAAGGAAATAACACTTGTTCTCGAAGAATTAATGAAAAATCGCACTTGTGTTTGGCGAAATATTCATAATACCACTCGTGCTTCGCACTCGTGGTATTATGAATATTTCGCCAAGCACGCGTGCGATTTTTCATTAATTCTTCTTGAACCGTGTTATTTCCTATACTAATTTTCAATTACTATACGTATAATGATATAATATTATAATATATTCATACCTGTATACTGATAATAATATAACAATACTGTACACTGTAATATACTGTACCTGGATGATCAAATCCATTAATCAGTGCAGCTTCTTTTTTAACTTCCCTTGGGGTTGAATTCTCTTTGTAGAATTTTACAGCAACTGCTTTTCCTCTGTATTCCATCTTTTTGCAGCAACCAAATCTTCCTTCCCCAAGGATTGTTTCTTGTGGCAGAGCACTCAAGTTTTTCCTCTCAATATCATGGGTTTGCCTATAATTGGGCATAATTATCATAATGATTAATAAAGAACAATGTGTAGGAAAGAATAAGTTCTCTTAGATATAATTTCACCAATACACTTTTCCTCATGAACATAAGTATTATAAAGTGTAAAATTATGTCAACATTATTCTTAATAATATATTATAGTGGATTTTCTAAGAAATTGGATTTTCTAAGAAACATATAATATACTTTATCTTGCAGTTGTGTGGTTGAATAGTGATAATTCTATATTAAAATCTACTGTATAAGAAATTATTAAAATCAATAAGATATTAAATTATATTAGCCACGTTTTCAAATTTAAAGCTAAAGAAAACATCTCGTAGTCTAGTGTTTAAAAGATGTTAAAATGTTTACTTACACACACTGATTTTGCGCTAAAGAACGTTCGGATCGCCACTTTCTCCAGAAATATGTAGCTTGTTTTCTACTTTGCCTGTAACGATTTCGTTCTTCAGTCAGTTCTTGTGCCATCGCCTCAGCTTTTCTTTCCTCTTTTTTCTTGTATTTGCTTTTCACTTTCTCTCTTATCGCTTTCTTTGACATGTTTCGTTC